>LR812522.1:17328402-17795902 GCA_903798195.1 Danio kyathit
GTCTAAAAATTCTTCAATCAAGAAGAATTTTCTAGACAAGCAGGACATATTGTATCATTTTAGGAAATAGTATATCGAATATAAGCGAGTTTATACTTAAAACAAGCTAAATAATCTAACGTTGGGGTAAACAAAATAATCTTGTTTTACCTTTTGAAATAAGAATATTATCTTACCCCATTGGTAGATTATTTAGCTTGTTTTAAGGAAAAACTCACTTAATTTTGACATATTATGTCTTAAAACAAGACAATATGTTTTGCTTGTTTAGAAAATGCTCACTGATTTAAGAATTTTTAGATATTTAGACTAGAAACAAGACAAGAAATCTAAGTAAGAAAGCATTTTTGCTGTGTATAGACATTTAACACGTTTAAAACTAAACTAAAAGCAAATGAATTTCAAATTTGGCCAATGAAAGCAAAATTGGCATTGTGAGATTTAACCACATAACACTTGTTAAATATTCATAAGGCAAAAGCAATGGATGTGTATTGAATGGGAAGGAAACAAACACTCTCACTGTCTCATTGACTGTTTTCTGGATATCTCCAACTGTGTGTTTACATGCTTGTCTCCTCTCTCAGCAGGAACATGCCCCCAAAGCTGCCGGCTTCCCCACGGAGGCAACCTTTACGCCACTGAAGTCAGAGGTCGGCCGTCCCGGAGGGAAACAGTGGAGACACCCCAGCGGCTGAGGAGACTGAGGACTTCGCCACACTAATGGGGTCTGACTTCATCATTAACAAGGTGGACAAACCATTATACACACCCACACACTGATTCAGGAGACACACAATGTTTAAACAAAAAAACTGCTAATCTATAATACACATTTTATAGATACTATGCTCATTTCTTATCACATTATCGGACTCCTTTTATTACTTTGAGATACAGACATTTAACTGACTATAAGAAACTTTGCCAACTTTGTCAACTTACACTAACACTAACCCATAAACTAATGAGAATTAGTTTGCATGTAGATGCAATGTAATTTAAACAAACGGACGATCAAAATAAAGTGTAACCAAAACATTTGACTGTAATATGTCAAAAAAATTACAAAAAAACATGTATATTAAACCTTATCCATTCAAATGTTCCGATTTTTGTGCTATAAATGTATACAAATGTAATTAAATATTGTTGTTTTCCATCATTAAACATAAGATTTTAAAAAACTTGTAGTATAAAAAGTTCCAATTCCTAAAATCGACTGTTGAAATAGTCCTAATTAGTAGTTTGTCTTTTTTAAACACTGTTCATCTGCAATGTCTCGCCTTAACATTTTTAGACTTAAAATCTATAATATTAATGTTTTTAGAGGCATTTGATCACACATGGTTTGTTCATACATAATAGTAAGTCTTACTATATGCAAAAACATTGTGATTTCTGAGTGTTTGCAGTCTTTTCTGAATTATGGAGTGACAAAAAGATACTCAAAATCCCCTCTATAAAAACCTTTAAATATAATATGTTTAAAAAGAACAAACAAACTTAAAAATTTATGTATTTTAAACCTTATTCCAACAAATGTTCAGAATTGTGTGCAACAAATGTAATTAAATATTGTCTTTTTCCATCATTTAATTTAACATTTTAGAAAACTTGTACAAAAAAGGTTGCAATTGCTAATGTAAAGAAATCTTGCTGTAATTACTAGTTAATATTTTCTTATACAGTATATCATCTGCAGTGTCTTGCCTTAAAACGTTTAAACTCCCTATGAGAGTCACTTCCCCCGCACCCCAACAGTCCCCCATCACCCTAAACTTGTTCCTCTAGGGTGAGCAATTGGATTAGGCTGTGTGGTTGTGGTTGTGTCAGGGGATAAATGGATGGCCGGGGCACCATGATGGATGAACATTGCCAACAAGGCGCCTTTCCATCTGACAGACCAACATACATCATCTATTAGGCTCGTTTTTTGGCCGCTCAGTGGCCACATCATGGCCAAAGTAACCAAATGTGTGACCACAGGGACGGCGGTATCACGAGTCTACATCTTTAACCCTTTAGTGCGGCTTAAGCCATTTACAATAATTGCATTGAAGGCTTTAATCACATTTCACACAGTGGAAGCCTGGTTGTTTTGGCCATGCGCATATAGTGTGTAAGTGAATACTTTGTGATAGTCACAAACATGTCTACCAGGGTATCCGCTGGGTAAAAAGTCTTAAAAGGTTAATTTTAGGCCTTAAAAAGTCTTAAATCTACTGAAATGTTGTGCTGTAGGTCTTAAATCTTTTTTACCAGGTCTTAATTTTCCTTTTTCATGTATAGCTAGCCAGTCTGGCCATTAACACCAATACGATCCCCAACAATCCATCTCAATAAAACTTTTAAATTTTTATTTAAAAATAGCATTTATTTACTTTCCTTTACATTTGCTTTAAAGTTCTCCATTTATTAACTGCTGAGGATACTGACCTGGCCTATTTGGAGCTTTATGGAGTTTGTGAATATTTGAAAATGAATTAAAAAATCAAACTAAATTATCATTATTGTATTATAAAATGTATTAAATTCTAATCATTTTTGATGGGGTAAGTGAAAATCATTTCTAATTGCGATATTCTGCAAAAAATCCTTAGCATTTAGCCATGTATAAGTCTAAAATTTCATTCATAATGGCCTTAAAAATGTCTTAAAGTGTTACATTTAACTTGGTGAGACCTGCAGAAACCCTGGTATACATTTTAGTTTAACACCTAAAATATAATGAATAATTGCAATGTCTTTTGCTTGCATAAATGATCAAGACAGTTATTAAGTGGTTAAAATGAAATAAGCTACCAAATTGTTTTCATTATTGTTTTATCGATAAATTGAAGAACTCTTGGGGGGTGGGGGGGGGGGGGGGGGGGAGCTAAATGCTTATTAACAAATGTTAATGTGTTGTTTTATTGTTTGATTTTAAATTCAAATTAATCAAATTTTTCAAAATTAAATTATATTTAAAATAATGACATTTATTTTAAAAATATTTATTCACTTTTTTAAACTTATAAGGTTTAAAATTATATATGCACCAATTATAGTTTATAATTTTTTAAGATTCATATTTGCAAGTAAAAATCATATTTTATCATGATTTTATTATTTTAGTTGCGTTTTTTAACATTACCCAAGAATCTTTTTAATAATCTTTTTGTAATAATCAATTGTTAATATAATAAACTTATTTAAATATTATTACATATTTACATATTATTTGAATGTTTTTACATTAGCAGATAAAAATATATTTGAATAATATATCTGATTGTTAAATATTGAAACATTAAAGTTGCATGAATTATTCTTATTTATCTTAATTTATCTATTATTAATCCTCATTAATATGAATTATCCTTGCATTAATATTTTTTTTAATTATTTAATAAGTCAGTTAAAAATAATTAATTATAAATAAAGTAATTCATATATCAGTTTAAATAGTTTATTAAAATACTGTTTTAATTGCTACTTTTTTTAAACAAGTTTCTATCTAATGCTGTCTATTATTCTTCAATAATACCAGCCTAATCTATGGAGGAAACATAACGTTTAGTGCCTAATTCGTACGCATTCGTATGAGTTCAGTCGTATGACAATGTACAATATAAAAAAGAAGGCGTGGCACCCAACCCCACCCCTAAACAGTCATTGGAGGATAAGCAAATCGTACTATATTTTATGAATGAGATTGTATGAGTTCATATGAATTAGTCACTAAATATAAAAAATTATGTATTGCCGTGAGATTGTGTTGATAATACTGTTTTTATTTAACAATTATTAATTCTGTTACACTTTTATTATCAAACGAATAAACCAATTACTCCATTATTTGCTCACAACACCAACAAAAGTTTCACCCGATGCCCTTTTTAGGTTTTAATACTGTCCTAAACACACCAGACTGAATTCAATAGTCTCAAACTGCCCAAACATCCTCCACTCTTATCACTTATCACCCAAGTATTGTTCCTCTGTCCTCCATGTATGCAGAGCCCCAGGACAGATCTCCCAAACCCCTGCTTATTTGTTTACGCTGTGTTTCATGGATAACGCACCCCTCAGGCTCATAAAAAACCCCCACTGCATTTATTACTAACAAACCATTGATTCACAAAGAGAGCTGGTGTGTCAACCTGTCCTTAAAACAACCCTGTGTGTGTGTGTGTTGATCCAAAACTGTCCGCTACATATTCCAATGACAGTATATGATTTTCCTGCGGTGGGATCGAGCTGTCAAATTAAGAGACAGCATTTTTTTATTAACCTCCACCAACAATACAATAACTGGACCAGAGCGTCATTAAACAATGGCTGCAATTAACCTCATTTGCTTGAATAATCATGTGCCAGGTCTGTAAAATAGGACATAGAGCTGTACTTAAGCTCCTGCTGGGATGAAGAGCCAATGCAAATATGTTATGTGACCCAGAAGACGTGGGCGAAATTGCAATTTATGACGCCAAAGGATTAAATCGGCATTTATAGAGCAATTATTTACAGTGTACGGTGTTATTTAATATACAGTATAGAGGGAATGAGTCTTGCTATTTAGTTTTTTAGGTCAGCTATGTTATTTTATTGTCTCGTTTAAAATGGTTACTAGAGACAAGCCTGAGATGGTTAAAAGAATATTTTCCTTTTAAACATTAAATTAGAAATATTTAGTCATGTAATGTTTGTGAAATTGTAAAAAATGTATGTACAAATGTATTTAAACTATAACCATATATCTAATTAGCAACTTCTCATTAATGAGTGAATGTGAAAAAGGCATGTTAAAGTACCCACTAATACTAATTAATGGCTCCAAAATGACCCTATAAATATGTATTTAATTATATATTACTTATAGATGACTTTATTTTTATAAACATTAAAATCAAATATGACGTTTTATTTTAGTGTTGCATTTTTCAAGATTACTGAACTTTATTTTATTTATTGAACTAATTTATTGTATTAAACTTTATTATTTACATTTCCTTTACATATATTAGCACATAAAATGTATTTTAAAATATATTTAATTGTTAAATAAAAAAATGTAAACAAATATAAATTTATTTTAAAACTATTAGTTCATCTATTATATAGTTTACAAATATTTAAAATTAATATTTGCAAGTAAAATCATATGTGATTTTATTATTTTAGTGTTGTGTTTTTAATATAATCGAAGATGTATTTTAAGTTTTTTTTAATAATCTTTTGTTGCAATAATCAATTGTAAATATTATTACATTTATTTAAATATTATAAAATATTTAAATACTATTTTAACGTTTTTACATACATTAGCACATAAAAATATATTTAAAAAATGTGTTTGATTGTTAAATCTTAAATTTAATCTCTTTTTTATTATTTATTAAATATAATTTATTAAATCTCTTAATAAACATTATATATTTATTATTATTTATAATTTCTTTTAGATTTGATGATAAAATCATTTATTAAAGTACTGTTTTAATTGTTACTTTTTAATTTTTTATATATCTAATATGACTAAAATCATATATGACTATTATCATAAATGATAGAATCATACTGTATGACTTTATTATTTTAGTGTTGCATTTTTCAATTAGATTCTTGAACTTTTTATTTGATTTATTGTATTATTTTATTGTATTCAATTTCATTATTTACATTTCTTTTACATATATTAGCACATAAAACATATTTAAAATATATTTGATTGTTAAATATTTAAACATTAAATTTGTTTAGATTTGAAATTAAAATAATTTATTAAAGTACTGCTTTAATTGTTACTTTTTTAAATGTGTTATGGTCTGTTATTCTCCAATTGCTGTCTTTACTTAACAATTATTTCCATACTTATAATTATATTTTTGTTATCAAACGAGTAAATTGATCACTCCTTATTTGCTTATTACACCTACAAATGTTTTAAATGTTTAATTTTATAATGTTTTTAATGTTTATATATTTTAAAATTTAAAATCAGAAATAAAGTGTGTTTCTAATTTTACTTTCATTTTTGTAATTGTAATATCTAATATTTAATGCATTTCTTCTGTGTAAATACAGACCTGAATGCACTTATTTTGTCAAAAGACAAACTATGTTTATGATGTTTAAGCTTTGTTGTCTTTTTTAGATCAAGAGAGGGAGTAAATGATGACAGAATCTTTATTTTTTGGACGAGCTCGCCCTTTAATCATCAATAAACATGTGTAGATGATTTTCCACATTCATTTCTGATGAATAATGCTGTAAAGGAAGTGAGTTTTGTGGCATGTGAGAGGTGACGCGGGGCTTTAACTCTCACCACAGAACATCTGTGGCCCCACAGATCAATGTGGCATTGAAACATTGATGATGAGGCATTATTGAACCTCAGCTGGAGTTCGGTCAGACCCCCTGTATGAGCGGTTGAACGCTTTATGTGCACGTGCCAAATTAATGACTAGCTCTAGGCTAACCAAATACCGCAAACACAACACAGGATGCTGAAGTTACCGAGCATTTAAATAAAAACTCACACAAGAGGTTTTTAAATGGTCACAAGAGTCTTAATTGGCACTTTTCTTTCTTTTTTCCACTTTCTGTGGCACAGGGGCCCTTGATCACTCTTATCATATTTCTTCTGGGCTTATTTTGGACTGTGTCCAAACCAACGTGTTCCAGTAGTCCATATATTCGCTCTGTTGTAACTTTTCTCTTTTTAAAAACTTCTTTAGTTGTTTGAAGTACTTGTTTTGTGTGTTTTTTTTTTTATTATTTGCTTTCAGTGCTTCCCACAGGTTTGAAATACTTGCAGTGGTGGCCGGATTGAAACACACCATTTACCCATATCACATAAATAGTTAACTATATGTGATAAACAAAACAATTTTTATTTTTAACAATAATTGTATTTATTATGAAAATGTTATACACCTTTTCTTTTCAAAGTGTTAAAGTTAAAATTAAAAAGGACTTTGCTATTCAGAACCCATGTGCACCCACTGACAGGTAAAATCTGCTTCTCTCTTTTTCAAGTTCAAAGGAAACTTGATATATATATATATATAATAGCCTAAATAATCAGCAAATGAGAAATAAATGACAGAAAAAGAAATAAAAACAGACAATATCTCTAAAATTATTATAATTACAGGATTAAAACCAATGCAATCTCACCGCAATTCGTAACTTTTTGATTAAGTGGCTAATTCGTATGAATTTGTACGATCTAATTTGTACAAATTAGTAGGATTTGCTTATCCCCCAATGACGGTTGGGGTTAGGGGTGGGGTTAGGTGCCACGCCTCCTTTTTAAAATCGACTGACTCGTACAAATTCGTACGAATTAGCCACTAAACTGACAAAACGTAAAATACTTACGTTTCCTCGTGAGATCAGGCTGGTTAAAACATGTAGATTATTAAGGTAAATGTGTTGATTAACCATCACTAATGGTGTACATATATTTTGTAGCCAGTTTAGTCCTCTTCCAATATATAGTAAAGATTTTCTAAGTTGTTTACGTGAAAAAATTAATGACTGAATGTTTCTCTCACTCTCGTGACTGTGCGCGTGCAGTCAGCTGCAAAGCTAAGCGAAAGTAGGCTTAAGTAAAAAGGTAATACAAAAAATGCATACGAGCTTTAGAAAGCGAAAGCAAAAGTTGAATCCCTGACATTTTACAAGATTTTGAAACCCGGCCGGACTAATTTTTATGTCCCAAAAAAGGCACGCCTCTGTGGAGCATGTGAGACTGTCTGTGAGAATGTTGACAGATCTGGCACACAGAACAAAATGGGTAAACGAGAGAAGATTTTCCACTACTTAATCGATCGTGGATGTTTGGTTATATTGGGCGAATACAAAAAAAAGTGAAGGATATTATTATTAGCAAAACAAAATGTGTCACTAAATATACATGGCCGGCCGTTAATATACCTGAGCGGCCCACCCAAATAAAGTCTATGTGTGGGAAGCACTGGCTTTCTTTTTCTTTGATTTGCTTTTTGTGTTTGTTTTATCTGCTTTTTTGGTTTGTGTCAGCATTCAAGATGTTTAAAGAAGTTTCCTTAAAAAAAAAAAACATAAATGTTTTTATTTTTTTTAATTAATTAATTCATCGATTATTTCATGGTTTCTTAAGTTTTGTGCTTTTGTTTTGTTGTTTTGTGCTAACATTCTTAATCTTTAGAAAGTGTTTACACATTATTTTCATTGTATTTTTGTTTTATTTTTCTTTATTTTATATTTCTCATGTCTTTTCTTGTGTTTTGTTTTGTCCAATATGATTTTAGCATGTTGCTTGTTTTTTATTATTATTATTTTTTATCGTTTTATTGAATATTGCAGTGTGACTTGTGGCGTGTTACTGGGTTTTTATGCACGCTTATAATTCTCTACATTTTTATTTGTTGTTGTATCTTGTAGCGATTTGAGTTTAAGAAAAGCGCATCATACTGTTTTTAAAATGTATTAATTTTTTTTACGTTTGTAAAATTGTGTCACCAAAGCACATTAAAGCAGTTATTTTCTGCTGAGATGGGCAAATAATCTGAAAATAAACTAAATCCGTAATCAGCACGAACATTATTTGTATCACAGGAGTGAGTTTTAGATCCTGTATATCATTCAGAATATAAGAGAACTTCATATGTATCTGTGAACCATTTTGGGTCAAATTTTATTTTGATGGTCCGTTTGTTGAATTTAAGTTACATTGCATCTACATGCCAATTAATTCTCAATAGATTATAAGTAGACTGTTAGGTTAGGGTTAGAGTTAGTGTAAGTTGACATGTACTTGCAAAGTTTCTTATAGTCAGTTAAATGTCTGTTGAAGGAGCAGTATCAGCAGATATTAAGCAGACAGTCTACTCAAATAGACCATCAAAATAAAGTGTTACCCATTTTTTGTGGTTTTGTAAAATTGTGTCAGCACAGCACATTAAGGCAGTTATTTTCTGCTGTGAAGTGACAATAAACTAAATCTGTAATCAGCACGAAAGTTCTTTGTATCACACAAGTGAGTTTCAGATCCAGTATATCATTCAGAATATACGAGGATTTCATATGTATCTGTGAACTTTCTGTGACTCTACATGCGTGTGTGCGGGCATTTTACAGTATGTCCCTTGGCAGACACCTGCAGTTCAGCCCACTCTTGTCAAGATCTGTAAGTCTGTGTTTTACAACATCGCATTTTTCACGTAGCCCCCCGAGCTCTCTTTGCCCCTAAAATGAATTATGCTCAGCATTTCCTTCGGAAAAGTTATTTGTGAGCAAAGGTCGGGTCTTCCTCTTTAGGCATGTTTGATTCAGTGTGTTCATGTGGTGGACATTCACTTTCTTTCCTTTCAGGGCTGTCGGTGCCCTCCAGTTATTTTGGGATATCAGTATTTGCATATATCTGTCTAAACAAACAAATAGCAGTCAATATTTACCGTAACAACAGATTTGGGTATGTGTAAATCTTTTTTATAATTCTGTCAACAAAAACAGAGCCTCAAAGTGGACATAGATTTCATTGACAAAGTTTTGTCGTTCAATTCAATTCACCTTTATTTGTATAGCGCTTTTACAATGTAGATTGTGTCAAAGCAGCTTCACATAGAAGATTATAGTCAATTGAAACAGTGTCAGTTCAGTTTTCAGTGTTTAAGTTCAGTTCAGTTTAGCTCAGTTCAGTGTGGTCTAATAATCACTACTGAGAGTCCAAACACTGAAGAGCAAATCCATCGATGCGCAGCTCTACAGATCCGGAACCATGCAAGCCAGTGGCGACAGCGGCGAGTAAAAAACTTCACCAATTGGCGAAAAGTGAAGAATTTAAAAAAATCTCAAGAGAAACCTGGCTCAGTTGGGCACAACCATTTCTCCTATGGCCAAACGTCTTGTGCAGAGCTGCAGTCTAGGCGCCGGAGGCTGGAGAATGCTGGACCTCAGCGAAGACTCGTCTGTCCCTGGAGTGTCACAGGAATCAGTCTCATGCTATCCACTCCTCCATGACCACCACAGCAGATGGTCAGGATACGGCCTGGTCCAGGATTATGAAAACCTTTGGATCATCTCGTCAATGGTCTTGGATCGCATCAGTGGCGCTGCATAGTCTGAGGGCCTCGGGATGAGTACCCCCAGGTGGAAATAGAGAATAAAGAGAATAATTAGCATAGCTGCTGTTCATAGTGTATATAAACGAGATGAAAAAACCTGCGTGGTGCACACTCATGTTATGGATTGAGATATTGCTTTGTTTTGGATTGGATTGAGTACTCGACAGCTCATTCAAACACAAATGCATAGGGAGGAATAGAAATAAAACCTGTATTCTTTATTAACTAAGTTGGCACTTGAATTTTTGTGATTATTGTTCATCTTAATGGTAAAATAATTATACAACCCCAAATCAGAAAGTTGGGACCGTATGGAAAACGCAAATAAAAAATTTGTTGTGATTTCTAAATTTACTTAGACTTGAATTTCACTGCAGATAATACAATAAATATTGTAGATAATACAATAAATAAGTGTTCCTCATGATTTTTTTTAATAAACACATATTTCAATTTTGGTTCTTGCAAGACATTTAAAAAAAAGTTGGGGCAGTAGCAATTTAAGGCTAGTAATCAGGTAAATTGGTTAAATAATGATGTGATTTGGCCAACAGTGTGATCAGTGTCAACAGTGATTATAGATGATTATAAATATGATTTGGTACAAAAGCAGCATCTAAGAAAGGTCCAGTCCTTTAGGAGCAAAGATGGGCAGAGGATTGCCAGTTTGCCAACAAATATGTGAGAAAATTATTGAAATGTTTAAAAAACAATGTTCCTCAAAGAAAGATAGGAAGACATTTGAAAATTTCACCTTTAACAGTGCATAACATAATTAAAAGATTCAAGGAATCTGGAGGAATTTCAGTGCGTAAAGGACAAGGCCACAAGCCTAAGCTGAACAACTGTAATCTCCGATCTCTCAGGCAGCACTGCATTAAGAATCGTCATTCATCTATAATCGATATCACCACATGGGCTTACGACTAGTTTGGCAAACCTTTGTCAAGTACAACAATATGTAGTTACATCCACAAATGCCAGTGAAAACTGTACTGTGCCAAAAGGAAGCTCTATGTTAACAGTGTCCATAATCGCTGTCAACTTCTTTGGGCTCGAAGGCATCTGGGGTGAACCACCACACAGTGGTAACTGTGTACTGCAGTCAGATGAGTCAGTATTTCAGGTATTCTTTGATAGAAATGGATGCAAAATGCGACAACGAAGACCCATTTTGCCCACTTTAAGAATCGTTTGCAGGAAGAATGGCACAAAATTACACGTGAAACACTTCATCACTTGGTGTCTACAGTCCCTAAATGTCTTCTAAGTGTTGTGAAAAGAAATGCTTTACTGTTCTAACTTTTTTTTTAAATGTGTTACAAGAACCAAAATTGCAATACATGTTTATTTTGAGAAAAATAAACAATAAAAATCTTGAGGAACACATTAAATAATGTTTGTTGTATTATCTGCAATGAAATACAAGTCAAAGTAAATTTAGAAATCACTACTTTTTTATTTATTTTTTCCATACTGTCCCAACTTTGTCAGATTTGGGGTTGTATATGCTCATCTGGATACATTTGTATTGGAAGAAGAATCACACTCTCAGAGTTGTTTCCATCTTGTCTTTTTAGCCTAGATCAATAAAGATGACACAAGTCAATCCAAGCCTAAAAGGGAAAATATGTTTCTAAGATGATTGACAGCAATTTCAGTGGTGAGTGGGAGGAGTCTAGAAAGAATGATCTTAATATTTAACAAAGCCTAGTATAAAATGGATGTGTTGACGTATGAGCTGATGAATCCTATAGCCTTACCACATAAAAAAAATGATTTGTTGGATTTACAAAATTTCTTTTAAGGTAACTGGTTGCAAACAATTTTTTATGGGCTGAATTTAAACAAACTAATTAAATTTAGTAATGTTCAACTTAATTTTTTGTTAAGAATCAGCCCATATAAATTGTTTCCAACCACTTACCTTAAAAAGTTTATCAAATCCAATGAATCATTTTTTGTCAGTGCATGTCTGTCTTCTGTAGCCTCTGTTGGAAAGGGTTAAGGAGTTTCTTTGTTTTCTCTGAAATGAATCAGACTGATTAATGGGTCGAGGGTGCTTGTTTGTAAGACATGCATCTGGCTACTCGCTCCATATAGTCTTCAAAGACGCTTCAGCATTTAAGCAGGCTTACGGTGGCTTTGGAAAATGATACATAGATTAAACACACATTTTTTTCTATCAGTAAAAACGCTCGCAAACCCCCTACACTTGGAGGAGGAATCAAAAGTAAAAAAAAAAAAAAGCCTGTCTTCCTCCAAACCCCTGAGAACGCAGACATATTTATGAACAGCTGCTCTTTGAATCAGTTACAAGTGAAAAATGAATTGAACTCAGTTTGCTTTGTGCTGCTTTATTCTTGGAGCAGGGATGATTGGAAGTGCGGGGGACTCTGCCAAGACTACACAAACATAGATTCATATCCTTCGTTCCTCTCCATGACTTTCTGCTCTTGATCAAACATGTAAAAACAACAAAAATAAGTAGGTGTAAAGGGTTGGCATGTAGAAAAGGAAGTTTTGACTGCAAACCTACAGCGATCTTCTTTTTTATAAAGTTTAAACTACTTATTTCTTTCCATTTAGAAACTTGAGGCATAAAGTCAGTAAAAGAGTGTTAGTTTGATTGGGTAAGTTGTTAGTAGTCTAGCAATGTGTGAATTCACTTTCAAACCAGTCAACTCTGTGTTCATAATTGTGAATAAAGCCATGTAGACACAATTAAAAACTTTTAAATTAACAAACACATTAAAAAAATAAATGATTCAATCTTTTTTTTTTTGTCAATTAAGTTTTATTGAAGACACAGATTCAGAAAGAAAATAATTCTCTGTTTACATATTTTGTCCACATATAACATAAGCAGAGCAAATAAGAAAATAAATAAAAACATTCAAAATAATAAAAAAGGAAAAAAAAACAACATGAAAATCATAAAAAAAATAATAATAAATAAATAAAACCCACCCACATAACAAACTTGTTACAAAGACCTGTTTGAACAACAGGGTATGATGACTATGCATATTAAAACATTAAAGAAATGATGCATTATTATGAGAGGTTTTTTTCAAGGTAACAGATAAAAGGATTCCAAATTTTGTCAAATTGTTCAAGTTTTCTTTTCAAGTAGAATCTAATTCGCTCCAAATGTAACATAGAGGCAATTTCTCCAAGCCACAATTTACATGTAGGGGATTCCTTTTTTTTCCAAAACAGTAGCAGTAGCTTCTTGGCAGTTGTTAAACAGTATGAGAGCAATTTATGTTGTGTGTTTGACAACAAATGCGTTTGTTCAGAGAATCCCAGAATTAAAAGCACTGGGTCCGGTTTTAATTGCAACTTCAACACCTCGGAAAGCACTTCAAAAATTCCATTCCAAAAATTCTGTATTTTAGAACAAAAAATAAAACTGTGAGATAGATCCGCATCTGATAAATTACATTTGTCGCAAAGAGGTGAAATATTTTGAAAGATTCTATTTAATTTTTTCTTTGAATAATGTAACCTATGAATTATTTTAAACTGAATAAGACAATGTCTAGAGTTAATAGAGTGTTTATTAATATCCTTCAAACCTGATTGCCACATTTCTTCTGAAATTTCCACTCCCAATTCTTTCTCCCACTCTTCCTTAAAACTTTTTGTGGAGGGGGAAGTAACGGATTGTAGTTGTTCATAAATTATTGATAATGCTTTTTTACTACCTTTACAACAATGAAGGCATTTGTCAATGATTGAAGGGGATGTACTATCTAATGAAGACGTATGGGCATGTATGTAGTTCCTAATCTGTAAAAATCTGAAAAAGTGATTCTGAGGGAATTTAAATTTCTGCTGTAGTTGATTAAATGAAGCTAGATTTCCATCAGTGAAAAGATCCCCTACAGTATGCGCACCCATTTCCTTCCATTGAGTAAAAGTCCCATCTAATGTTGATGGAATAAATGATGGATTCTTAGCAATGGGAGTTAGAAGAGAAAGTGACTTTATCTTAAAATGTTGTTTCATCTGTTTCCAGATGCGATGCATATTCCGAATTAAGATATTGCTGTTAAAAATCGAACCTTCTAAAGTTACAGGTGAGAGAATTACTGCCCCTAGGTTATATGGATGGCACTGATCACACATTAGTTGGAGCCATGTTGGTGGAGTTTCATGGTCATCCAAGCATATTGAAATTAGACTTAAGAAGGAAGCCCAGTAATAAAGGCGAAAGTCTGGAAGTGCCAGACCTCCCTCCGGTTTAGACTTACAGAGATGTGCCTTTTTAATTCTATGATTTTTATATCCCCACAAGAACGGAAGAATGGTCGAGTCTAATTGTTTAAAAAAGGATTTAGGTAGAAAGATTGGAATGTTTTGAAATAAGTAAAGTATCTGTGGTAAGAATATCATTTTTATTGCATTTATTCTACCATATAAAGAAATTGGGAGTGTCCTCCAAAATTGTATATTTGCTTGCAATTTGGAAATTAAGGGAGTAAAGTTGGCACTAATGAGTGCCGAATATTTATAGGTAAATACAATCCCAAGATAAGTAAATTTTTCCATTGAAACTTTAAATGGAGAGGAATGTATTGAGGACAGATCTTTTAGTCCAATGGGCATTAATTCGCTTTTGTCAAAATTTACTTTGAACCCTGAAAACGTCCCAAAGGATTGAATAATGTTCAAAACGTTTGGTATAGTAATATGGGGTTTTGTAATATATAGTAAAATATCATCTGCGTATAAGGATATTTTATTAACTGTTTCTAGAGTATTAAAACCATGTATAGTTGGATCTGAACGAAAATGTTGAGCAAGGGGTTCTATAGACAATGCAAATAAGAGGGGAGATAGAGGACATCCTTGTCTGGTCCCCCTTTGTAGATTAAAGGGACCAGACAAAGTATTATTAGTTAATACTTGAGCTGTAGGGCTTTTATATAAAATCTTTATCCAGTTTATAAAGTTATTACCCATGTCAAATTTTTCTAATACTGCAAATAGATAATGCCATTCTACTCGATCAAATGCTTTTTCTGCATCGAGAGAGATTATTACCAGATTTTCTTGAGCAGCTTTGGCGTGATGCATTATATTAAAAAGGCGCCTTGTATTTTGTGAAACAGTCCTACCAGGAATAAAACCATTCTGATCAGTATGAATTAGACCACTGATTAATTTAGTTAGTCTATTGGCAAGGGTCTTTGACAGAATTTTTTGATCTACGTTAAGAAGAGAGATTGGTCTATATCCTTCCACCTCCTCTGTGTTTTTACCTTTTTTCGGAATAACAGTGATGACTGCTTCATTGAACGTTGGTGGTAATCCACTCTTTAATGCCTCCTTAAATGTCCTAAGAAGGTAAGGTGAAAGTATATCACTGAATGTTTTATATAACTCGGAGGGTAGGCCATCTGGACCAGGCGTTTTGCCGGTCTTTAGGGACTTAACTGTGTTTTTTAACTCCTCTAGGGAAATATCTCTATTAAGGAGATTCCGGTCATCTTGAGTAAGAGAAGGGAGATTACATTTCTTTAGGAATTTATCCATAGCTTGCAAATCTATGCTGGGGTCAGATGAGTATAGGTTTGAATAGAATTCTTTAAAGCAGTTATTTATATTTTTAGATGAAGTACATTTAGTTCCAAGTTTTGTCTTGATCGAATGAATTGTCTTATCATTTTCTAATTTACGTAACTGTCTTGCAAGTAATTTGTGTGGTTTGTCCCCAAATTCAAAATACCTCTGTCTGATGAAAAGGAATGATTTACTTAATTTATCTGAGACAATTTTATTATACTCATATCTTAACTTTAAAATTTTTTTGTATGTTTCTGATGAGGGATTTTGAGCATTTTCATTATCTAATTGATGAATTTGTTTCCCCAATTCAGAAAGTTTTGATTTATACAACTTATTTCTAGATCCTTGGTAGGAGATTACACAACCCCTTAAGAAGGCTTTAAGTGTTTCCCACAATAAACCTGGTGAAATTTCAGGTGTATTATTACTTTCAAAAAATATTTCCAATTGTAGAATCAGATATTCATGAAATTTAGGGTCACTAACTAGACTAGGATCCATTTTCCACACAGGACGCGAGGATGTTAAGTCGTTAAGTTCAATTTTTAGTGTGATAGGGGCGTGATCAGAAATTAGTATATCATGAATTTTGTTATCCACTACATTAGAGATCAATTTATTTTCTACCAAAAAGTAATCTATGCGAGTATATACATTGTGGACTTGTGAATGAAAGGTGTAATCTCTCTCGACAGGGTGAAAAAGTCTCCATATATCCACTAAATTAGAGTTGTTAATAAAGGTATTTAAAAAGTTTCTCGAATTACTCTGAGGGGCTCTTTTAGAGGATGATCTGTCCAAATATGGGTCAAGAACACAGTTAAAGTCCCCTCCTATGATTAAATTCGTTTGAGATAAATTAGGGATAAAATTAAATACTTTCTTAAAAAAGTCTGGGTTATCAAAATTTGGGGCATAGATATTCAGTAAAGTAATAGGGAGGGAATGCATTTCACCGGATAATATGATATATCGACCTTCTTTGTCTGTTTTTAATGTATTAAGTTTAAATGGCACACCTTTCCGTATTAGAATAGCAACTCCTCGTGCTTTAACAGAGAAATTTGACTGATATACGTTTTCTATCCACCTACACTTCAAATTAACCTTAGAGTATAATTTCAAATGTGTTTCCTGTAAAAAAATTATGTCTGCTGAAAGTGATTTTAAATGTGACAATACTTTACTTCTTTTAACGGGATGATTTATTCCTTTCACATTCCAGGAAGCAAAAGTAAGCCCTCGTTTGTTACCTATTGTTACAGTATTACTCTGCATCAAGAACGAAATAGATTTATATAATTATGACCATACATTTTACCATTTAAAAGTATCTTAAACAGGCCTCCAACAACAAACCCGCCCACCCATTCGAATAACTGTCTCGTCATCAACCAGAACCGGCGACAAAGACCAAGTCTAATAAATTAAAATTTACACACGTCGAGAAAAAGAAAAAAATGATAAATAAAATGAATGGAATATATAACGTTTCAGAACCGCTGTAATTTGAGTAAAAACACACAAATTAAGTTATCCGAAAAACACCTTACATAACTTATTCACTAACCTTCAAACATAAAATTACCACAGCTCCACAATAAAGAGACAAGCAGAACATCTTAGTGTATGTATAGAATAATAGTAAAAGGCGCAAAACCGAGTATGTTGACTTAACGAGAGATCACACGTATCTGCTTTTCCAACCTACACCTTAAAAACAGTCATTCTGGCCCAAAGCAACTTTCCGCGAACTTAACAGCCTTGTCTGGATCCGTGAAGTAATGTTCCTTGCCGTTATACGTGACTCTTAATTTTGCTGGATATTGTAGACCATACTTGACACCGGGTTTGTCCCTCAGAAGCTCCCTTGCTCGCTTGAAAAGCGCACGGCGCTTAACCACCGCTGGAGGATAATCGGGAAAGATGTTGATTCTCTGCCCTTTGAATGTAACTTGCTGCATCTTAGCCGCTTTCTGCAGGATTTCTTCTAATTCGTGGGTGTAGTGTAGCCGAAGCACAAAAGCCCTCGGCGGTTCTTCGATTCCTGGGCGATTTCGTAATGTCCTATGGGCGCGATCGACAAGGGGTAGATTATCCAGCGATAATGCCTCTTTTAGAAGTTGTGCAATAAAGTCTCTCGGTTTCTTCCCAGATTCGGACCCTTCCTTGATATTTAGGACACGGATGTTCTGCCTCCTACTACGTCCTTCAAGATCCATGCATTTCTCCGTGAGTTGCTCTATCACCTGTTTCAAACGGCCCACATCTTGTTCTAGCTTAATTACCGTATCGGAAGACGTAGACGCGTTGGCTTCTAGGCTTGCCAGTTTCGAAGCTTGTTCATCCATCGTGATTTTAACCGCTGAAATTTCAGAACTGGCCTCCTGTTGGAACGCAGACAGTTCCCCTCGTATCGAGACAGCAAGCTGTTCAATTTTGGCGTCTATTATTTCACCGATGTCCGCCTTGATTGCATGTATTTCCGAGCGTAAAGAAGAAATTGCGTGAAGGATTGCTGCGTTACCCGTGTCTTGAGTATTTTCGGCCGGTGTATCATCTGCAGCCGAGTCCGATGCGGGCGCGGCCTGGTCTGTTGCTTTACGAGGTTTAGCTGGCATGTTAACCTCCAAGTGTAACGTTAAAGCCACCAACTCTGTGTGTATCAGTTGTAAATAAAGTTCTGTTCCTTTCCCAGACAATAAGGATTACTAAGAGATGTTCTGATTTAATTTCTTTTTGATTTTAGTGCGGAGCTGTCTTATACCGCGTGCTATCCGCTCATATCGAAACCGGAAGTCCTCTAAATGATTCAATCTAATTAGTCCTTAATCCACAAACAGAAGCCCACAAGAGAAGCTCAGAAAAAACACACACAACCATATTTAATAATCAGGATTGCTGACAGTGAACTCAACAAAACAGAGTCATTAAGAAGGAGTCAAACAAGAAACAGGTGCACATAATAGGTTACAAACAAGTAGACACACTAGGAAACTAGTGTTTTGTCCCAAATTGAGCACTATACACCATCTAATGCAGCTACAACCCTAATCAAACACACATGAACGAGCTAATCAAGGTCTTACTAGGTGTACTTGAAGCTTCCAGGCTGTTGTGTTGAGGCAAGTTGGAGCTAAACTCTACAGGACTAAGTTTGGTGACCCCTGGTCTAGTGTATCCTCCCTCTGTTTTTGGTCTACTCAACAAGTGCATCATCCAGGTATTCAAAGTGCATGCTTTTTGAAGGAATATTTCGGTGTCAGGGTGTACTCACAATAGGCACGGTTGTCTTGAACTGACCCCGGGTGAGATTGTCCTCTCTCCCCTGATGGCCTGCACTCACATAGCATGTTTATATTCTGAGCACACTTGTGTCATCAATGTGACTCTTTAGAAGAAAACATGAAGAGACGGCGCATTAGAGATTGCTTTAGTTATATTGTTTTGTGTTATTGGGATGCAGTTGTACATGATGAATATTTTGCTGACCAGATCCGCTGCTTTTGACGCTCATAAATGCATGTATTTAATGCATGTATTAGGAGGTTTGGTGAAGGTGGCAGCGAGGGGGTTGCATATTTGAACAACTATAATAGTTTGCGTTCATTGAAAAGTAAGTGTGAGTAATAAATCCATATAAAAAATCCTATAAAAGTGATGTTCCGTCTTCAGTTTCACACTCAGGCACATTTTGCACTCTACACTACATGCCAGAGCCCAACCGAACTATGCTCTGGCCCAACTGTACCAGGACCAGCCAAATTAACAGAGTGCTTACTAGTCAAATGAACTGGCATTTGGTTGGCAAACTCGGTCGTAAATGGTTTAAATAGTCTAGTGTGTGTACAACCTTGAAGGGCCATGTAACCCCCCTGTCTCAGCAGGGTGTTTTCACACCTCTACTTTGAAAAGTCAGGAAAGTGGGTGAGTCCAGCTTTGTTTAGGTGGGAGTGTCGAGTAGCGAAAGAGGGAAGGGTTTGCATGAAAAGGGGAGTTTCAGTTCGAGCATGCGCTGATTTTCACAGAGGCAAAACAACACACAGACGCAGCAGAGAAAGACAGTGACTGTGTTTACATGGACATCATTAAATTATTTGCCAAATTCCTATTTTGTCAACTTTAACTGCAGTTTGGCACTTTCACTTTCGTTCAGTTACATTTCATGCATGCCCCCCCCTCGTGACAAACGAGATATTGGATGCGAGGAACTGCTGGAGAGTGTAGTTTTAATGGAATGTTTGATACTGCATGGTGAATAGGACAAAAAAAAACCTCTGCATTTCTCGGTACCTTAGATGCACTCAGTAGGTAGCGTCAGAAAGCCGTGTGTGCATAGACTATCCTGTCAGAAAATGCGGGGAAAATCCTACACGACGATAATAGTTTAAGGTGTTTACATGTTTACATTCGGAGAGCAGCATTTATAGCGGATCTTTCAGTCCATAATATTGTAGTGATATTAACGTACTGTAAACTTAGTAACTAAATCATTTTGACAAAGGGATGTCTTTAAAAACTGAAAGAGTGCTGCTGACAATACCAACTAACTTTGCCTCTGAATAAACATAAACACTAATCACACACTTACCAAACCTGTAGAGACAGGACAATCAACACAAACTGGAAGCGCGTCTTTTTTTTTAAAGGAGACGAGCGGCAAATCCGGATTTCACCATTTCCAGATGCGAAGAGCTCTCAGGTAAAAAAATATTCGTTACAAATGTATTTTTGACGTGTGTTAGCAGACCACTGTAATGAATTGAAAACAAAACCTTCGTTGCAGCACATTCATGAAAGCAACACTGACGACCCATGTCTCCAAACAATTCTTCTTCTTCCACTTACCGGTTGGCAACACAATGTGGCATGTTTCTGCCGAACAGGTAAAAACAGTCTTCGAAGCTATCATGCATATTAATGAAGTTGCACCTCATTTACAATAGAGCACGCTGATTGGTTCGAACCAAGTCTTTCTCTTGAATTAATGATAAAAGCTCAAAGACGTCACGTTGTACAGACATCCAGTTTACACGCTGGAATTCACACAAGAATCTCATGGCCATGACATAGCCTCTAAATTTCTTTTCAAACCAGAAGAACGAATCTGCTCGAAATAACAATTCTTTATTTTTTTGTCAAATATATGTGTCCTAATAGTGTTTTTAGCAGCATGGGACACAAATATGACTGTCAACATCTCAAAAAATGTGTTTTGGTGTTTCGTGACCCTTTAAGTATACAACTTAAGCACTTATATAGCACTTATACTGGAATAGGATGGACAGGAATGGAATAATCCACAAGAATGCAAATTGGAGCGTACCTTGTGTCAGCTTTAATATATTCAATTCAATTCAATTTGTTTATTGTCATGTGCACAGTAATGAAATTATTACTTTGCCATCCACAGTAAAGTCATACACATAACATACACGACATACACATATACACAGAAGTGACGGAAGTATAATTATGAAATGTGTGTGTGTGTATATATATATATATATATATATATATATATATATTTATATATATATATATATATATATATATATATATGAATGTAAATAATATATAATACTGATTGTGGAGTAATGTAAACTGATATAAACTATGTGTAGTAGTTCTTAAATTTGTGCCTAGTGCAATTGGCTTATGTGCAAACAACAGAATAATGGCCGGAGCAGACTGAGTGCAATTGTATGCATTAATAGTGCAAACTTGGATGGAGAATATAGTGTGCTACTGAGCAAAGAATGAAACCGTTTATGTCCACTGGTTATCCATTTAAAAGTCTGATAGCTGATGGGAAAAAAAGAGTTCTTGATTCCGGCAGTCCTGCATCTCACACTCCTATACCTCCGCCCTGAGGGTATGAGTGTGAATATTCTGTGTTATGGGTGCGTGGGGTCTTTCAAGATGAAGGCAGTTCTCTTGTGGACTCTGCGATGGTAGATAGTTTGCAGAGAAGGCAGTGGGGTCCTGGTGATCTTCTCTGCAGTCCTTCTCTGCAGATGTTTGCTGTCCTTTATGGTTGCGTTGCCATAGGAAATCTTTAGCTAAATTACATTTTTTTTTCCTTCATTGGAAATCTACTCACCCAAAACTCTGATGCTGTAGAACTTTTACATATAAACACCGATAAATCTAAACATAAATAGTTTAACCTGCCTGAACAATCCTCAAGAGTTCTTGACTAAAAAGCTAATCAGGAAGCAAGCAGGGTTGAGCTTCATTGATCAAACACTGTAAAACATGTCAGTAGAAAATATGTTCATCTCATTTTACAAAGGAATCATATCCACTCAAACAACTTGGATCAGGGGTGGCAAACTCAGTTCCTGGAGGGCCATAGCTGTGCAGAGTTTGTTCCAGCCCTGCTCCAACACACAGTTTTGGATAAGAGCTTTCTAACAAGCCAGAGTGAGTCGATTAGCTGGATCAGGTGCATTTAATTAGGGTTGAATCTAAACTCTGCTGGCCTGAGTTTGACACCCCTGACTTGGATTAAACTTATTTGGGTATTTCCATGGAGGAACAGAAATGTTTCACACTTGATTAAAAATGTCTACATGTTCAGAAGATGATTGCGTTTCTTATTGGTTTGGAATGACATTAGGATTAGTAAATAATGACAACCTTCAGGATAAGCTGTAGTTATTGTAAAGCTTTCGTCAGCAAGCACCTCTAAAAGCATGTGAAGCTCATACATTCTTTCTCAGCCGAACAATGACTGCAAGGTCTTCGTCTTTCTTTATTTAGCTGTATAAATCTTTCACAGACAAATAAATATAGACTCGACCCTTCTTGTCTCTGCGAGGCTCCATCTCTGATTTACGTGCAACAACATGGGCTTGCACTTCATTGCACTTCATTCAGTGTTTTCTCAGAGCGCTGAACCTCTTCAGCCGAGCTCAGTGTGTTTGATGTAAGTGTGGCAGACAGTCACTCCCCGTTCCCCCTCTGCTCGTGTTTTACGAGCTCTGACTATAAAACCACATTCTGGACCGGCCAATAGGAAACAGTCTCCCAATGGGATCATAGATGGCCTTGAATGAAAGGAGGGGAAGAGACTAATTCTTTTCTGACATGGTGTACATGACACTAAAGAATGAATGCGGGGCGTGAATGTGTGTGTACATGTGTTTCTTTATGCTTTTCGTGTGTGTTCAGAGATAAAGGGGGCTGTTTTGACACCAAAAAGACACCTTGTAGGATTCAGTGAAGCCAGGATAGTAACTGAAAAATGAAGGATGTTAACTTTTCCATTAAGGAACAATATTTTTATCCATTAAATGTATTTCCATAGGCGTGTACACAACATTTTTAATTTGATTCATTAAAGACAATTAAAATAATGAGATGCTATAGGATTGAAACTAATCAGTTGACTGGCACAGTTGCACCAGTATTTATATAAACTGTTTAGTGCTGCTCAGAGAATCCATGTATATTTTTACGCTTCAGTTACAATTGAAATAAAACTGCCTTATTAAAACAGTGGCAGCAGCTCACTGTCTTCCCCAGCGGGCTCCTTTATGTTAAAACAACATTATAAAACACATTAAAGCAATGCTAATCAATTCTGTCCAAACCTTAATGTTCATTTGACATACACATTGATGCCCTTATGACCACTAGGGGTGGGATTCACATGGTCAACTCACTGTTAGGTCCTATGGTGGACCTGGTTGTGTTTTTGTGATTTGCAGTCTGCTGATTTGTGGGTAGGTCATCTCACCTGAGACCCTTTATGTGGTGCCTATAAAGAGTTCAACATTTGACATGAGAGGGGAGCTCGATTAGCCGGACCTTCCTGCCTGTCGTTTTGTTTATTTTAGTTTGTTTTGAATCATGAGCCTAACAATACTTTTGTTAATTATGCCTTTTGTTAATAATTAATTTCTCTTTTTAATTTACCTGGTCCGCTTTTTCTCTCTTATGTTACAATTATGAGCTGATTGTAACATATGGGGGCTCATCTTATTGAGAGGCATGCGGACTTGAAATTAGTAAGGAGAATCAGGTGTTTGTGCATGTTTAGGCAGAGCAGTTCGTTCGTTTGGCTTCGGACATGTAAGTCCAGCTCATAATATTTTTTGTAATCAATGGATAGGTTATTGTTTTTTATTTTTAGTGTTTTCCTGGGCTGAGTGCATGGCCATGGTTGCATTTTTGGACCGACAGTTCAGCTGTGCACCAGCTGTATATAATATTATCCCAAAATTATGCCACCGATAATGATATATCACAATATCAGCGATATATCACAAGAAAACTATCCACGATATATCACAATATTTGTAAACGAAGGGGAAAAATGCATTAAAAAAGTTCTAAGAAGTATTTTTTTTATTAGCAGCACATTTTATAGAATTACAATAAGTGCACAGCTGTCAAAAAAGCTTGAAAATGCTGATGAGCAGCAGAGAGCAGTTTGTGACTAAAAAGGTCACATCTCTAAAGTAGTCAAAACAGCAGCATCCCAATTTTGTACAAATTACATTTAACAAAAAAAAACTGTCAAATGAGTTTTCTGTAAACTTAAGACACTCATTTATCCCTGCCAATTGCCAAAGTGGCATTAATTGATTTTTTGTACATTTAAATAAATATAGATACTTGCACTAGATTATCAAATATAAATATATATATATATATATATATATATATATATATATATATATATATATATATATATATATATATATATATATATATATATATATATATATATATATATACAGTTGCAATCAGAATTATTGAACCCCCTTTTGAATTTTTTTTCTTTTTTAAATATTTCCCAAATGATGTTTAACAGAACAAGGAAATTTTCACAGTATGTCTGATAATATTTTTTCTTCTGGAGAAAGTCTTATTTGTTTTATTTCGGCTAGAATAAAAGCAGTTTTTAATTTTTTAAAAGCCATTTTAAAGGACAAAATTATTAGCCCCTTTAAGCTATATATTTTTTCAATAGTCTACAGAACAAACCATAATTATACAATAACTTGCCTAATTACCCTAACCTGCCTAGTAAACTTAATTAACCTAGTTAAGCCTTTAAATGTCACTTTAAGCTGTATAGAAGTGTCTTGAAAAATATCTAGTAAAATATTATTTACTGTCATCATGGCAAAGATAAAATAAATCAGTTATTAGAAATGAGTTATTAAAACTATTATGTTTAGAAATGTGTTGAAAAAATTTTCTCTCCGTTAAACAGAAATTGGGGAAAAAAAAATAAACGGGGGCTAATAAATCAGGGGGTTGAATAATTCTGATTGCAACTGTATCTCGTGGCTGGGAATATTAGGATAAATTGCCTTATCCATATTTTGTCCCACCCTATTGACCACCAAAATAGCAAACCAAAAACTATTATAATATAAGGAACATTTTATTCATCTGAAAGCTTCAATTACAAATTTAAACTTGATTTTATATCCCAAAAAACGCATGTAAACTACACATGTAAAAACATGTCTTGTAATACATTTTTGATGTGTTTTTTGATGCCGTTTTGACATCAAGGTGCACGCTGAATAACAAGTGAGTCATTGCATCACTCACTCAACTCATTCATTTTATATTACTGATTCATTTAGAAAATCTTATTTTGAAAAACTACTTTATAAATAGTTAAAATGTGAAGTTTTAATTGCCTGCTGCGCCTCACATTTTTGCCGTTGAGCGCTGTGCTTTTGAAATAAAAAAAAAGTCAACTCTGAGCAGAAAAAGCCTGTTACGTCAGTTACGTCTTTTTCATTCTCCAATCGCATGAAAGCAGAGCCGAGTTTTCCTTTAAGGTGACAGCAGTGTTTGTGTTGTCGAGAAGACTACAGCGACTTATGAAGATAGAGGAGAGACTAGTGGTTGCTGTTTTGAGTTATATGTAGCTGTATGACCTCACAAATCTTGAATATCACAAAATTATTAAATATTAAAATTATACCACTATTAACAGCAACAATAGGCAGTGCACAATAGACCGCTGAATCAGTCGTTGCCTAGTGGGGGTGTCAAAATTCATTGTGTTTTCGGTGCACCGCGATGCAGACATGGACGATTCGCTATCGGTTCAGTAATAAACATAACCGATTATTGTGTACTGACTTAATTTATCTCATATGCGTTATAATGCAGTAGAATACTATGGCGAGGGAGGTGAGCGTGAATATTTAGAACGCACAATTTACTGCGTGTGTGTTTGCTGGACAGTTTTTCACTAACACTTACAGCAGAAGCCCCTGTTTCACTGTTATGGAAAAACTGAAAGTGAACTCCATTTCTATCCCTAACTGTGGACCTTTGACCTGCTGTCGTGCGTTAAAGCTTTCTCTACTCTCGGCTGTTACAGTGATACAGCGATACACGAGCTTGTCTGCAGAGCGAGTTTTCTCCTCCACGTCTGTCATGGATCAGCTGTGATCGCCGCTGCTATTTATCAGTGTCACTCATCGACAAACAGCGCCAGAGCATTAGAGCCAATTTCTGTTGAGCGCTTGACCAATCATAGGGGAAAGAACTCGCTGGACAAGGCTCAGAAAGTGAGCGGGATATTTATATTTGTTTATTTGTATCAATGCTCATGTTGTTCTGTGCATGTACTTGAGTTTTTAAAGGTACAGTTTATATATCTGACTGTTTGTATTAAAGGACAAAATTGTATTACAAAAAGTATATAAATATATTTATACATTTTAATACAAGAATTGCTGTGCTGTGAAGAAAATGTAAAACTGTGTATGGAAAGCATCGTCAATGCACCGTGATGCACCGAGATATCGAATTGAACCGAATCGATGGCATGATAATCGTTACCGAACCGTGTAGGCTCACACCTCTAGTGACATCAAAAGTGCACCGCACTTCTTTTTTTCTTGCCAACACAAAGGCAGTGTGGTGCTCCTCGCATTTTTGGAACATAAAAGCACGTTCGGTGTGATCGGCCCCTTAATTTGACATGTAATGGTTGGCAAAAAACTGGGAAAAACTGTCCGTATTGTATGTACATCACTTGTATATTAGTTAGAGCACAAGATTAACTGTTATTTTCTTAGTTGACTTACACAAGCCTATCCGTGGACTTACAAAGAATACATTTAAACATGGTAAAAGATGTTGTTTTTTGATTGGCTAGAACACATGACATGAAACATGAGCAGGCATTCGTCCCCGCAATCATAAAGAGAAAAAAAAATGTTTGCTCACATATCATTTACAAGCCCATCTTTGGCCCATCAATATGACAATCATGATTAGAGCGTGACATGGGAGGTCGCGACCCCTGGCAGTGGAGCCTATAACACACGTTAAGCCCCGCGGCTGAAGGCAGGTCAGGTCTTAGATCAGGAGCTTCAGGCCACCCAGTTTGGCAGGTCTACCTATAAACAAGGATGTGAACTAAAGGTTTACATGGTTACGTGGTTTACATTTTTTTCTTTATAAAGCGAATGTAATCTGCCCAGTGCTCAGGAGTGGCATGCGTTAAATATCCAACATGATATTATAGTGAAAGTGTTATTTAGGTTTTAGTTTATTTTGCATGGAACAAATGTAAGCAGGTTGTCTATGGTTAAGGCAACGTTTACACAGTACACAATACTTTTGATACGTTACTGTTTAGAGCTTGGGGGCTTAACGTTTGATAATGAGTGCAAGTTTTTGGAAAATATGCCACACAGATGCATATCACGTGTTTAGTACTGGACGGCTAAAACAACAGTGGTGTTGGACCATATGTGAGCAGGCGTGTAGTAGGGATGTGCACATCGATATATCGATACTCAGAAGCTTTGAATTTGGTATTGAAATTTTTTTAAAGTATCGATATTTAAAGCTTATTTTAATCATTTCTGCATAACTAAATGTTTTAGCGCTGTGTACAGGATTGTCAGTGACGCTTTGTATGTAATCAGACGTTACACCAATCAATCTGCGGCAGAACATGATGTGAGCGATCATGTGCCTTTCAGATAACTTGCGTACTCAACACACGCAAGTCGCACACTTCTGCATTACGGAACGACACGATGGCAGAGAGGTAATGCAGCGTGTTGTGGTGCTCATCAGCTGAAAAAGCGTTGCACGAGCAATATTTGTGATAAGAAAGTCGTACACAGCAACAATACAAGCAGCCTTTAGAAACACTTACAGACAACACACCCTGAAACTATAAAGAAGCAGAACAAAAACAAGCTGCTCAGTGTTCCTCTGCTCAGTCTCCCTCTGTCCGACAAAAGACATTATAGAAGAGTTTTAAAGGAGGCACCCCCCCCCCCTCTCAATTCAATTCAATAATTGCTTTATAGGCATGACAAACATTACAAATGTCTTGCTAAAGCATCTATCTATCTATCTATCTATCTATCTATCTATCTATCTATCTATCTATCTATCTATCTATCTATCTATATATATATATATATATATATATATATATATATATATATATATATATATATATATATATATATATATATATATATATATATATATATATATATATATATATATATGTATGTATGTATGTGTATGTGTATATATATATATATATATATATATATATATATATATATATATATATATATATATATATATATATATATATATATAAATATATATATATATATATATATATATATATATATATATATATATATATATATATATATATATATATATACACACACACATAGTAAACACAGCAAATATGTAGTAGTATAGTATTATAATATATAGTATAATAATAATAATAAATAAATAAAAATACAATGTATATATACGTATATATATATATATATTTATTTACATGTAATGATTTTTTTAATTAACATTATTTGGAAAAATCACATTAACATTTTAAATAATAAGTGGTATCGATATCGTAATTATTTTTTTTTAAAGTATCGGTATCGTATCACATTAAAAATTTTTGGTATCGCCCATCCCTAGTAGTATTTCTTAGTACTAGTGTAGTATTAGCAATGTGACCTATCGCCACCTATTGGCCTGGCATGCATAATAGTAGTTTTAGTCATTTTTTAGGATTGTATTGAAAATGCAATGTTGTCAATTCAAAAATGCAAAGGTTTTAGTGGATTGTTGTTATGTAAACATACCTAAATATCTTAGTTAGTTCAAAAATGTAATTAATTACTAATTACATTATTACAATTTCAATAATTTCAATTATTTTCCTAAATGCTTTGTCTGAAAAGTAACTTAATTAAGTTATTATATTACTCCACTTGATGAATTGACAATATAAAGTCTTAGTTCTTTCAATCTGAGTCAAACAGGACCTTTTAGTTTAATGCAAAACTTAAAAAAAATAAACATTACATGAACCAAAAAAGTAGTAACACCATATTTCATACATATATTGATAATATTTCATTTTTATTTAAGCACTTGCAATCATCTTAATCAATGTAATCATCTTTAATTGACAAATATCATTCTGCAAAATATATTTGTATAACAACAACAACAAAAAATACTCTGCTTTACTGAATTGATTTATACAGAACTCCTGAATTAATATACAGTATGTAGGGCACGTACTGTATATTATAAGTAACTGTAACTAACCTAATATTAAAATTAATCCTTTACTTTTTCAGTGGCAAATTAGTTTAATTACAGTAACTAGTTACTTTGAAACTCGACCAACATCCAACATCCAACCAACACAATAGATATCCAAAACGAAAACCCTGGTTCCAATTGTGTTTTCTGTATATAGCCATGTAGTTTATAATACATCTCACCCTGTAGACATCAGTGAAAATTACAAACTCCATATTTAACTGTTGTGAAATGGAGTGTGTTTATTTATGTGTGTGTGTGTTTGTCTCGTGTTTAGCTCCTAAAGGAGGTCTGTTGTTCATTCGGCCTGTCAGAGTCGATCAAAATCTATGGCATGTCCTCGTATGCCATTTCTTTGTGGCAACATGTGTTTGTAGGCAGGAAACAAAAAGTCTAGCACAGCAGATTATTGACTGATTTTCATTTTGCTGTGTTTTTTATTGGGTGGTGATGAAGAATAGGGAAAAATGAGGTCAAAATTAATAGAAGAAAGCAAAAATAATTTTGTTACACTTTTTATGGCCATTCATTTGGTAAAATATTTGGCCTAAACCACTGAGCTCAGTCATCTCCGACATGTCTTCAGTCATTCTCTATAGGAATTAAATAAACAAATGACAGAAAATATCAAGAAATACATTTGTCGTCAGTATGATCCCTGAACAAAATAGTAAATATTTAACATTGTGTATATATGAAAATGGTTATATTAATTAGGTCTGTCCCCAAAGACATCACGGTATGATGACAGACTCTGACAGCTCCGTGTAAATAAAGGAGTCAGTATTTGACAGCAGTAGTGCAGACAAGCTGAATGGAGGAAAAGACAAACATGAGTTGGTTTTCTAATTGTTTTAATTAGAAACTCATCAGCCATGTAGTTCTTATGAATCTTATAAAACACTCTACAGATCTCGTTTGTGAAATATTGTGGCTAATGTAATCATGCTTTTGGCTAGACTGTAAAAAAAAAGATTCTATATTTTGTGGTTTTAAGGGGGTTGTGGATAAAATTATGTTTTCCAGTTGCATTATGAAACCTACATTTTTGCTCTGACCATTTTTGATCTTGAATATTTAACTTTAGAGTTTTAACAAAGTGACTTTTATTGACTTTTGTAGTAGTTTGAAGCAATATATAAATCTGTAAAATAACAGAGAAAGTAATGGCAGCTCATTACTGTTTTTGTATCATAATTTACATGACCCACCAAAAAAGCGCTAAACTTTTCAACGTTAAGATTTTACCAGTACCGAGTCCTAATCCCATAATGTAATTAGTATTCATAGATAAATGGCGGGGAAAAACATAAATAAATAAAAAAATGTTAGTTAAAGGATTTTTAAATTAAGTACACTGGTAACGATTTTTGTAAATTATACAGTATTTAACTGAAATATGAACTGTATTTTACTGTATATGACAGTTATGCAGTATGTTACTGTATTTTAAAGTTGCATTGTAAAAATTACTGTATATTTTACAATAAAGATATATAATAAATCATAAAAAAACATATACTAAATGGTACCGTAAATGTAAATACAGTATTCTTGCTGTAATTCATTTACAGTAAGTTACTGTAGATTCTAAAGGAAATTGTTAACTGTGTAATTTAATTACTTGACTTGAGGAATAGACAAAGTCTCAAGCCAAACATGACTTTTTATTTTTTTTAAGACATGCAACACTTTAAAAATGTTAAATATAAACTTTACTAAAAAACTAGACTTCAAAACATACCATATCATAAACTGACATACAGTTGAAGTCAGAATTATTAGCCCCCTTTTGAATTTTTTTCCTTTTTTAAATATTTCCTAAATGATGTTTAACAGACCAAGGAAATTTTCACAGTATGTCTGATAATATTTTTTCTTCTGAAGAAAGTCTTATTTGTTTTATTTCGGCTATAATAGAAGCAGTTTTTAATTTTTTTAAAAGCCATTTTAAGGTCAGAATTATTAGCCCCTTTAAGCTATTTTTTTTTTTGATAGTCTACAGAACAAACCATCATTATACAATAACTTGCCTAATTACCCTAACCTGCCTACTTAACCTAATTAACATAGTTAAGCCTTTAAATGTCACTTTAAGCTGTATAGAAGTGTCTTGAAAAATATCTGGTAAAATATTATTTACTGTCATCATGGTAAAGATAAAATAAATCAGTTATTAGAGATGAGTTATTAAAACTATTATATTTAGAAATGTGTTGAAAATTTTTTCTCTCCGTTAAACAGAAATTGGGGAAAAAAATAAACAGGGGGGCTAATAAATCTGACTTCAACTGTATATTGACACATTTTTATCTGACCTAAGCAAGTGCAATCGTTTTGATAACCGTAAATTTGATAAATGTAAGTTTATTTAGCTAAATATATTTGTATAACTGCTTCTCTGAGTTGATTTACACAGTATTATTGAATTTATGTACAGTATGTAAGCCAAGTATATTTAACTGTAACTCAGCTACTTGTAGTATTCCGTTCAACACGTTATAATCCCTCCCCCCACTTTTCCACAAATTCCATTCTTCCAGTGTATTCTGTGACCTGTGGGTTACCCGTACAGCCATCACACGTGTCCTCTATCTGTCTATCTGTAGCCCTCATACTATTATCTCATTGGACAGAGAGCAGCAGACTGCACAGCTCTGCACTGACTCATACATGCAAAGGCCTGTGGGAAGACGGTAACAGACTTTGTCAGATTATATTAATGTTATACACATTTACAGCACAGACAAAGCATAAATGTATTGGTGTTTCTTCAGCTATGGGCACTGTTAGGTTCCAGGGTTGTTTTTGTTAAAGCAGATCATAGTGTTTCATTTATTTAGTTTTTGCTACATGACTTTATTAAACCTGGTTTTGGAGATGTTTTCGCCATATCTTATTTTGGCTGTATGGTTTTTAGAGATTAGTTTGTTTCAGTGTTACAGACCCTTAGTTCTGACCCTAGTTATAGACCCTCAATATCATGTCAAATGTATTTAACACTTTTAAATCATAAATGTTTATATAAAAGTAATAATTAAACTAAAATAAATCATTTATTTATGTTCCTTAGTTGGCATTAGTAGCATCTCTAGTCAAAGTTCATTGAAATGTATTGTACTTAAATATCTTATGTAAAAATGTTACCTTTTAATAATTTATTTTAAATATTATGCATGTGAAATGAAATGCTAGATATGATAGATAACATTTTAAATATCTTTTAAGTATTTATACAACAAAAAAAAAACTGCTTTAAATTGTCTAAAATTGTATGGGAAATTATAATTTATTAATGTGTACCTGGGCTACAAAGTTGGCTTTCTTACATAATCACATAATCAAGTCGTAGAAATGTTTATTAAAAATGATGCAAGCATATCAACTGTTGGACAATCTTTTTGAACAAATCAAATAAACCAGTGTGAGAGTGTAAAAAGTGTTTGTTAAGAGTGTTGTAGAAATCTGAAGATCCAGAAGTCTCTAGAGTTGAAGAAAAACCCTTATGGTGACATATAATAAATGATAGAGTCAGATTATCCATTGTAAAAACCCACTCTCTCTCTGTATCTCTAAACAAAACCATGTGTTTCCTTCTACATCTTCATGTTCTTATAACACAAAGCGCTGTTCACTAACCTTCACAACAGTGACCGTCAGTGTCTCTCATACTGAAAACACACCCGTTCCAGACGGTAATGTGCTAATCCTAACCGTTCATCAGCTCCTAATGAGAATATTGTTGTGAAAGAGGCTCCAAAAAAACCGGGGTCATTCGTTTGCACGAAAAAGCCCAATTTAAGACGAGACACTGCAGCTAAAAACAGTTTGTTTGTTTTTTTTCATGTATCTGTATGTCAGTTTTGAGAATTTGGGGCTTTTTGGATTTTCATAAAGTGTTTATTTAGTTAAATGTAGAGAAAGCATATAAAACTGCATTCATACTGCATTCATACTCTTTTGAAACACTCTATCAGTTTTTATTTGCAGATTGTAATTACAATAATCTCAAACTTTAGGTTGTTCTCCTGCACTGAGCAATAAACCCACATACAAAGAATATATATATATATATATATATATATATATATATATATATATATATATATATATATATATATATATATATATTTATATATATACATACATACATATATATATATATATATATATATATATATATATATATATATATATATATATATATATATATATATATATATATATATATATATATATATATATATATATATATATATATATAGATAGATAGATATATATAAATATATATATATATATATATATATATATATATATATATATATATATATATATATATATATATATATATATACTGTACATATATATATATGTGCGTATATGAAACCTATATGCAGTCTATATGATATATATAGGCTGCATATAGGCAAAATTAAGGCGTATATATGTGCATATACAGGCTATATATGTCTCCTTTGTTGCTTCTTTATATCCACAATAAGCCCTATATGTACATACAAGATATGTCTACTATATAGCTCATATCTCACTTTGCCAACTGTCATACATGATGCCTAGCTCATATTTTCTATTATCAAGAACATAAATCTACATATAATATAGGAAAACGGCCAATTTTATGTATGTCACATATATTAAAAGCCTACTGTACTGTATATTAAAGCATATATGCTTATATAGGTTCTTTCTGTGTGGGAATCTCCACTTCATCATCATGTACATGAATCAAACTTTACAGATATCTATATTGTGAAGGTTTTTACCAAGGAATATGCTCATAATTTACCTGACATGTACAACATTTTATTTTACAAAACGTTTTATTCAACTGTTCGCAGTATATCTGAATTTTGGAATGTGAATTAGAAACTCTCAAAATCGCCTCTGTATATCCTAATGTGTCCCAAAAAAATAAAAAAAAAGATTTAACCTAACTTTCAATCTGTTCAGATTTTTGTGCTAAATGTAAGCAAATTAGCACATATTTCATTAAATATTTAATGTAATCTTGTAATATGTGTAATCCATCTAGAGCAGTATGGTCCATTTTTTTTTACTTTTAAAGTCTGTCTGAAATCTAAATTGACTATATGTTTATTATGCTAAAGCACATTGCTATTCTTTAAGTGAACAATTAATCCGTGCAAGGTAATCCACTGGAAAAAAGACATTTTTGTTTTGGTAATCTTCAATCAAAGTCTGACCATTTGCTTTTGCGTTTTAACTGGCAGCCCCTTCTCTGATGACTGCTCAGTTTTGACAGCTACAGCTACAATTTTGTAACCATGCCCCTCTTACCATTAGTGTGCTAAAAGAGAATGATGCGCAAGAAGAAAGCCCCGCCCCCTACTAAATATACCATTGGAAGTACATCAACATACCTTAATAAAAGTCTCAGCAACTTCAATAATTAATTATTAACATTTACCACTTGTTCATTTCACGTAATTCAGCACACACTAAATTCTGTAATACCATAAATTCGTGATAGTGGTGTGGATGTAGTTTGCGTCCCGCTGGAGCGTTTTGGCCGAGTGTGAATGTACGGGGTCTCAGTATAAGCCTGGTTTATTCAAAGTTGCCTGCCATTTTCCAGCATGCCCAGACCTCCATACAAGGCTTATCAGGCCTCTCTGCACATTCCACACAATGTTAGCTGGAGACAATGCTGTTACAATGCATGATAATGTCTTTTCCTCTCCCAGTCTCTCTGCCCAACTCTCTGTTCCACTTTGAAAGTGCAGTCACGTTAGGCTCCAAGCATACTAAATTACTTGGGGGCCCACAACAGATGCAGGTAATGGCACATTCCAGAGCATCTGGTTTTGTTGAAAAACAACAACATATATGTGACCACAAAACAAGCCATGAGTGTCCTTTTTTTAATTGAGATTTATACGTCACAGAAAGTCTCAATAAGTAGGTTTTTTCATTGATAAATGGTTTGTCAAAATAAGAAAGTATTAGTCTGAGATTGAAATAAATGGAATCTGAGGGATAAGAAATTGAGAAAATCTGTTTTAAAGTTGTCCAAACTAAGTGCTTTGCAATGCAATGCAAATTACACATATATTGAGCATTGATCTTTTTACAGAAGGTAATTCACAAAAATCCCCATGGAACATGATTTATTTACTTTATTTAATATTCTAATAATTTCTGGCATGAAAGAAAAACTGATAATTTTGACTCACACATTATATTTTTTGGCTATTCCTGAATTTATTCCTTAAAATATAATATAATCTGCTATGACTAGTTTTGTTGTCCCCAGTCACATATTTTATTTAGTTTTATTTTATTTATTTTATTTTATTTTATTTTATTTTATTTTATTTTATTTTATTTTATTTTATTTTATTTTATTTTATTTTATTTTATTTATATATATTTTTTTATATTTATAATTTTATTTATTTATATTTATTTATTTAAATTTATTTATATTTATATTTATATTTATATTTATATTTATATTTATTTATTTATATTTATTTATTTCCATTTATATTTATTTGTATTTATATTTATATTTACATTTATATTTATTTTATTTATTTATATTTATTTATTTATTTAAATTTATATTTATTTGTATTTATATTTATTTTATTTATTTATATTTATTTATTTATTGTTTTGTTTATTTACATTTATATTTATTTGTATTTATATTTATATTTATATTTATTTTATTTATTTATATTTATTTATTTACATTTATATATATTTGTATTTATATTTATATTTATATTTATATTTATATTTATATTTATATTTATATTTATATTTATATTTATTTTATTTATTTATATTTATTTATTTATTGTTTTGTTTATTTATTGTTTTCGTTTGTTTGTTTGTTTGTTTGTTTTGTTTTATAAAATATTTATGTAACATTTAAATAACAATAACCACAATTTTTAAAGTGTTATTTAATTGTCTGCCTTTAGAATACATGAAATGCTAGCTATAAATCCAGCAATTGTATCCTAATAATAACTATAATGTAATGAGCTTAACCATAGGTCTCAAACTGGATTTCTGGAGGGCCGCAGCTCTGCACAGTTTTGCCCCGACCTTAATCAAACACAGCTGATCCAACTAATCAAGGTGTTCAAGACTACTAGAGACTATTAAGCAGGTGTGAGTTGGAAGTGGCCCTCCAGAAATTGAGTTTGAGATCATTGAGCTTAACAAATTTGATTTAATGAATCAATTAATAATCGGTTCATTAATAATCTGATCAACACACCCAACATATTTGCAGTAACATGAAATATATTTAAATGAGAAAGTGCCCAGTCCCCCTTTGCTTTTTTAGTTTCCACACATGCATACAATAGAGGTCAGGAATGGGGTGACATTAGCTATCATCCCTCATTTCCTCAGCTATTTGCTCTTTGCTAGCAGGAAAAGCATGATAATGCGGCTCCATTACCCTTCTCAGCGATCACGCAACACCTCATACAGCTCGCACTCTCTCCCTAATATCTCGTCTGTCATTCAAATTTTCCCAGTTGCGAAGAGCAACCCTGGGAGAGTCATCACGTTTGTCCAGCATGACAATAGTGTGAGGAAAACTCTATTAAATCCAGCTGTGGAGTTGGCCAGGACTGTTAAGAGCACTAATAAGATCTTATCAGCTTCAAGATGAGATTGTTGTTATTTCAGCGGCTTCCATTTTCAGCCTGCAGACATCATTGGGCTTTTTTCAAGTGGAATTAGGATGCATTTTCAGTGATTTGATCACAAGTGGATGTTGCTAAAAAAAAAAAACAGGTGTAAACAAGGTCTAAAATGGTTTGAGCTTGTCCACTTTTAAATTCTTCTAGAGGCAAGTGTATCTGTCTGCAGACTGCAAGACAGGGGCGTAACATGAAGGGGCGTAACTTGTAGTAAGTTAGAGGCGTAACTTGCAGTTATTGAGATCCCATTGAACCATTCGAGATGTCACAATGAGATGTTGTTGGCAAGATGGCGGAAATACTTACCAGAGAACATTTTCACCAAATGCTTTCACGAGTTTTCTCCAAATGTATTCACAATCTATTCATTTGATATATTGTATTATTTATTTGATTACCAACTCCACTTGCTGACTTCTTCATTTGTTTTGTCATGACAGTTAGCCTACTTGGCGTCACCCCCTGTGGTTGCAAATAAAAGTACAATGGCAAGCGTGTCAAGTTTGAAGTGTCAAGTGCGGCTGTACGTTAAAAACAGTGATGGTTGGGTTTAGGTTTGAGGAAGATGTAGACGTTAATAACTGGGATGGTTGGGTTTAGGGTTGAGGTAGGTATGGACGTTAATAACTGTGATGGTTGGGTTTAGGTTTAGGGAAGGTGTAGATGTTAATAACTGTGATGGTTGGGTTTAGGTTTGGGGAAGGTGTAGACGTTAATAACTGTGATGGTTGGGTTTAGGTTTGGGGAAGGCGTAGATGTTAATAACTCTGATGGTTGGGTTTAGGTTTGGGGAAGGTGTAGATGTAATAAATGTGATGGTTGGGTTTAGGTTTGGGGAAGGTGTAGACGTTAATAACTGTGATGGTTGGGTTTAGGTTTGGGGAAGGTGTAGATGTTAATAAATGTGATGGTTGGGTTTAGGTTTGGGGAAGGTGTAGACGTTAATAACTGTGATGGTTGGGTTTAGGTTTGGGGAACGTGTAGACGTTAATAACTGTGATGGTTGGGTTTAGGTTTGGGGAAGGTGTAGACGTTAATAACTGTGATGGTTGGGTTTAGGTTTGGGGAAGATGTAGACGTTAATAACTGTGATGGTTGAGCTTAGGTTTGGGGAAGGTGTAGATGTTAATAACTGTGATGGTTGGGTTTAGGTTTGGGGAAGGTGTAGACGTCACTAACTGTGATGGTTGAGCTTAGGTTTGGGGAAGATGTAGACGTTAATAACTGTGATGGTTGAGCTTAGGTTTGGGGAAGGTGTAGATGTTAATAACTCTGATGGTTGGGTTTAGGTTTGGGGAAGGTGTAGACGTTAATAACTGTGATGGTTGGGTTTAGGTTTGGGGAACATGTAGACGTTAATAACTGTGATGGTTGAGCTTAGGTTTGGGGAAGGTGTAGATGTTAATAACTGTGATGGTTGGGTTTAGGTTTGAGGAAGATGTAGACGTTAATAACTGGGATGGTTGGGTTTAGGGTTGAGGTAGGTATGGACGTTAATAACTGTGATGGTTGGGCTTAGGTTTAGGGAAGGTGTAGACGTTAATAACTGTGATGGTTGGGTTTAGGTTTAGGGAAGGTGTAGATGTTAATAACTGTGATGGTTGGGTTTAGGTTTGGGGAAGGTGTAGACGTTAATAACTGTGATGGTTGGGTTTAGGTTTGGGGAAGGTGTAGACGTCACTAACTGTGATGGTTGAGCTTAGGTTTGGGGAAGGTGTAGATGTTAATAACTCTGATGGTTGGGTTTAGGTTTGGGGAAGGTGTAGATGTTATTAAATGTGATGGTTGGGTTTAGGTTTGGGGAAGGTGTAGATGTTATTAAATGTGATGGTTGGGTTTAGGTTTGGGGAAGGTATAGACGTTAATAACTGTGATGGTTGGGTTTAGGTTTGGGGAACGTGTAGACGTTAATAACTGTGATGGTTGGGTTTAGGTTTGGGGAAGGTGTAGACGTTAATAACTGTGATGGTTGGGTTTAGGTTTGGGGAACATGTAGACGTTAATAACTGTGATGGTTGAGCTTAGGTTTGGGGAAGGTGTAGATGTTAATAACTGTGATGGTTGGGTTTAGGGTTGGGGAAGGTGAAAACGTTAATAACTGATGGTTGGGTTTAGGGCTGGGGTAGGTATGGACGTTAATAACTGTGATGGTTGGGCTTAGGTTTGGGGAAGGTGTAGACGTTAATAACTGATGGTTGGGTTTAGATTTGGGGAATGTGCAGATGTTAAGAACGATGATGGCAGGGTTTAGGGTTGTGGTAGGTATACCACAAAGTATACTTCTAGTACAAGATATGTCCCTTCATGTTACGCCCCTTTCTTGCAGTTCGCACACAGACCCTACTCTAGAGGTGGTCAAAAATGCATTTGATTGGATTGCTTTTAAAGTATAAATCCCAGAGGGTATCTTTATGTCAAAAAACATCTCAAAAATGCTAATTGATTTGATGTCAACTCACTACCTTGATGTCAAAGTGGCATCAAATTGTCATCTAACATTGGTGTCAAAGAAAGTCGATTACAAGATTATCCTGTACTGTAAATGTTTTTTGTTGCCAATATTAGATGTTAATTTGATGTTGTTTTGATATTAAGGTAGTTAACCTGCATTACAGAGATACAAAATCCAGTGTGAATTTGTTATTATATTATGATACCTTGTGTTGTTATTTTGGTGGTCAAAAAAGCATCAATGTGTGGATGTCAAATGGACGTCAAGGTTTTGACATCAAATCAATTTGCATTTTTGACGATTTGATGCAGTTTTGACATCAAGGTGCCCACTGGGATGATCATGTGGTTGAATGTGTTCAAACAGATTAATTGTGAGTATGAGTATTGCATAATACGTCTTTAGCGCGTGATAAAAACACCTGATTCATTGAACGAAATGAATGATTTTATTTGTAAAGAAACAATCTAAGTACTTTTGATGTTCTTAAATATTTGTTAAAGATGTTAAATGTAGACATTAATGTAAATGCATATTATGTTTATAATGTTGAATTAAGAACTCATCAGACATGAAAATAAAAGTAAATATTTCAAATATAGGTTACACTTTATTTTACACGCTATTAACAAACTATTATCTAAGACTTGTAGCTCAATAAACTACTAATTAGATGCTTATTAATAGCTAGTAAGGTAGTAGTTGTGTTTAGATATTGGGTAGGATTAGGGATGTAAAATAAGATCATACTTTAGTAATAAATGGTTTGAATTACTTAAAGTGTTACCTATATATAACACGACAAAACCTGAAGATCACTTTTATGTACAGTATATTAATCGACCATCTAATTGTGATCAAACTGACTTAATATCTGGTGTAAACAGAGCATTGATCAAGCTGTTTTTCTTTTGTGGATAGTTCTGAAGCATTTTCGTGCTATCCTTTTAATTCTCAGTCTCTCTATAAATCCAGCTATCCATTCCTCTGCTCTTTCTCTCCCTCTTTGCGTGTATTTGAGTGCTTCTCTATCTTGTAACGATGCCTCCAGATGTTTCTAATAAAACTAGTGTCAGGGAGGAGTATTGCTGGCAGATCTGCGCTTTTGTGAGCCGTTCTTCAACATTTAGGGAAAAAGCGCTTGCTTTAAGAGAACTGCGGGGCAGTAACTCAGCGTTCTTTGGGGAGGGGTGGACAGTTTGGCATGGCTTTGAAAGGGGCCCAAGGAAAGGCACTCATGCATTTGTCTTTTTTCATCACGCTCCATGTTTCTGGTTTCTGTGGCTGAGATGCGAATGATCGTTCAGGAAATGAGAGGGACCCAAATCTTTTTCAGACTTGTCATCGCCGTTAGAGATTTGCTCGGGCAGGTCATGCAGCAAGTCGCCTCAAATTATAGGAAATTCGAAGCAGGGATTGTTTGAGAAGCTCTTACCTTTGCTGCATGTGGTTAAGTTGTGAAGACACATGACAAAAGCTGCATGTCGTTTTTCCATGCAGACATGCTTTCTTTCACCGTTTAATGCGCAGTAACAATTGTGAGACGTTTGTACGATTGACTTCATGCAGAGTGTTAAATGCTTAAAATTACCTGGTGTTAGATTCATGTTTTACTCTGGGGTAGTAATTATTGACATATTTATGAGGCCAATAGCATTGAATAAAACTCACTAGTCAGCTTGGCGAATGCAAAAAATGTTGCCGTACCACATTTTCTCCTGCTTTGAAACCAGAATATAAATCAAAGTCATCTTGAGTTCATTTACCATTTTGCTCATAGCCATAGTCGTTCTTTCAGATGCTACGAATAAACAATAATGCTAAGTTCATGAATTTAATGATGTAAGTATGGTTTAGTTTGTGATTGTCTGTCTGCAGCTTTAAAAAGTCACTGTAACATTCTAGTACTGTAGTTTCATGCTGCATATTGCTGTAAATTACATCAGTCGCTTGACTGATAATGTATTGCAGGACACTTCTGGTGCTCTCAAGGTGGGTTAGGGACAGGTTTGGTAATGTGGGTGGGTTAAGGTAGTTCCCATCGCTTGGTGATTTCCAAAAATATCATATATGCTATTAAATTATTAGAATTACCATATTGTATCCATAACCTACAGAAGATAAAAATAATATTTAATAGTTACATTAAAAAAAATGAAAAATCAAAAGCCATCATCCTTTTAATACTTTTATCATTGGATTGCGACCCCTTGGGTTATTACACTAGATTAATGACACAGCAATAGTGTTAGTTGTAGCTGATTGATTTCATGGCACAGTGTTAAACTTTGACACCTTTACGGCACTCATGTACATTAAAAAAAAGCCACGACTGAACATAGAGGACGACCTCCAAGTGGTGGTCTCCAAAATTAAACCAAGAATAGTCCTTAGCTGTAAACATTGTGCCCACAATTCTCATGTGAGGTTAATATTCAAATAAACAAATGAATAATCACTATAAAAAATTCTATGGTTGTTAGACTGTTATACTTTTTTGTGTTGTCAATAAGCTCATTTATATAGTTCCTATAGGTGTGTGTGTGTGTGCAATGTTTGTATGTTTATAACCACCTCTGAGGATAATGGGGGTCACAAGTCACTGAAATTGTTATTTTGGGGGTCGGGAGCTGAAAAGTTTGGAACCCCTGGTGTAAGGGATGGTCAACGGTGGTATTAAAGATGTAATTACAGAAATTAATCACAGATGTAATTACATGTAGGTATTTAATCAATCATAAGTACAATGTAAAAACATGGATTTATGCAATTAGTACATTGTGACAAGTTATTTTTAATGTAAGTACATATTAGTTAATGCCACTTAATATGGGACCAATAATTGCACATTGCATCTTCTGATTCTGCTTCTTTTTTCTCCTCACAATTAGGACTTTCCTTCTCACAATTTAAAGAAACTTATATAAATTGTAAGGACTCCGTTTCATATTCATGAATCTTTTGTTTTTTTGTTTATGTTTCACAATTCTGCCTTTTTCCCTCTCAATATTGTCACTATTTATGGCTGTGATATATTGTTCAGAACTTCAGACTATATAATATCAGTCATAGGTGATGGACATTTTCCTTATCTCAAAAAGTGTCCCAATTGACCTGAATTCACCCTATTTCAGCACAATCCACCTGATTTAGGGTGTTGTGATTCTTTGTAAACAACAATGGCCCTCATCATTTGATCACTTATAGTATGTAACAGTCAATGAAAACGAATGCTGTGCCTGAGGCACTTCACGTTCATTGCGTCCTGCACGTTTCCTTTTTTTGGTCACATGACGTTAATCAAAATGGCCTAAAGAAACTGTTCCTTACAAAGCTTTCAAATGTGGCAAAACTGAAAAGATACTTCTGAAATTTTGGACTTTTCTGATGGGTGACATTGTCTAGCTATAATATGTTAATGCTCTTGCTTCTGGAAGTCTCTTGTCCCGCCTTCTTGGTGACGTCACACTCATGTTTAAAGTCTCAAATATTTCTGTCCCATTACACAACAAGAATTTAGAAATGAGAATTCCACAATCTAGTACAGCAAATGACAAAAATATTATGTAGCTTGAACCCGGAATTGGTGGAAAATTTATATTTCCATGTGTGAACAGACAAATTTGTCTTAGTTATTGGCTCAAAACCTGTCTCACTGCATCTGTTTGGAACATAGCACAGAACAACTTCAAAGTAACGCCACCAGGTTTTACCCACTGGGTTATTTTCTTGCTGGATCTTCTTTTTTTTTTTCCTGTCACAGAAATATGCACCGTCATTAGTCAGAATGAAATATGAGTAAGCATAAATCTCTCTGCAGTACCTCAAGAGAAAATGAAGTGCGCCGTTTGATCACGAGAGCTCGGGACGTTCCTGCTTTGTGTTATTTTTATCGATTCGTATTTTGGGATCGTTTCAAGGCTTGCTTACACTGTCAATAGCTCTTGGATGTTTCCTTTGCTCCGTGACACATCTTTCTGGAAATGGCTCAGATCTGTAATTGTTTTAAGATGCAGAGAGCGCTCTTCAGGCAGAAGTGGAAATAAACTGATATTTTCTGTGCTTCACGAATAGTTGGCGATTGTTATGCTTTGATGAACATTGTCATGAGACCAACCAAACAAATGTCACGGTTTACAATGTCCCATGAAGTCATTTAATGGGATGAGAAGTTCTGTTTGACTACAGTGGTTTTTATGCAAAAAAGTTTATTCTTTTTATGGTGGAAACTAGCATAGTTGGCGATTGTTATGCTTTGGTGAACATTGTCATAAGACCTACCAAGCAAATGTCATGGTTTATAATGTCCCATGAAGTCATTTAATGGAATAAGAAGTTCAGATTGACTACTGCAGTTTTATGCAAAAAATGTTTATTCTTTTTATGGTTGAAACTCGGATTTTTGTCTCAGAATATTCCTCCGCTTGATCTGACTTAGCCCCAGGCCTTGTTTCTGAGGTCATCTTGTGATCCTCATCTCAGGTCTGCTGGACTGTTTGGCATTCTTGGAATGGAATGCGCAACTGAGTGGACGCCGCCACCGAAGTTGTCGTGGCAATGCAATTTACAGCCCGTTAACCCTGGAATTAGCATCGAGTCTGGAAAGACGCCATCCAAATGTTGTCCTTCATCATTGAGGATCTTCACATTTTTTACAGATTTTAACCTTTGCGTAGGTCATGGAACACCATATCCTGGGCCTCTCGTGTTTGCAGACATAACCTTGTGCAAGACTGGCTTGGAAAACAAGTTTTTGTATGGACTGGCTCTAACCTAGATAGCAGGAAATGCAATTACCCTTTCAGCAAAATGCATTTACTGACCCATAAATGTAAGAATGACTTCTGGTGTTATTATGTAAAACACGAGTTAAATGCATCGTGCAAATTATACTGCGAATGTTTCCACCACTGGGCTGACAAGGAAAGGTAATTATAGGTAATTGTGAAACATTTTGTCTCACATTTATGACTTCTTTTTAATGAATTCTTTTTTAAATTAACAACATAAATTCAAAATTGTGAGGAAAAAGTCTGTCATGATAGTGACTATTTCTAGTTATTGTAAGTTAATATGCTTCTATCATTTCTGACTTGTTTTGCGTTTGTAAGTTTATAGGCTTTTTCTCAATTAATTCTGATTTAGTTTTTTTAGTATTGCAAGATCTAAACTTGTAGTTGTGATAGTCAATCAGAATTACGAGATAAAATGTCACATAGTAACTTTTATATTCACTTTTTATATTAGTTAACCTTTTACATGTCCATATTAATGTTTACATTTGTGTAATGGAACTCTGTATTCTCTAAAAAATGGTTGAACGCTGAAATTGCTAATAATGTGTTTATATATATATATATATATATATATATATATATATATATATATATATATATATATATATATATATATATATATATATATATATTCAATATTTTAGATTTGTTTATACATCATACAAAGACACAAAGGTACAAAATTGTGTCTCTAAACATTACCGTAAGCATTGCGATCACACACAAAGAAATTTGCCTCTAATAATTGTATTTAAATATGTATTTTCTACCTTGTCATAAATCTGGCATCAACATGACTGTAATGAGGCCATGACAATTGTCATACATTTTATTACAGATTTAATAATAATTCAGGGGGGCTAATAATTCTGACTTCAACGGTGTATATATATATACATATATATATATATATATATATATATATATATATATATATATATATATATATATACACACACACAGTTGAAGTCAGAATTATTAGCCCCCCTTTTTATTTTTTCCCCAATTTCTGTTTAACAGAGAGAAGTTTTTTTCCAACACATTTTTAAATGTAATAGTTTTAATAACTCATTTCTAATAACTGATTTATTTTATCTTTGCCATGATGACAGTAAATAATATTTTACTAGATATTTTTCAAGACACTTCTATACAGCTTAAAGTGACATTTAAAGGCATAACTAGGTTAATTAGGTTAATTAGGCAGGTTAGGGTAATTATTAGGCAAGTTATTGTATAACGATGGTTTGTTTTGTAGACTATCGGAAAAAAAATATAGCTTAAAGGGGCTAATAATTTTGTCCTTAAAATGGCTTTTAAAAATTAAAAACTGCTTCTATTATAGCCTAAATAAAACAGATAAGACTTACTTCAGAAGAAAGTACTTTATCAGACATACTGTGACCATTTTCCTGCTCTGTTAAACATCATTGGGGAAAAATTAAAAAAAGAAAAAAAATTCAAAAGGGGGCTAAAAATTCTGACTTCAACTATATATATATATATATATATATATATATATATATATATATATATATATATATATATATATATATATATATATATATATATATATATATATATATATATATATATATATATATTCATTTAGTTCAGATGCAAAAACCTCTAAATGCCATCTGAAATGTTCTCCTAAAATGACCATTTTTGTCAGCCTCCTATGTTTATGTTCAGTTATTTCACTTTAAAGGTAATGTAAATAACTTATTCATCACTATAAAAGTAAAATTACTGAGCCTACACACAGAAGTTGGAGAAAAATGCAAATTTTAGAAGAAAATATCAGATGGCTTTTTTTTTGCATCTAAACTCTTCATGTATAAAATATTTTAGATTTGTTTATGCATCATACAAAGACACAAAGGTACAAGAACATTGTGAATGACACACAAAGAAAGAAAAAAGGTGGTGTAATATAAAACTAATAATTTACCTCTAATAATTGTATCTATATATTTAATTTCTGACTTTATTCAATTTAAATCTATAGAAAACGGACTAACTAGGGGTGCAACGCTGCTTGCACTATTCCACTTAGAAAAACTTCTTTTGGTCAAGCTTGTTTTTATTTTAGAGCGTCGCATTTAGTGGAATATGATACCACAATCTGTTAGAGAATGTGTATCTTTTACATAATAATAACTATAATTTTGAGAAATGGCTTTTTAATAATCAACATTGTGAACAATAGGTTTTGTGATGTTGTTGTGATTCATTTGAGTATTGCCTTATAGTATGAATTTGTATTATTGGTATGGCCTTTAACATCTGGCAAAGGGACCACCAATGAAAACTAGTCTTTGGGCTAATTTGGGTACATTTACGTTCTTAGGGGATGTTGATTCATGTACACTGTCCCTTGTTAATAAATATAAATAAATAAATAAATGTTTATTTCTAAAAGCATTTAAGACTTCCTTAAGAGGGCTCAAGCCTTAATTAGAGGTGTCAAAACTCTCCTTCCCCCAAACCTAAAGTCATGCTTCAGCCAGGTTTAAAAGCAGCATGGCACAGGGTATCAGGGTAGTGTTTTATTTTCACATCTCCAACCTCAGGAATGCAGTTAAGTCGAAAGGAAATGTCTCCGTTGATGGAGGGTTCACTCTGCTTCAACAAAACACCTCTTCAGCGGCCATATCACCTGTCAAATCTCTTTTATGAACCATGACTAAATGCGTTTGGCCAGGGTTTACAGCATGGCGAGCTAATGCTGGAAAAGCTGCTTCAGCGGAGCCATCAATTTAAGGATATAGACCACAGATAATATCAGGCAGGAAGAGAAACTTGGATCTTTTATTTCTTACTGAGCTGACTCTGGCAAACGGTTTTATGAAATCCACTAGATATATGAGTTTTATTACTTGGGATGTTTTTCGTACAGCCTGAAGGCGACGAGATTTGGTTGACCTGAGGAGCTGAACCATGAGGGAGGCAGATTTAAAGAATGACTGGGACACGCTGGCAGACATCAGACGCCCTCGTGTCCAAACAGACAGGCTTAAAAACTTAGACCTGTGTGGAGCCAGGAGAGTCAGATGAGGTGTGCGCATCAGCTTAATGCAAATTCAAGAGGTGATCCTGACATGGGAAAGCAACTAATTGAAGCTCAGGAAAGGGAAACGTGTGCGATGAATGTTCAGGTTGGCAGAGTGGGAGCAAATGTAGATGAATTTGAAGAGATTCAGGATAGATAGATAGATAGATAGATAGATAGATAGATAGATAGATAGATAGATAGATAGATAGATAGATAGATAGATAGATAGATAGATAGATAGATAGATAGATGGATGGATGGATGGATGGATGGATGGATGGATGGATGGATGGATGGATGGATGGATGGATGGATGGATGGATGGATAGATTTATTTATTTATTTATTTAGCATATGAATGAATGAAAAACTATGGGCCTGATTAATTTTAGATGCAACATTTATTCAATAAAAAATATTTATTAATTTATTTATTTTTATTTATTGATTGATCTGTTTTTGAGACTATTGGATTAGAATGAATGAATGAACAATATCTAGCCAGATTTATTTATTCTTTCAACATTTATTTATTTGTTTTTTATATTTATCTTTAGACATATTTAATTTTGAATGCAGCTTGAATAAACGGTAACATTTTCTTAAAGGGGGTGTTAATAAAATAAACATTCATAAACATGACATGACACTTGTCATGAATGAATTAGAATGTATGTGTGCTTATGACAACAAGTGTCATTCCCTCAGTCATGTCATAACCAATTACCTCATAACCTGTATTTGTCATGACAACTTGACATTATGAAGACATAGCTTGTCATAAATCTGGCATCAACATGATTGTCATTTGGCCATTATAATTGTGTCATGAATTTTATAACAGCGTCATTGATATTTTTCTTGACCTCAGCCACAGTGGTACACATTGAATTTGTCATTAAAATGTTATTAAATGTCATTAAATATTAATTACGCTGCTATAAAGTTATTTGACAAGAGAATTGTCACTTTTACTGAGAAATATTAATGACAAAATAATTTCGTTCCACTGAAAAAAAGTGATCAGAAAAATATTCATGACACAATAATAATGACCTCATTACGATCATGTTTATGACAGATTTATGACGAGTTATGTTGTCTTGGTAAAGTCAAGTTGTCATAACAAAGTCATCAAAGCATGTAAGATGACATATCTGACCGAATGACAGTTCAAAAGCATGCACAAAATCTAAGTCATACCCTTCAAGTAAATTCTTAAAGAATAAATATATTTTTTATTTATTTATTTAGTTTACTTGACTAAAAGACTACATGTTTATACATTTGGTTGTCCATTCATTCTCACAAATTGATTGTTTTATTATCTTGCTTTCCGTGTCTGCGAAAGAATTTATGTGCTTGTTTGTGTCAGAATGGTTATGAGGCCATTTACATGCTAGTGATTTTGCCCTGATCTGAGTTCAAGCTGAGGTAAACTGGGACAAACACCGCCGTCAGCTGAATCATCACAGACCATCAGGCCTCAGACACAGTTCAATCATACATTTTTTGCTGTCACTTTAATATGCAGCGAGTTAATACACGAGCGAGGCAGTGTGAATGTTTGCATGTGTATATGAATGCATAATGTTAGCAAGTAATCAGCATCATTATTTCAGATGCACTGCAAGATGAAATTGATAACAGCTTAGAGTCACAAATTATAGTCATTAATAGCACTACAGATTAAACATCTATGAAAAAAGATTGGAACTGGAGGAATGCCCCAATACATTGAAAGAAATTAGGTAAATGGTTGTTTTTATGCAATTACCATTATGTGAACATGCTTTTGACATTCATTCCTTCCATATACAGTTAAAGGCAAAATTATAACATGTCAAATATATCCTAAATAATTTTATTTATTTCATAATATTTTCTATAATATTTTCTCTTCCTCTTCTTTTAGTTTGGCCGGAATAAAAATGGTTTTTACACTTAATTATACAGGTCAATATTATTAGCCCTCTTAGGAAATATATATTTTTTCCATTGATTATCACAGTGGTTCTCAAAGTGGGGGTCGGAACCCCTCGGGGGGTTGCGGGATAATAAGGGGGGGTCGCTTGGTGATTTCTAAAAATCAAATTAATTTTATGAAACTATTAAAATGAACATATTTTGTCTATATGCTCAATTTTTGCCATTGGATTGTGACCCCTGGGGTGGTTACGTTAGATTAAAGACACAGCAATAGGGTCAGAAGCAGCAGATTGATTTTGTGGCACCAGTGTAAACTTTCTGACACCTTTACAGCACTCACAAACATTAAAATTAAATACAGGCCACAACTGAATATGGATTATAACCTCTGAGTGGCGTTCTCTAAAGTTAAACAAAGAATAGACTTGGGCCTATTATGGCCCCTTTTCCACTGAGTGGTATGGTACGGTATGGGTCGGTACAGGTCACCTTTTATCAGCCACTGCCAAAAGGGTACCAATGGTGGGTGGTGTACGACAGAAAGTTTCAGTCGGTCGGCGCAATAGCCTAGTGGTTAGCGCGTCGACATATGGTGCAGTAGCACGTCAGGGCGTCCCGAGTTTGAATCCCGGCTCGAGGACATTTCCTACCCTACCCCCCTCTCTCTCCCCAAGTTCGCTTCCTGTCTCCATACTGTCCTATCTAATAAAGGCAAAAAGGCCAAAAATAAATCTTTAAAAAAAAAAGAAAGTTTCAGTCAACGTCATTCTCACTCGAGGAAAAGTAAAGCTGTACAGGTCGTTCCCATATCACATGAGAAGCACTTCTCACAAAACAGATGCTTTATACACATAAATACTTGTGTATAAATGTTCATTACTAACCTTTCTATGAACACGATTTGATTATAACTGCGAAATAGCCTACTGTAACGTTCATTAACAGACGTCAAATATAGACACGTGGCTAGCGCACATGAGAAAGCAAAACCGCTTGCGCTTTAGACGTCCTTGTAAACAACTACGGGGCACAGGGTAGATTCTGCTCTTCTTGGCTTTGTGGCTGTTCATTAAGATGACGACAAGGTTTGTTTGAGCTCGGGTTGACCATTGTTATTATATGTATATATTATTATGGTGTAATGTCTCGGCTGTGTTATTAAAATCGGCGCTTCCTGTGTTTTCATTCTCCTGGCTTGTGCACGAGTTAGTGATGTATCTCTGTAAACCAATAGCATTCAGTTGCGCATCTTGCTCCGCATTTTGGTACCCTTTCGTTGTGCTAGGTACCCTTTCGAAAGGGTACCAAAAAAAGTGGTTGCTTTTTGGTACCATTTGACAGTGGAAATGGCCATAAAAGCGTACCAACTGTACCGTACCGTACCACTCAGTGGAAATGGGCCATTTGTGTGTGTGAGCCATTTTGCGTTTACAAGGTTTGTATATTTACAACCACCAAAGAGAATATTGGGGATCGCGAGTCACTGGTATTGTTATTTTGGGGGTCACAAGCTGAAAGGTTTGGGAACCCCTGGTCTATAGAACAAACCACTGTCATCCAGAGACTTGCCTAATTAACCAAGTTAGGCCTTTAAATTGCACTTTAAGCTGAATAGTATAACCAGTAAAATATTATGTAGCTACTGTCATTGTGACAAAAACAAATATTAGTTATTAGAAATTAGTTATTAAAACTATTATATTTAAACGTGTGCTGAGGAAAATCTAATATTACGGGCTAATCATTTTGACTTTAAACTTCAGTTCTTGAAAATGTGCAGATTACTTAGAGCTAAAAGGAAATTAAACTCTTCGGGCAAGAATAGGCAGATCATTTCCTGACTTTAATAAAAACTTTCCACTAAATCCGGATAAATCATAAGAAATTTATGAGCATCTGCAGCCGCGCATGCTCTTCCTTCTGAATAAAACATTAATTTTGCCTCTTTGAAATTTACGACGGTGCGTTGAAACACTTTTAGACCTACCGGATAAAACCGAGGCTAAGCTACAGCTATGTAGAATAAAAAAATAAAAAACAATGTAAAAATATTCTGTCACAAAAGAATGAACTGAGATTTATGTCAAAGGAAAAAGAAACTCCTCGTACCGAGCTGAAAAATGGCCTTCAGCGTCTCTCAGACCTGTGTCACGGCTCATGTGATTTACGAGGTCGATGAGGTTTCGACTTTAGTGTGGGAAGCAGCTGCCAAAGTGTTTTGACAGCGCAGAGAAGGGAATATTTGAAGCAAAAATACACCCCGGCCCTCAGGAGCCCTCAGCACGGCAGGGAACATCCACCCAAGATGAACCGATAGGACAGCAGACTGATCCATCTTATCCAACATCGGGTGACAGGACCTCCGCCGAGTTTGCGTTCCGCATCGTTTAGGGAGATTTGTCTGAAGAGGGCGAGTAAACAGGGCCGCGGCGGGCAGGGTGCTCGAGAACATTTGGGCAAAGAGAGAAGAGCCTCTAATAGAGATAGAGATCTGAATGCGCTCACGTCTGGCAGCTGACCAGACAACATGACTGATCACATGAGGGGGGATTTTTTGCAGCCGCTCCATGGAGAATAGTTTCAGTGAAGAGGGAATGACAGAGAGACTGCATGAATTCACTGGCTCGTATCACAATAGAGTCCAAGGATGCCAGACAACTGGAGGGATCCAGTTCCAAGTGAAATGACTTGACGTGTTTTCGTTTCTGATGTTTTTGCTGTTTATGATCAAAAGCACAGTGGTCATGTTTTCCCTAGAAAAAGTTTGAAGCTTCATTTGAATATTTCACTTTTGCATTTGACATAGACTTTAATTTACCCTTGCAAATTCATATTTTAGCATACATCATGGAATATATGTTAAGATGCAGAATAATCAGTAGTGTAATAATGCTTTAAACTCTTTATTGCTGTGAAATGAAAATGTATTGTAGATCAGGTTTTTTAGCCCTCAAGTCCAAGTCATTTGATTTTGAGAATCTACCGATATCGAAACTTACTTCTATAATACATAAAAAAGAAGAGCAAAAAAAACAGATCCAGGATGTTCCTTATTCTTATTTAATTCACCTTATTTTAATATTCAACAACTCTGTTAACAAACAGAGAACTTCTGTGAGGTAGCTTGAACAATCAAGTAATAAATAACACCAATTCTTCACTTTTAGACTTTAGTGCACAAACAGCACCTCAACTTAAAATACCCGGCAGGCATTCCCAAGTTTACACATCTCGCAGTTTGCTATGGCAATGTTGTCGTCATCAACTTTATAGTACCTCCAGACCGCAGACATAGTCGCGCTTTCCACTTCAAGCTGCTTCAGTGTTCTACTTTGCCGGCATTTAATCAATAGCGTCTCTGCAACAAAGTGATGTCAAGCTAAAGGCGCTGCTGTTTCTGTGTAAAGTCAGGAAAGAGGTTTTAACTCTGTGCCACCGCATAACTATAGACGTGAGAATATAGAGAAATGAGAATATAAACATACTGATTGGGAGGTAACATTCGATTCTAATCGAGTCTGAAACTGCATGATTAGGCCTGATTTTTGATCATGTGATCGGATCTGGACATCCCTAATTGTAGTGTAAATGTATAATTAGCTGAACTTAGATTTTTGGAATCTTCAATTAGCGGAATTTGAATGATATTTGACACCCTCTTAAGTATAGGACTTAAATTAGCTTAAATTATCTAAGCTTAAGACAAGAAAAAATGATCTGTTCTTTGGGTAATAACCATAAACTTTTCCCTTTGAAATAAACAGATAAAAAGGTTATTAAATATTAAATAAAAATGTCTTTAATGTTTTTATTTATTCATATGGAATTACCAGAAAGTACACTTCTTAAATAGACTCTCTTGAAATGAGAATCCACATAAATGGCTTTTTATTTTATTACACTTCAGCTTTAAAAAAATTAGGATTCTGACCAGGTTTAAAACTAATTCTGATTTATAAAGTGAGCCGTAAATGTCATTTATTACACTGTAAAACCTAAAAAGTTAAGATAATTCAAACCATTTGAGGAAACCGATTGCAACAAACCATTTAAGTTCAAAAACTAATCCTAATGAGTACTGTGAACTTAATCCATTTAAGTAAACAAAGCAATTTGAGCACAGTAAAACCCAACAAATGAAGAGAACTCAAACCAACAGAGTACTGTAAAACACAATAAATGAAGAGAATTCAAACCAACAGAGTACTGTAAAACACAATAAATTAGGGCAACTCAAACTGTTTGAGGAAACCGATTGCTACAAACCATTTGAGTTAAAAAAACTAATCTATATGAGTACTATGAACTTACTCCATTTAAGTTGAAGTAATGAGGTATTTAACTTATTACCTTCAACACTGAGTTAAAAACTCAAATGAGTTAAATGAACTTGCAGTCAATTTTGAGTTAACTACACTCATTTCATTTGATAAAGTTGACTGTTGGGTTTTACAGTGTAGGAAATTGAGATTCATGCATCATGTAAAAGCTAAATAAATAAACGTCCCATCAGTGTATTGTTGAATACACTGTAAAAAATGCAGGGTTCCACACAATTCATTCATGTTGTCCCAACACAAATTAAGCTAACTTAACACTTTTAACAAATGTATGTGGATTGAACAAAAAAATTAAGTTGTCCCAATGAAATCTCAAGAATTGTGTTGTTTCAGCTTATTTTAATTAAGTAATTTGAACAAGTTAAAAAATATATATTTTTCAGTGTAGTTGATTTAACCATGATACAATTTAAAAATATGAAAATCTGAGGGTTAGAAATATCGATATACGTATTGATAAAACAATCTTTAAAATTGAACAAATTAAGTCCAAAGCAATGTATATTACTAATCATTATACGCTGTAAAAATGCAGGGTTACACACAATTTCTTCAAGTTGTCTCAACACAAATTAAGTTAACCTTGTTATTTTTACACATTTAAGTGGATTGAACATAAAACAGTTAATTTATCTCCAGAAAAATCTATATATCAACTCAGTTTAAATAAGTAGTTTGAACAAGCAGCAGATATTTATATATTTACAGTCATAAATATACTAAATAGCTGTACTAAATGATCGTAATATTTAAAATTTAAAATTGTATAAAATTGCATAAAATATGTACATATTTTGGCTTTTTTCATAATTTAGCTTAAGCAAGAATATTAGTTCAACTTACTGCATTTTTAAAGACTAATAATCATAATAGTCATTGTTGGCATCACCTATTCTAGTGCTTCTATTCATGCTTGGCTGTGTTACACCAAAACGCATTACGATTAACACCACATTTTCCATCCGCATATTTTCATTCCCTTGCTTTTCTCACTAGCTTATCAACAACCTAATGTTCATTCATTCAATATCAATATCCTCAAACTCCTGCATCACACAGAAGAGAGCTCCAGCAAATGTGATGTAGACCATGACAAAATAATAAGGGAAGTGTCTCAATGCAATCCGGACCCAAGTGGCCACAAGAGACGCATCCTTTAAAACATCCCTCTTCTATCTGACTAATCCTCAAAAGGAAGTCAATTCATAATGAATTCATCATCTCATATTTCCTATAGGAAGGCAGGGGACGGTATTGATTATCACTGAGTAGCACACACAGAAAGGTCGGCCTCCAATTACAATTGTGGCCCTGCAATCTGGAGATGGCCCTCCAGATTCAGAGGCGCCCCGGTGTGCTCAACGGGTCCTGGGACAGATTAACTTCCCCCTGCAATCAATCAATCCCCTTCTGTCAGCCATTTGCAAATCCGCAGGGGAAGGCATCCTCAACAAATGTGGCCTACCCACAATCCCTTGCTCTGCGGGGTCAAGGGCGAGACGTGCTGGGTGACTGCGATGTCTGACCTGCTCGGGTTTTCCATTCTGATGAGCGAGGTTTGCTTTAGAGACTCCAATTGGCAAACAAATTGAACATAATGGTGCGTTTTCTTGCATAAACTTTGATTGTTAATCCAAAACATATGGGCTCCTTTTGCAGTGGGCTCTAGTGCTTAGACTTAATGCGGGAGAGTCATCATGCTTTACATTTAAAGACTTGTATTATATTGATATGATGTTTTTCACTTAGTTTTGATGGTCACTTTAATGTATTTAGTTGATTGTAAGCTACATTGCATCTACATGGCATCTTATTCTCCTTAGAGTGTTTATAGACCGTTAAGGCCCGTGCACACTGGGACACTTTTTGCTCACGTTTTCTGTCAACGTTTAACGCCTCGTGACTAAATAAAGGCCGCCAATGTGATCATGCACACCAACGCGCAAAACGCCAGGCGTAAACGCGTCATTTTTTAGGAAACGCCTCATGCTCGTTTTTTTGTTTTGACGTGCCGCATCAAAACCTTCTCCACCAATCAGATTGGCACTTTTGTTCACGTGCACGGAGCTGCTGAAGTTACAGTAAACAGCATTTGGAGGCGCTCAAGCGCAAACTGTCAATGTGAGCGCATGTTAAAGAAGATGCCCAGAGGCGATATGAACGTAGAGCTGCTTATTGCACTGGTGAACAATAATCATTTCTTTATCGCTAGAGCTGGAGCTGCTACTTGAACCATTAAAGCTTGTTCTAATCGCCAGTAACTTTTACAATTTGCGTGTCAACGTTCTGTCTTCTTCTTCTGTGTTACAAGCGGGCGTCAGAAGCTTAAAGTTGTGCAGCGCCATCTAACGTCAAGGAGTGATTTTACATTCTCTTCTGCTCGACGCCAGTGAAAATCGCTTGGGTATGAATCTCGGAAAAATGCTGACAATAAACGCAAATGAAAAGCATTGTGTGTACGAGCCTTTAGGGTATGGTTAGTAGACTGTCTGCTTAATATTTGCTGATACTGATCCACCAACAGACATTTTCCAGACTATAAGGGTGCTTTCACACTAGCACTTTTGGTCCTCACCTGGGTTCGTTTGACATCAGAGTATGGTACGTTTAGCTAGTGTGAACGTGTTTTCTGAACTCGTGAACCATACCCGAGTCCGCCTGAAAGAGGTGGTCTGGGGAACAGTTTTTGCGAACTCTGGTACGGTTCACTTCTGATATGAATGCAGTCGTACCAAATAATGGAAGTGAACCGCCAACTGTACAACAAACTTCAGTTTTCATAATGTTCATTCGTGTGTGTGTGTGTGTGTATCACCTACCTTGGTGACAAGCGGGACTGACTCAGTGCAAACAGTGATAATGTCTGCTCGTCTCCTCCAAAAATGACTTCTGCAGACATTGCGTGATGTTCTGAACGTTTTTAATGGTTTTTTAGTAACAAAACCAAAAGATTCAGTAAAAGCAGAATGACCGTGATATGCGGAGGTCTCCATTTTGGCGGTTTGCTTTCATGGCCGAGGAGGTGGCGAGGGGGGACAATCAAACTTGGGTTCGGTCCAGGCACTATTTTAAGTTGAGTCAACGTTTTTTTTTACAGTGTAGTTTTGTTGATAATGAGTAGTTTAAATGGTCAAAAAGACATTAATAGCACATGATAGGCTCCATAATAATAGACATAAAACCTGAACAACTTTTAGAGAGTAATTGTGGTATCACTTCATTTTGATGGTCCCTTTTGCACATTTTTTATAGTGTACAGTAGATCAATTTTATATATATATATATATTAGAGCCCTGTATTTGAGCCCAAGCCCATCGGGGCTGACTTTTTTTATCTTTCTTTAGAAAAAACTTCAAAAAAAGTTTAATGAGATCTAATGCATGTGCTCCAGAAGCAGCATTGATCCCTTGCGCATAGAGATTTCCAGCCACGTGCAATGGAGAAAAATTGCCAATGGCAAACTTAAAACTGTAAAAAAAAACACTAGAGGAAAGGCAAACTTCTAGTCAACTTTTCAAATAGTGACAACTTTAAATGATGAGCCAACAATGCACAACTTGCAAGTTGAGTAAACTTACTGTGGACCACATACTGCTTGGATATCAATGTCACTTAAAAAGCTAAAACTTAAATTAAAAAAAAAAAAAAAAAAAAAAAACATTTTTTCAAAATTAGTCTAATAAACAAAAACTAAACTAAAAAACATCAACTTTATATCAAATACAAATCTTTTTCAATGGCTGTAACAGTATAAGCAGTTTGAGGGGAAAAAAGATGGGCTTCGGGTCGGACTCGGGCCAAAAATTGCTGTTGGACAAGGGCAGGGCTACAGCCTGTGCGTCTCTGGCCAGGGCCGGGCTAGGGCTTAGATTTAAGGCCTGTGCAGGGCTCTAACAGTTATGCCAAATGTCTCCTCATGAATATTTATTGGAAAATGCTGATGTAGCTTTGCAGCCTTTTTCCGAGCATCAGGTCACATTATCTATGTAATATTCATCATAACTTAAAAAGGATGTGATTAATCTTATTTTATCACTGGTTTTAAGGTAGTCATTGCTAGCAGCCAAATTGTCAACCTGTTTTCTAAGTGAAGTTTTACAAACTAATTTCGAGAGAAGCACATGATATGATTGATTGCGGCTGGTCTCTTATCTGTAATCAGCAATAATCCAATCAGATTGATCCAAGCTTACAATAAATAGACCGATTTCGCCCAACTGCCTTATTTTCGTTTTGGAAGAATCTCCCCCTCCACCCCATCTCCTCCTTTTTCTCCTTTTACCAGGGGGAGCTCTTAAGACCTAACTGAACTCGGACCCCCTTATATGCTTATTGACCAGGCGAGAGCCCTGGGCTCGATTATCTTCAAGCTCAGGATTCTCTTCTGCGACAGCATGCCAAACCTGCTAATAGTGTCAAGCAATATCTAAGTGTGAACTCTTGAAACCGCTGTTAAAATCAGGAACATCTCTAAGCTAACATGTATAAACTAAACCTAACAAGACTCTCACTTTACTTTCAACCAGTCCTGTGAAACCAGTTCCATTCCAGCCTGAGAAGAACTATTTTAATCCAGCTTACTTTCCATAAATAAATAAATAAATAAATAAAGACGCTTCAAAACCTTTAGGAAATTGGTTTGAATTAGAATATGTACAGTATATATTTTCTTAAATCATTTTTATTTGTAGTAATATTGCTGTATCATGTATTAAAATACATATTTAATATTGAGAAATGAATTAGAGGTGAGATTTGTTAATACTTGAGCCTTACTTTCGTTTACGTTGTGGAATTTGTCTCCTATTTAAGTATGTTAAACATAAATAATTCAAGTATTTGCTGTATTTTATAATAATATAATGTATCATTTTATTCCCATTTTCTTCTATGATAATACTCAAAGTCTTCGTTTGTTTTCAGCTCTTTTATATTTATTTGTTATTGTAAATGAGAAGCCTTTCCTCCATTATATTAGGCATATGTATGAGCTCATTATGGGCAGCTGCCTTATCACAAGTCTCCTTAATATGCTGTATCTGTAGGTACATGTTTGCATCAATCTTTCTAGTCAGCTAAATGCAAGTTAAATGAATTCAAATGCATGAATGCCTTTGTTGGGTTTAAGCATGTCCAAAGAGCTGACAACCTTTTTACAAGGTTAGCGCAGATAAGACAGACACCCACACTGGGGAATTTACAGCACATTATGCAAATGAAAGCATTAAAGTGGAGTGGCTCACACTGTACAGACATGTAAGGAAGCCAGTTAATGCCATTCGCTTCCTTTAGGACAGACGCATCACCTTATCTGCTTTAATTGCCATTGATTATATCTGGAGTTTGGATGAAAAGCTCATACAGTAGTGTCTACTGTAAATCAAATGCATTAGTAAGTGAGAAATCCTGTTGTTTCTGCTTTATTTTCGCATATTATATCAGCTTCAGATGTCTCTTTAGTTGTTTTTAGCTTTATATTTAATACAATGACTAAAATGGTATTTTTATGCCTTATTCATGTAGTTTCCATATTAGCTGACTTTTGTGAAAATCATGACATCATGCACACGTCTGTTATGTGTTCAGTCTATAGAACTTGACAACCAAATCAACAATGCTGGATCAAAGGATATGTCCTACCCAAAGATACATGTGAACAGGGCTCATTTTGACATATTGTTGTCATATGTATGCAGCAAAAAAAATTTAATTGTAAATTAATCACACCCTGATATTACAAATTCAATACAGTATAATGAACTTGCAAAGAAATGTTCAAGAACTATTGCAATAGCTTATTGTAAACTGCTAAAAAAATCTCAAATAAAAAAAGATATTGATAGTTTTTGCCAAAAACAAAACAACTTTTTATGCATTTTGCCTGTTAGTTTACACAACAATGTCAAAGCTGCTGTGATCAACCCTTTATAATGTGTTTCAGTGAATATTAAACTACTGAAAGAGCTGCAGTTTATTGAGTATTTTTATTTTATATGTTTTAAAAGTAACTTCATGGTAAAGTAATTAGTAATCTGATTACTTTTTACATGAAGTAATTAGTAATGTAATCAGATTACAGTTTTCCAGTAGTAGTCAGTAATTTGTAATCTATTACTTTTTTTAAAGTAACTTACTCAACACTGGTGGAGACACACACAAATTATACATAAACACTAGCACAGAGTCAATGATGGCACATTGTCACTTACAGACTATTTACTATTAAGTTTACAGCGGCACACACTAGTCTGCCAAACGTAACACAGTGTTTTTGGCTGTTTTCACAGATACAGTTGAAACCAGAAGTTTACATACACTCTAAAAAAGGAACATAACCATTGTTTAAAAAATGTCTGATGGTAAATCATCCTAAATTGCTTTTTAAAACTGTATAACTTTGGTCAAATGTTTTGGGTTTCCTTCCACAAGCTTTTCACAATAGTTTGCAGGAATTTTGGCCCATTCCTCCTGACAGAATTGGTGTAACGGAGTCAAATTTGTAGGCTGTCTTGCTCGCACAAGCTTTTTCAACTCTGCCCACAAATTTTCTATAGGATTGAGTTCAGGGCTTTGTGATGGCCACTCCGAAACATTCACTCTGTTGTCCTTAAAGCACATTTTAACTAATTTGGCAGTATGCTTAGGGTCATCGTCTGTTTGGAAGACCGATTTGTGGCTAAGTTTTAATTTCCTGGATGATGTCTTGAGATGTTGCTTCAATATTTCTACATAATGTTCTTTCTTCATGATGGCATCTATGCTGTGCAGTGGACCAGTCCCTCCTGCAGCAAAACAGCCCCACAACATGATGCTGCCGCCCCCATACTTCAAAGTTGGGATGGTGTTCCTAAGCTTGTAAGCTTTCCCCTTTGTCCTCCAAATGTAACACTGGTCATTATGGCCAAACAGTTCAATCTTAGTTCCATCAGACCACAGGACATGTCTCCAAAAAAATATTATTTTTCCCAGAGTAATTTAGCAAATTGTAATCTGGCTTTTTTGTTGATTCTGGCTTGTTGATTTTCCTATGTTGTCACACAAGGAAACATTGTGTTTGAGGTTTTCCTTAAATTCTATTCTACAGTTGTGCCTCCAATTAACTCAAATGTTGTCAGTTAGCCAATCAGAAACTTCCAAAACCCTGACACCATCTGAATTTTTTCAGAGGCATAATAATCTTATTGTATGTAAACTTGACTTTCAAGAAAAGTTCAAGAAAAGTTATAACAATTTCTCAAAAAAATATCTCTCTCATTATTCTGCTGTTAAGCATAACAGAAACAAATGTGATAATCCGAACTTGCCTGAAAGAGAAAAAGTTTAGTCACATTAACAGTGTATGTAAACTTCTAGTTTCAACTGTATGTGTTAACGCAGGTCATTCTAAAGATGTTGTGTAGACATCATAAGGGAAAAACAGTTCAGTTTTTGGCTCATTGTCATCTAAATGTAACCTAAAATATACTGTCATCTAGCATAATCTCACAAAGGATATTGTTTTATTACAAACGATAAATACCAATCGTCCGGCCCACACAATTTATACATTTTCAACTATGTCATGTGAGAACCTCAGACAGAAAAGCACCATTTTTTCTTCTCTTTGTCTGAGATAAAAAATAAGATATTGCCACAGGCATTAGCCACAGTCATCTTCTTCCAATGCAGTCCAAATGACCAACCGCTCTGTGTTTAATTAGTCTATACTTGGACCTCTTTGAGACATTAAAGCGCTCTGTGGCTGCAGGTCAGCGTCTGCGAAGCTAACCGAAATAATAAATACGAAACATGCCAGAGTGCATTCTGGGAACAAAACCCAGGTACTCGACCTCAAAGCTTTGATGGGTATGTTTAATTAAAGACAGATCCTCTTTATTGCATCTCTAAATAACTAGCCCTCGATTTACGTCTGACTGGGAAATGGACGCCTGGAGCCAAAGCGAGTCAGATGTAGCCGCGTGCTCTCGGAGGCCTGAAATAAGAAACATGCTGCCATTATCATTTGGCTCAGCAGTGGACAGATTGCCGAGCTGTTGTGGCATGTGCTTCCTCCGCTTGCTGATGTATCGCAGTGATGTTGCAAGAATGGAAACGTGAAGTCATCTGGGATGTTTGGATACTACAGTATGTAGTAGCTGCTAAGTTTATTCATTGGCTCATGCACTCAAAAAAAGGATTTCTGCTGCTTTTTCAAACTACTTATTTAAAATGAGCTGAATGAACACAATTCTTAAAGTTTTTTGGGACAATTTAATTGTCCGCTTAAATTTGTACAAATAATTAAGTTAACTTAATCGATTTATGTTGGGGCAACATGAAGATATTGTGTGGAACCCAGCATTTTTTACAATGTGTACACTTAAACATTCTAGGTTCTACACAATCAATTTGTGTTGGGACAACATGAAGGAATTAAGTTAACTTATTAGTTTTTATAAATTTAAGTCTATTGAGCATAAAACAATTAAGTCGTCCCAAAAAAAAAAACCCATCAGGAATTGTGTTGATTCGGCTCATTTAAAGTTTGAGCAAACAGCAATCGCCATTTTTTTTTTTAAAGTACAACATGGCTGGAATGGAAAAAATTGCCATGCATTTGCTGTGCCTTTTAATTAAAACATCCAAATTTAACATTACAATTGCATAGTAATGGCCACTTTTAAAGCTTTGATAACTTTGATGATAGACGCTTTTCACCCCATTTCTGTGTTTCTCAGCAGCTGGAGTCATCACATTTGAGTTAAATTAGAGAGTCAATGGGAAAACACCACATTTTATATATATTTTTTGTTTAAAAAAGAAAAAGTCCACAAAAGTGTCTTTGTGACTTTCAGAATAAAGAAAAAAAAATGTGTGAGACGACAAGAAGAGAAAAACAATGTCAGGTCACCTGTCCCATTCTTAGACGCTGCATTGGAAACACTTAACTATTTTGTGTATTTTATTGCAAAGATGACCTAATCCAAAGAATAGATTTATAAGTGTAAGTTTTGAAAAAAAATCTAAATATTAAAAACTTTAGAGGATTCGAGAAGCTGATGACTTGCAAATCCTGAAGTCGTGCAGCTTCAAAACGTTTAAAATCTTATCTTTTGAATTACTGTTTTAAAATCTATTTTGTGAACAAATCTTTAGCTTTGACACAGGGATTCAAAATCTGAATCAAATCTTTAATATATTTGTTTTAACCGGAGATCTAAAATGTCTATCAAACTGGCTTAAGAATCTTATGAATTGTTTGTTTCGAAACAGCGATTCAAAATGTCCTTCAAATAGGCCACACATCTTGTGATTTCAGCTGATAAGGCTTGGATATATGATGCTGTTTAAAAACCCTTTATTATATTGATGATGAGACTAGTGTGACAGAGGCTTTCAAAAACAATGACATTTTTTTATTCATGTGACCCATTCAACCCAAAGCAAGATGGTGGATTACATAGTGGTGGAGTTGTTTTGGCTTCTCTCCAATGTTTGATAGCGTTGTTAAAGTGTCAGAACATTTTTACTTATGTGCAGTAAAGTGCTGTAAGCATTTTCAGACATTTAGACAAACAACTTTTAAAAAATGCTTGAAATGTTAGCAATGCTGAGGTTTCAGGTTTGCTTTTCAGGGAAACCAATAGCAAATTAAATTTGTACCATGGAAACATAAAAAAAAAATATTGTGTCTGCCAGTTGTACTTTACAAGCGTTTTAATTTGAAGATAAAAAAATATATTGTTACGCTTTATTTTAAAGTATTTTTCTAACTATTAATAAACTGTTAACTATTCTTATTAATAGTTATTATGGTAATAGTTGGGTTTAGGTATTTGGTAGGATTAGGGGTGTAAAATAAGATCATACAAAATATGTACTTTACTTAATATCTTAATAATAAGTTTGCAATAAGCCACCAGTCAACATTGAGAATTGCTACTTAAACTAAAGGGTTACCAAAAATGCCTATACTGTAATTATTATTTTTCTTTTATATATTCTTTATTTGGTCACACTTTACAATAAGGTTCATTAGTTAAATGTTAGTTAATGCATTTACTAACATTAACAAACAATAAACAATACATTTACTACAGTATTTGTTCATGTTACTTAACGTTAGTTAATGAAAATACAGTTGTTCATTGTTAGTTCATGTTAACTCACAGTGCATTAACTAATGTTAACAAGCATGGACTTGGATGTTAATCATGCATTAGTAAATGTTCAATTATGATTAATAAATGCTGTACCAGTGTTGTTTATGATTAGTTCATGTTAGTAAATGCATTAACTAATGAACCTTATTGTAAAGTGTTACCCTTTATTTAGTTAGTCTTCTGTTAAAGCATAGGCTACAATTTAAGGTACATGGTCCAGGAGGAAGAACTAACTTCGAAGTAAAATCAGAAGCATTGTACTGTGGTGGGTAATAGATTCCTCGCATATGAGACACAAATGTTGATTTAAAGAATAATTATAATAACAATACTAATAATCAATAAGATTACAGAGAATTATACAATAAGACAAACAGAAAGAAAAAAATATATAAATAAAGCATTTCAGTGACTTGAATATAAACAAATATTACATTACACAGGGTTAGCATGATCATATTCCCAGTTGGGCTAATATAGGTTTCCAAAATTCATTGAACAAATTCATATTATTTATTTTAAATTGTAATCTCTCCATTTGGATTACCAGTTCTTTAATCCATTCATCAGACATTGGTATCTTGTTTCTATATACTGTAATTTCTTACTGTGTGTTTCAATCTGACATTTTGAGAGATGTGTTCTTAAACATGATGCATATAACTAATCTACACTGTTTCCATATTTTGGCATTCACAAGAGTTTTCTGTTTATTTACAGTGGTGAATTGCATTATGTGACCTTAATGTCTGCTCTGTCGGCTTTTGATGTTGAACATTTAGCTCTACGGTTTAACAAAGTGACTTTTAGAAGTTTCAAATAATATAATGTATAAGAAATATAGACAAACAAATATGTAAACTAACAGAAAATGTACTGGTAGTTTATTACAAGGTTTTTGTAGCATAATATACAGCACCGATCCAGACAATATATCACTTTAAACTATTAAAATGTTAATAAAATTCACTTTTTTTTCTTTTTCAAGGTTGAAAGTTGTTGAAAAGCATAAATAAAGGTGGAAAAATAAAAACATGAGCTACAAAATACGTAAAACTGCTAATTTACAGATCTTTTTTTCAGTGTAATGCAGCTTTAATCATCTCACATTTAGATTTTTAGATCCTCAGACTTCCATTATTCTGTGTATGTGATGATATATGGAAGAGAATGAGAATTTCTATAAATATATGCAGAATAATATCAGTTTAAGGCTGATAGCTTGCAGCTCTTTGGGGCACACAGATAAAAACGTCTGCTTTGATTGAGGGAAAAGAGTTTTCCTCTCTAGACTCATTCCTTCTCTGACTGGAGCTGGTAATGTGGGCTGGCTGACAGCTCCCATAAAAGCAGCCGTAATGGTGTGCTAATGACTGATCCATGAAGCCGCTTTTGTGCAGGTCCGCCAGTCCATTCGCACACACTACAAGAGAAAGTGTTGAGCATTAAATCACTATCACATGTTAATTTAGGCGCATTTCACTAAATCTGCTATAGCGGCAAGCACAATCCGCCTCATTGTTGAGCAGTTTTAAGACACTTATAGGCTGAGCTTGAGGGTTGAGATTTGCTTTGATATTAATACACAAGCCCACCATGACAAGCCTGAGGGTTTGACTTTTTTCATTCCTCAAAGAAAGCTAACCTTACATAACTCAAATAAGCATTTTTTAATCACCCCGGGTCTATGTACTTCTTAATGGCGGTCATCAGAAATCATTTACCCACGTGTGTTTAATCTGCTGCAGTCAACATAATGATCCAATCTTCCAGAGCGGAATTAAACAAGGATGAATTGTGATTTAATTAAGAGAATCTAGCAATGTGGAATCTGAATGAAGGTACTGTTATGGAAAAACTTTCTTGATTTTGCATCTAGAGTTTCTTTGATGCACATGCTGTTGATCACCTGGTTTGTAAATGGATTTTGAAAGGCATGGTTTTAATTGTGGGTTTGGTGCAATGCTTTGGTACTTCAGTGCTGCAACAGATCATAAACAAGAGCGGTGAACTCATTAGCTTTTGCAGAGCTTTTTTTGAGAAGGTTACACTGAAGCACTTATTAGTTTTCAGGCTCCTGTCTGTGTTTGCCTCTGTTAGAGGCAGATGCCCAAACTATAGGGCCCGCAGGCCAAAGTTGGCCCTTTGTATCCTTTGATTTGGCCTGCCAGAGGGAAAATGATTGGGAAGGGTTGGGGAATGCCTTTTAACAAAGATTCTCATTTGCATTTTAATTTATTTTTATTTTCATTTGTTTGTTTTATTGTTGAGCTACAAAAAATAAACAAAAATTAAATTAAATGTTGTAAATAAAACTTGAAAAATGAAAATGTACATAGTGTCACTTAACATCAGCGTGCAAGTTCGTTAAAATATACATTTTCAAAACAAGTTTAGTGTATTAGTAAATAAGTAGCAATTGAAGTAATCCTTTCTTTTTATTTTTAATTATTATAAAATATATTAGGAAATTAACCATGGCAACTTTAATGCTCTCAATCAAGCTTGGATTTTGGCCCTTCATAAGAAAAAGTTTGGGCACCCCATATAGCGCAGTGTGATTTTATTCTCTCATAATGCATTTAACTTATTTTTTAGCTAATGCTGACTTGAGATCTAGATGGAATTTTCACCTAAAATGAAAGTGTGCTGTAATTCATTCAACTGTAAGTGCTTGTTTCTTCAATAGCAGGGATGCCCAATCTTTTTCTTATGAAAGGCCGAAAACAAAACTTGACTGTGGTGGGCCGAATGCAGTGGTGGAAAGAGTACTGAAAAATCATACTCAAGTAAAAGTACCATTACTTGCATAAAAATGTTGTGCAAGTAGAGTAAAAGTATCTGTTGTAAATATTACTCAAAGTATGAGTAAAAAGTAGCCCTTGTAAAAGTACTCAAGAGTAGTGAGTATTATGCTGTCAAAAGCTGATGCGTTTACATGAAATTTGTGCATGTGTGTGTAAACGTAACATTCTGTAGTGCATTTAGTTATTGCCCTGAAGGCACACAACATCACGAGACATTAATATTAGGTTAGATTTAAGTTGTGATGTCAGGTGACCAAAATTAAACGTCAAGCCAGCAGCTAAGGACAACGTTATTTTCATGTCCAATAATGATGTCAAATGACGTTGATGTTTGGTTGATTTTAGATTGTTAGAAAGTGACCAAAATCCAACATCAAGCCAACATCTTTAACCAACGTCATACTGTATATGACGTCAAATACTGACATTTATTCAAACCAAAATCCAACGTCTGATAGACGTCATAGTGGTAACGTTCACACAATGTCAAGCTGTAACATCATTAGACGTTGACATTTGTTTGGTTTTAGGTTGGACATTGGATATTGATGTTGGCCTGACGTTTCATTTCCAAACAAAATGCAGCGTCCCCGTGACGTTAGGGTTCAACGTCAATCAGACGTCATGTTGATGTCCTGTGCCTGCTGGGTGTTTAAGGCCATTTCGGTCATCATACAGTAAACATCCGTCATCTTCTCATCAGTGACATGCAACTAAACAGTCTCTGGGTCAATGCGCGTAAAGATTTTGAACATCTTCATGGACACTTTTAATACTTCCAAACAGTTTGCTGCTATTATAAAGTGCACACGTCTTGAGGTAGTTCATTTACCTTCTACGGTATGTGTGATTTGATTGGACAGGAATCACAGGACTGATTTTTCTAATCCCCATGGACAAGAAAAATAAAGCAGTTACTGCAGTTTGAAAGAAAGTAGTGGAGTAAAAGTACAGATACTGCACTAAAAATGTACTCAAGGAAAAGTAAAAGTACACAGTTTTAAAACTACTCAGTAAATTACAATTCCTGAGAAAAACTACTTAATTACAGTAATTTGAGTATTTGTAATTAGTTGCTTTACACCACTGGCCGAATGTAAATATACCAAACTTTATTACATTAAAGTTGCCATGAGTAATTTCCTAATTTATTTAATAAAATGTAAAAACAAGTAGAAAACACTGCTTTATATTATCTAATGCGATGTAATTTAAAACCATTTATAATGAACTTATTACAGTAGTTCTTCCGAACACAGTCAAGCTGCACCTGATTTCCTCGCCGATATCTTCTGCATTGTCAAGTGACAGTATTTACTTTTTAAAAAATCTGATTCATTTACAGCAATTAGTTAAAAAATGTCATTTTAGTTTGCTTTATTGAAGCTCGGCAATAAAACAAACAAACGAAATAAGTTACATTAAATTACAAATGACTATCTATTGGCATTTGCCCCTGCCCTCCCCATCATTCTCATTCTCTTCTTAGATGGGATGCCAAATCAAAGATTACCATGGGCCAACTTTGGCCCGCGGGCCCTAGTTTGGGCATCTCTGGTCTAGAGAATGCAACTGATTTTCTGTAGAGATATTGAAGTATAAATGTTTTTAATGTAACATTTTTAAAAATCATAATTAATATATATTTATTTTTTACACATTTAACAACCCTGTCATAGTCATTCTGCCTGATATCTAATTTAAATTATATTATATAAAATATAACTATATCTATTCGAAAATGATTAATACATAGTAAAGTCGTTTTGTTATAATAATAATTATCATAATAATGATTGTAATAAAAACAAAGATATTTTACAACTCAATCCTCTCATAAAGGTATAATAATTCAATTCATCTTTATTTCTATAGCGCTTTTACAAAGTAGATTGTTTCAAAGAAGCTTAACATAGAAGTTCTAGTCAATTGAAACTGTCAGTCCAGTTTTCAGAGTTGAAGTTAAGTTTAGTGTGGTTATTATCGGATATAAAGCATCAGTAGTAAGTAAAATTCTGGTATTAATAATGATAATAATAATAATAATGATACAGAAAAATGGTAAAGGGTTACCTTTAAAAAAAAGATTCATTCAATGTTACACCATCTAACACTGTATTTAATAGGGCTGCACAATATATCGTTTCAGCATCGATATCGCAATGTGCGCATCCACAATAATCACATCGCAAAGATATGCAATCTTGATCTGAATTATATTTGATCAGGAGCTACAGAATTGTATTTAATTATTGTATTTATATGGAATTTATATGATTTATGCAAAATTCTTACTTAGAATTTTTGTCTTGTTTCAAGTCCAAATATCTACATTTCAAAGCGAAAACCAGATTATTTCACTTATCCCACTGGCAGATAATTTAGCTCGTTTTAAGGAAAAACTCTTAATAATGACTTATTTCTTCTGACGGTGAAAACAAAACAATATTTTAAATTGCTGCAAGAATTGTTTGATATTTGGACTAAAAACGAGACAAAACAAAGTAGGAAACAAATTTTTTTGCATTGTTATTATTCAATTTCTGTACCTGAATACTGTTATAGACTCCATAGAAAATGGTCAAATAGAACTATTCAAACCATCTAGTGAAACTGTATTCATATCGCAATATTTATCACAGAAAAATAAAATATCGCAATAGCAAATTTTTCCAATATCGTGCAGCCCTATTTTTTTTACAGTGTACTTTAGAATTTAATGTCTATTTAATATCAGGACAGTATAATCCTGACATTTAGAAAAATATATATGACAAAAAAATTATGAAAACAAATTGTTTTGTTACTTTAATTTGTTTTAAAATGTTAATCAGGTTAAATAAATGCTTTTAAGTTATACAACATTTATATTTTAGTCAGTTTACCCAACGAGGTTGAGTTGACTAGACAAAGAGTGTTTTTGCAAACACAAATAAGCTAATATTTACACAGTAAAAGTCCCAAAAATGTCAAAATGTATCTAATTCAGAAATTAAAAACATGCCCATCACATAACAAATGTATCCACTAATTTTAAATCCTATTATTTAGCCCTTTTTGCATCTTGACCACTAGTAGAAACATCACCAACACCCATATAAATACTTAATAAGCTGCTCTCTGTGCATATAAATGCAAACAAACACATCCCTTGTGTGAGCAACAGTCTATCACAGCCCATTTCAACTGTATCACTGTATCTCACACAAAAGCTTTCCCCGTTCTCAGCTGTTCTCCTCAGGGACTCATTCCAGCCCTTTCTCACAGAGATCTAGTGCTTGTGTGAGCTTCAAACGCGTCTCGTGGTCATGAGACGGCAGATACACGTGTGTCAGGACCCCGTGCTGTCCTGCTGGATGGCCGAATGTGGGCCGTTTGATCCGCTCTCTGCTTTTGGGAGAGTCAATGCATTGATTCAAGCCAGATATAGGCCATAAGGCTTTGTATCGAATTAATGCCTGATGCCCTGGCTTAATGCGCAGAGGAGATAATGGCCACAATGTTGTTTGTGTGAGGGGCCGAGTGAAAAAAATGTGTCAGTGCTGATGGTTGGAGCATATTTAGACAGATAAACAATGCTTGTGAGTGTCACTTTGGTACATTTAGGTTTTCTGTAATATTTAGGACAGCCGGCAGTACTATATATAGAAGGGATCATGTATAGTTTGATGGGTTTTATCAGAAAATAAAGTCGTTTTTGATACTGAATTATCAATAATGCTCAGCACTTTAACAGTTAAATAAATCAAACAAACTAAATAAAATGAATATAGGATGTTCCTATATTAAAAACAGCGATCCACTGATATAATGACCAAATATGCATACACTATTGACAATATTATTAATATTAATGAGCTACTTACTCATTGTAGATTTTTATTTAAGGCTTAAAACATATTGAACTTTGCATCTGAATTGATGAACAGAGAATAGAGCACACTCAAAAGTAAACCAATCAACCCCCTAGCTCCCTTATGTGTGTATTATTTCCTAAGCCATTGTTTTCTGCTCTAAGATAAATGCACTTCTCTATAAATAGCAATATAAAGCATCAGAGTAGATGGGACAGTAGTTGTTGAACAGTAATTTACCATTTATTGTCAGAGTTTCTAACTGTACATCAAGTAAATTACTGTAAATTATTCTTTGCACTACACAATATCATACAAATCCTACTATTTTTACAGTAAAATACCGTTTCCTTTTATTACAGCAAAACACTGGCTATTTTAGGGTTATTTACCGCTAAATCAACAAGGGTTAACAGTGTAGTCAACATTCATTCATTCATTTTCTTTTCGGCTTAGTCCCTTTATTAATCCGGGGTCGACACAGTGGAATGAACCGCCAACTTATCCAGCACTTTTTCCAGCGGATGCCCTTCCAGCCGCAACCCATCTCTGGGAAAGTGTAGTCAACAAAACAATACAAAAGTATTTTTCATCTCAGAATGTGCACTGATTCATTACTTATTGAGCAAAAAATAATCATTCTAAGATACGTTTTGTGCAATTATTTACAAAAGACACACACTAAAATATAATTAGTTATAGCTAATATAGAACTATAACTGTTTAGTTATAGCTCATATACCAAAACTCTTGTTTGGCATATTTGCATCTTAATGAATATTAGTCCCACACTGCAAAAAATAAATAAATGAAATTTTAAAAAATCTAATCTAGCTAATCTAACAAAATAACTTATGGTAACGGTCTAATATTAGTACACCCAAATTTATTTGTTACGGAAAAATATTAAATAAAAAACTGTATATGAAAATAAATTCATTCCGCTGTGGCGACTCCTGATTAATAAAGGGACTAAGCCAAAATGAAAATAATTGAATGAATGAATTTTTAAAAAGAGCAAAATTCAAGAGAAACAAAAAAGTGTATACAATTTTGCTGAAATTTTGTAGTTTGTAATATTTTTCCCCAATATTTTGTATGAATTTAATGTATTAGGTGTATATTTAAATGTATTAAATGTATTATCTATTCCTTGTATTATCTATACCTATATATATATATATATATATATATATATATATATATATATATATATATATATATATATATATATATATATATATATATATATATATATATATATATATATATATATATATATTTTCAAAATGGGGTGTTCTCAAGTATGTTGAACACTATATTTGTGTGTACACATATCTGTGCATCTATTGTGTGTATATCTTTATATACAGTTGAAGTCAGAATTATTAGCCCCCCTAAATTATTAGCTGAATTATTTTTTTCCCCAAATTTCTGTTTAAAGGAGAGAAGATTTTTTCAACACATTTCTAAACATGATAGTTTTAATAACTCATTTCTAATAACTGACTTATTTTATCTTTGCCATGATGACAGTAAATAATATTTGACTAGATATTTTTCAAGACACTTCTATGCAGCTTAAAGTGACATTTAAAGGCTTAACTAGGTTAATTAGGTTAACTAGGCAGGTTAGGGTAATTAGGCAAGTTATTGTATAACGGTGGTTTGTTCTGTAGACTCGAGAAAAAAAAAACAGTTTAAAGAGGCTAATAATTCTGACTGTAAAATGTTTTTAAAAAATTCAAAACTGCTTTTATTCTTGCTGAAATAAAAGAAATAAGGCTTTCTCCAGAAGAAAAAAATATTATCAGACATACTGTGAAATTTTCTTACTCTGTTAAACATCATTTGGGAAATATTAAAAAAAAAAAAAAAATTACAAATCAAAGGGGGGCTAAAAATTCTGACTTCAGCTCTATGTGCTACTTTGAATTTTTGTCTTGTTTCTAGTTCAAATATTAAAAGTTTATTTAATTAATTAGAATATTAAGAATCGTTTTTTAGACAAGTAAAAAGTTATATTTATGTGGATTATCATCCATATTTTATTTAGACCATCCATTTTATTTAATTTCAATTTTAATTTATTATATAAATAAATGTAAACAATATTTAATTAAATTACACTTAAATTAAACCAAATATATTTTAGTCAACTAAATAAAGTAGATATAATCGACTAAAACTAAAATGATTCAGAAGACTAAAATAAAACAAAAATTTTAGTCAAAAGACTAAGACTAAGTCAAAATTTGCTGTCAAAATTAACACTGACAGCAAGAATGTCGCTGGTTCGAGTCCCGGATGGCCCAGTTGGCATTTCTGTGTGGAGTTTGCATGTTCTCTCCCCGTGATCACGTGGGTTTCCTCCGGTTTCCCCCACAGTCCAAGGACATGTACTATAGGTGAATTGAATTAACTAAATTGTCCGTAGTGTATGAGTGTGTATGTAAATGAGTGTGTATGGGTGTTTCCCAGTACTGGGTTGCAGCTGGAAGGGAATCCGGTGTGTAAAACATATGCTGTAATTGTTGGCCATTCATTTCACAGTGGCAACCTCCAAAATAGAGACTAAGCTAAAGGAAAATGAATAAATGAATTAAGTGAGTTTCTCCAAAATATTAAAAAAATATATTATGCCATTTAGATAAGCAAAATAATCTAAAAACTTGTTTATTTTGCTTACTTTAAAAAAAAAACATGCTTAAAACTGATTTTTTTTTGCATTTGAAACATTTATTTAGCCTATTTATTTAGTATTTTGCAGTGCACGGTACATCTTTAAGCATATAAAATAATATAGAACATAAAACCAGAACTACAAAAGGAATGTCTGGAGACCAATGACTGTAAAAGCTGGAGACCATCTTCTAATCCTATCTGATTCAATTTGTACTATTAAAGTAGAGTGTTTTTATGTCAATAGTCAGTAAGTAGAAGGACCCCAGTGCTCTGTCCATGTCTGTCAGCATCTACATCATGAAGGATTTCCCTCAGTAAAGCAGCTCAATAAGCATTTGAGGTCTGTCTATATCCCAGTAGATAACAATCTCTTTTAAGAGCCGTGCAGTGCAAGAAGCATAAGCTGAAATTCAATTACCTCTTTAGTTAAATGTACTCATAGAGGTAATTCATTTTTTCTTCTGTTCAGACGGTCGCCATGGAGGCCAACCAAGAGAGCCAGAGATGTAGACGATCATTCAAGTGAAAGGGAACGCTTCATTTCACAGTTCGACCGCTTCAGACACTAAAATTAGCCGCTTTAAAGCCATTTGAGAAAAAAAAAGATGATTTGATATTGTACTTTTCCCTTAATAGCTCTCTCTGTATTTGTTTCATTCTTGAAAAAGACCAAGGCGAGTTTTAATCTCTTATCTCAGTAAGATTAACATCTGAACGATTTAACATTCATGCTTCATAGTCGTTTCATCAGTTTAAAAAAAATGTCAGGTTTCATTCAGTCAACATTCCCCTAATCTGTGACACGATGTCTCGATATTGGAGCATGCATGTCCCAAAAGATTAATATCCTGGAAATGACATTCAAAAATAAAGCTCCTGAAAAAATGTGGAGTGAAAAATTTGGTCATCATGTTGGGAGAATCCTAAAGTCAGAGTAAAAAAAAAGAAGTTTAAAATGCCTAAGCAATGAAAGCAACAAACACAAATGTCAAATAATAGCAGTCATAAGCAGTTTGCGCAATTCTAGGGTTCATGAAAAGTCCTGTTAGTAATAAATATCCCTTTATAATGAAATTGAAAAGAGTTTTGTCTGTCATAATCCAGTGTAATCAGTGAAAAACGTGTAATTGCAATCAGGAGCGTGTAATATTGTAGACAATAGTGTGTATGCTGAAGGAGATTAAGTTTAACCAATATCAAGGGCCAAAAGCTCTACTAAATGTGGAATACTGCTCACCATAATGCTAACTTCAAACTGAATTTAAGCATCTTTTATTTATATACCATTTGAAAAACTAGAATTGAAGTCCACGTGAACTGGAAGTTGCTGAGACTTTTATTCGCTTGTTAAGTGTGACGTCATGCGAAGCGGCTTCCGGGTCCAAGCGCTATATCAAACGGTATGGGGAGACTCATCAAATGGTAATAATAAACGTTTACATAGCAATGTATTACTTTGGAAAATCATGATTGCAATATATATATATATTTATATACTGTATAAATTATATATATATAATATCAGATGGCCAGAAAGTGATTATTTGTTTTATATAAATTGTTAAAATGTTGGTATTTGTGATGCAGCAAGTCCAGAGACTGTTGTGTACACCATGATTAAATATAAAATTCACTTTAATGCGTGATATGACTAAAAAGTGGCCATAAACGAATATTTTCTCAATTCAAATGAGTAGCAGCTTGGACACGGAAACAGTATTTCGTAAGTCACCGATATTTCACGACTTAATAAGTGAAAAGGGTCTTTAGGGGTGGGGCAAGAGGGGGATGGTTGAGAATATTGTGGCTGAAATCGTCAAACTGATGTCGACAGAGAATGACTGCCACTCCGAAAGCAAATTGAAGATTACCAAAACAAACTTTTTTTAACTTGCACAAATTGTTGTTCATAGAGCTGAGGTCACACTAGTTTGAGCTTGCGAAATCCTGTTGTACGGTGTTGCGAAAAGGGGCAGGATTAAACAATGTGGTAAGACGTTGATAAAGCAAGTGATTGCTCTATATTTTAAATTTATGTACAGAGAGGTCACGTTTTGATCTTCTATTGGTCTCAGGCAATCATGTGATATGATTTTGCAGATAAGAGTTTCCAATGCAGCAACATGCGAAACTTGTTGTTTGCATATGAATGGAAGTCTATGTTGCGAAAAGTGCAGTGTAATCACTGCTTAACAATGTGATCTACACTGTAAAAAAAAATCTGTTATTTTACGTTTTTTTTCCGGCAGCTAGTGAAAAAACGTAAAATAACGGCCATTAAATTACAGATATTTACCGTAAAATAACGACCTTTAAATTACAGACATTTCCGTAAATTTAAATTTCCGTAATTTACCGTTTGTTATTTTACGATAAATGTCTGTAATTTACCGGCCGTTATTTTACATTTTTTTTTCGGCACGTAAAATAACAGATTTTTTTTACAATGTAGCCAAATAAACATTGTACATTTTTATTTCTTATTGACATTTAAAGTCCAAATGGTTTGTAAGTGAACATTGTGATGATGTTTTGACATTGTTTAATCACCCTCTGGTGAGATACAACTGTTTTATTCACAATGGATTTCAACTGAGGCTGTTGTGGTTTTTTAGTCTTAGTCTTTTGTTTTGTTCCTTGCTGATCCTCTTTTCCACAGATTTCTGATAACTTCTTTCTATTAATTACAAGTATCATCACTAATATATATATATATATATATATAGTACATACACTAGATATCGCATACGGACCCTGAGCATGCGTTAATAGCGCCACCACATTTGTACAGTGCTCCCAGGACAGATGCCATTCAACTGCACTAGTCAAGACTAAAGCCAATGTGAGGATGCTGAACTTTAGCGCTGTGTACGGGTGTAGTAACGAGTAAACAAAGAAAACAAAGCACAAAGGCATAACATTTCATAGGTAAGATTATCACTTGTTCAGTGAATCTACATTATGTAGTTACTCCAGCACTGCTTCAGTGTAATCTCTATATAAGACCATATGAAAATGTGATAAGTGAAAATGTGCAGTGATCATCTAACAATGAATAATAGTAAAAATTAATACTATTATTATTTGACAACTGGTCTTTTTTATATAAAAAGCACACTAAGAAACATAATAGTGTTGTTGTAGTTTTGCTGGGATCAATAAAGAGCTTTGTTTAGGCCTTCTTTTATTCAAAATGACGTCACATCTGTTGGTTTCCCGAAATTCTCTTGAAGTACATTGGGGATTTTACTGTATATCCACAGAGGTAGAACTGTTGGATCCAAAAAAAAAAAGATCTAAAAATAACAGCTTGCAAGAAGATCGCAAAGCCTTTCTAATGTTTATCCTTGTCAGTTCTCAGTAAAGAGCATTAAAATGAGAGTCCTGGCATGCGAGTTCTCATCATGGGACATCAGTTTTGCCATTGACCTCATGAGGCCTCACAGATCAAGTTGGATGTCTCGGTTTAGAGTTGCGTTTTTATTCTCATCCTTTCAAAACCTCCTTTAATTTAAGGCAAAGCGCCAAGCCTAACAGTCCCACAGCACCGCGAGACAAGAGAAAGTTATCATCTGGCCATAAAACGTAGCCTATAAATCTGGTCTATATGGCTGCTCTTCAATTACCCCAGACGAGCTAGAAATTACCCGCATGTCAACCTGTTAGCACCTGATCCGATCCAGAGGTGGAGACATTTGCAGCGCCAGCGATAATGAGTATCATTGTCTCCGTCTCCCCACATCAAACGGAGACTTCACCTCTAGCTCTTTAATCGGCATGTGCGGCGTTGCATGGCGCTAGTTAGCGCAAAGCCACGCACCTTTTGAAAGAGATATTTTCATAGGGAAGATGTTGACCTGGAGAAACTCAAATATTTCAGATGATCTCAAACTTCCAGAATTCTTTAGCAGCTCTGAAAGAGCATGATGGCCATAATCGCTAGTGTAATGCTGATAGCGGCTCAACAATAGCATTAGATGAGGGTCTCTTTAGCGGTAAGAGGGCCCAGTCAGAGTAAGGACAGATCTTATCAGTTGATCCATCTGTGGTGAAACCGCTTTCTTCACGTGTGGTCTAGATATGCATTTACTCACACTCTTCGCTGTCTTTTGTACCAATCTAGAATCTCTTTTGCGGAGAAAGTGATAACCGGTGCATCATTGTACTCTTATCTTGCAGTTGTCGACAAGTCAAGCCAACCAGTGCAGTTTAATAACAGGCAAGATATTTGACATGCAACTATTTGGCATTTCTTTTCAATAATATGAGCCTGTTTGCATTGTCTTTATTAACTCATAAGGCCCAAGGTGTTTTTTTACATGCATTTTTATTTCTCTTTGCTATTTGGGCTTATTGGAACCTAATTACAATAAAAATCTAAGTATCATCTTTTGATATGATGTACTTTTAGAGAAAAATGATGTACATATATGTGGACTCGTGGTCCAAATTTACATAAAACACTTTTTCCTGAATGTTTCTTAATGCATATATAACATAGAATTTTTTTTTAACTTGCTTTGACTATCAGAGAGTAAAAACAAAAAATTTTCCCATTTTGGACAGTTAAAATTAGGGTTTGGGACATTTCATATGCTGCAAAACAGTTGCAGGATGACACTGTATGACTGTAACAAAATATAAAACATTCAAAGTATTTTAAATGGCCACTTTAGAGCTCAAATGTGCTGTCCACATATGTGGACACTCAAGCCCTAGGACATTAGGTTTTACAAGGTTTTACAATAAATAAAACCACCAATACCCAAAACTTACCGGTTTAGGAAAAAAATATACAATAATAAATAATAGAAAATAAAATCTAATCAAACACCAATTCACATTCCACAACTTCAAGCTTCTTTAATATCTCCATTTTTCCCACAAAGTTCAAAAATACCTTTCAGATATCACAAAATTCTGAGGATTTTGTCTTATTATATAAACCAAACATTAGGTTTCAAGTCCAATGGAGAGGTGATTAACATTTTACCAACACAAAGCAATAGAAAGCAACGTCTTGCTTGTATTAAAGTTGGCAGGCCTTTTTAAGCTTGACCAGTCATGCTAGCTATTAAACGCGACCACTGTTGTATCACGGTGTGCGGCCACATTAGTGAATTCTCAGTGAAATAGTCTTGATTGAATGTATTCTTCATAAATTGAGTGCATTTTGCCAACAGAAATGGTGACTAATGGCGGAATTAGTGCTAGGTAATAGATGTGTTGTTACTTTCCAAACAATCAAGCTTTAGAATTTCTACCATGCTACCAAAACACCACATTCCCAAATATGCCTTATAATATTTAGTAAGTAAAAAGGGTATTGTCAAATAAATACATCCAAATGCACTGTATTCAGTAACATGTAAGAAACAAAACTTTCATTGAAGATGATGTATCCAATGAACACTTTACCCATAAAACCATTAAAAATGTGTCATCAGACAACAATGATGCAGCTGATATAATTTAGATATGTACAGATACAACATTCAGACACTTCTTGTAACTGACAAATGTCAGTGTATTGTCACGGTGAACAAAAATGACATAAAATATTGCTTAAAAACAATATCCTTTCACAAAGGGGAATGTTCTTGAGTAAGAAACATACATTTAAGAGTTGATATGTTATAATGCAGGTGCTCTTTTGGACTGAATCACACTTTTAAAAAAGTTGGCAACTTAAAATTGTACGGCAACATGCTTTTTTTGTTGTTGTAGTCTCAACTTTTAACCCAAGTACTTGATTTGATTTAAGCCAACTCGAAAAGCTCTGCAGCAAGTTGCATTAAAATTTTTTGTCAACTTTTTTAACACTGTAACCAACCAGAACAGAATCTTTAAAAAATAAAGATTGCAAATGTGAGCTTTCAAAGTGGTGCCTTAAAATATATATATATATTTTGCTTCCCAAAGAACAGTTCTGTGATTCAGTTACTATTGTTTCTTACTGGGGACATTCTTAACACTGAACAAAAATACAGTGACAAAAAAGGCATCTTCATAACCATCAATGGTGCTTTACTTTGTAATAATTTCTTTCAAAGTGAATCTTAATAATAAAAAGAAGCTGTGATACTTACAGCTTTTTCGGCTTGCTTGGCACATTGACTCATGATTTCTGTTCACTTTTCTGGTGAACTGGAGCATGAGCAACGACAGGCGGCGAGTGTGACCTGTACTGTTCCTCCTGCTGAAGGGACATCAGGTCAGATCCTTCCCATCAGGCTCATCTAGAGCTAACGTGTCCAGTCTGTTTGACTGAAGCAGCATATGTGCACACAATACAGCCTATTATGTGCATGATTTTATGCTCCAGTATCCATAGGAAATATAAATCAAACTATTGTAACAGTATAATTAAAATCATCTTTTTTTAATTACCTCATCTGTCGAGATGGAGCAGTGAACTGCAGAGCTTGTGCAAACGTATCCATATCTCTGTGATTCCATCCAAAGATGTAAATTACACTGTAACAATAGATAAGTTGACTTAAACAAGAGTAAAAACATTGCTTTATAAATATTTAATTAACAATGTACACTATGTAGCTTTTTAAAGTAAAATGAACTTGTTACTTTTAAGGTAATAGGTTTAATCTTTTTTAAAGTAACATAACTAATCACTTATTATTACGTAGACTTATTAGAAGGTCCAGACAGAATCTGTGGACATTTTTTATTTCTGCACAGAATTTTATAAAACAAAATCTGCAGATTTATGTGGAATGATTTCTGGAGTATCGTAACTAAAAGCTTAATATATTAAATAAAAAAGTATACCTTTTTAACTTTTATTTAATGTTTACAATGCAAATCCAATGAGATCTACTTATTTAGTAAACAAAGCAAGTCTCTTAATATATCTACTAAAAGACAGAAAATAATACTTTACAAACTGTATTGTAAATAAATCATATGAACATTTTCATATTTGTCAATAATATTACTGAAATTAATTTATAAATATAAATGTACACACATTTACACAAGTAAGTAAATAGACTCAAAGATGGGCTAAAAATCTGTGAATTTCTGCGCACGCAGATTCTGTGTGGGCCTATTAATGAGCAAAACTGGAATATAGCGTAAAACTTTTGTGATTAAAGTATCCAATGAGTTAAAGAGAAGATATCAAAAAGAAAAATGAAATTTGCTATGGTAGGAGAAGCCACTGTGAGCCTTTTTCTTATCGAATAAATGAATGTCACTGCAAAAAACAAAACACAATAAATGTGTGGTGGCTTTTGGAGGTGTGGGACTGTTGTTTAATATCATTATTTGTTATTTGAAGACAGTTCTGGGAGGTAATAATACCAAAGAATAATAATAATAATAATAATAATGTTAAGCATTTTAAAATGACCAAAACAACATTTCAGATGTTTTACATTGTGGTCAGTCCAACGCTATCTCATGCCAATTCATAACTTTTTGATTTAGTGGCTAATTTTAGTGGCTCATTTTAGTATGATTTGCTCATCTCCTAATGACGGTTGAGTTTAGGGATAGAGTTTGGTGCCACGACTCATTTTAAAAATTAAACCTTTTCATAAGACTGAACTCGTGAATTCATACAAATTAGCCACTAAATTGACAAAACATAAAAAATAGTTACGTTTCCTTGTGAGATCAGGCTGGTCAGTCCACTAGTTTGTCCATTAAAGTTGTTCCTTTGTGGCCATTCTTTTTATCTGTTAAACAAAATCATTATATTCAATACCTACCATTTTCAAACTAGGGCTTGGCCAATAAACGATATTATATAGAATTGCAGTAAAATTTATGTCAATAACAATGATAAGCTCTAGACTTTTTACTATATAATGATCTAAGAGCCAATCACACAGCAGAAATGTACAACAATGGGAATCTAAAAGTGTGGTGATATTAGAGATGTACTGAAATTTGCCACCGGAAATTTATCGGCCGGAAATATGTTATGCCATTTAATGGACCCTCTAATTTTTGTGACATCAGTCATTGTTGGGATATTTTTTTAAATCTGGAAGCATTAACAACTGATATCGAAATGTATATCGTTATTGTTCAATATTCAATTTATATTCAATACCTACCATATTCAAACTAGGGCTTGGCCAATGAACGATATTATATCAAATCACGATAAAATTTATGTCAATAACAATGATAAGCTCTGGACTTTTTTTACTCTATATTGATCTAAGAGCCAATCACACAGCAGAAATGTGCAACCACGTGAATCTAAAAGTGTGTTGATATTAGAGATGGACGAATTTTGCCACCGAAAATGTATCAGCCGGAAATATGTTATGCCATTTAATATACCCTCTAATTTTTGTGGCTTCAGTCACTCTTTTAAATCTGGAAGCACTAACAACTGATATCAAAATATATATCGATATCATTCAATATGGAAAATAATTATCGAGATTTTTGCCATATCGCCCAGCCTTAATTTAAATTTACGATCAGATGCTTTCTTTACAACATATTTTTTTGCATTGCTTTCATTTTTATTGTGAGTTTATTTCGTTATTAAGATGGAAAAAGTGCAGGACATACTTACATATTCCTTTAGATCACATTGACACCTTTTTATAATACATTTACAGTGCTCTGTCTGCTAAAATCTAATCTGTTAAAACTATGGCGTGAATGTCATGCCAGTATCAACAGTGTTGATCCAGGAACAAATCCTACATGGCAAAATCACATGAAGATAAGGAAAAGAGAAAGATGGACTAAAAGAAGATGAAGACTGCAGGGCTTTCTGGCCTTCTCTGGCTGGCAGTGATGGATGGACGTGTCGCCTGCTGAGGACTGATGGTCACGGAATGGAGCTGAGAGACATTTATTATTCCCTGATTCTGTTACAAGCCTCCATCCCAGCTGGTCCTTCTGTCCTCCGGCCTAAATGACAAGATCTCATACAATTAATTAGAGCTAAATACAGAATGTGATGTTATCTGATGTGAAGGCTGAAAGTGCTTAATAAATATGTCAGTCTTCAGGCCACAAGAGGGCAGAAGTTGATCTTCAGTGGAAACGTGTATGTGTGCCAGCATTTGCAGGTATGTGTGTGTGTTTATTGCGAATTTGCCCTTATAATGTGCCCCACACAGAGCGTTTGCTGAGGTTGGCAGTTTCTCAGTGCCATTGCTTTAGGCTTTTCAGTGTAGAACCATTAAAAATAACGAGCTTTCCTTCACCAAGGCGACCAAATAACTCCTCATCATAGCCGAGCACACAATCATTTTTACAAGAGCTTTTAATTTCAAGCTCAATCCAGTGAAAACTCCCTTTGGAAAGCACCTTGGCATTTTTATACGCCAAACATTATGTTAGGATTGTAGATGATACATGAAAATAGCATCGAAAGAGCGTGTAATGAAAAGAAGCGAGGAGGGGGAACAAAAAAAACTAAACTTGTGAGCTGAATTGATTGTGTGTTTATTTCAGTTGGCCGTGTCTCTCTCTGAAATGTTAAAACACTGGAAACATTGCCTCCAACAATTGCTCTCGCTGCCTGTCAGTTGTTGATAATTTAGCTAGTGGTTTCCACAGATCAATATGTTTGCCTTGCGGAGTGACAGGCAACAGATTTGTGTACCACGTTTACTGCCGTCACAGAGAAAATGTAGGACACTGGGATGTGGGAGTGAATTTTATGAAAACTGAGACGAAATGTCCCATATTTCACCTCAAAATGTTTCTAAATTATATATTATTTAACGATATATAGTATTTTACACTGGAAAGGAAATTATTCATTGGATTTACTAAATAGTTTTAAGGTAAGTGGTTGCCAACGATTTATATGGGTTGAATTTAAACATAATTTTAATTCAGCCCATATCAATTGTTTGCAACCACTTACATTAAAAAAAATTGTAAATCGAATGAATAATTTTTGTCAGAGTATATTGTATATCACCAATTCATTTCACCTTTATTTATATAGTGCTTTTTCCAATGTAGATTGTGACAAAGCAGCTTAACGTAGAAGTTCTAGTAAACTGAAACTGTGTCAGTCCAGTTTTCAGAGTTGAAGTTCAGTTTAGTTCTGGTTTAACTTTCACTGCTGGAAATACAAAAACTGAAGAGCAAATCCATCGATGCACAGCTCTACTTTTCCCAAACCAAGCAAGCCATTGGCGAGGAACAAATTCACCCTTTGAGGATAATCATTTATATCAGGGGTGTTCAAACTCGGTCCTGGAGGGCCGGTGTCCTGCAGAGTTTAGCTCCGACTTGCTTCAACACACCTGTTAGGAAGTTTCTAGGATATCTAGAAAGAGCTTGATTAGCTGGTTCAGGTGTGTTTGATTAGGGTTGGAGCTAAACTCTCAGGACACCGGGCCTCCAGGACCGAGTTTGGACACCCCTGATTTAGATCATTTGTGAAAGTAAGATTTTTTTAAATGTTTTTGAAAGATCTTCATGCAGAATGTATGAGCATCAATGGAATAAAGCAATAATATTGTAAAATAGTATTACTGCATATTTATAATTTATTGTATTCTAAATTGGCAAAGCTGATTTTTTAGCAGCGATTACTCCAGTCTTTCCTCTTCAGTCACATGATCCATCAAAAAAATAATTTCAGAAATAAATTAAATTAGTTAATTTATTTTATATCATACACTGTAAAATGTATATGGATGTAAACTTTTGAAATGCATTATGAGATCTTGATCTTTCTTCTGACAACTTTTAACCTTAAAAAGTTGGAAAAAGCGACTTTTATGAACATTTTTCAAGAGTTCACACTTAGGTGATGATTGATAATAAAAGCTTGTTTGGCATGCTGTCCTGGCAGGGGGCCCAGAGCTTATAAGATCCTTGAGCCCTGGGCTCCCTCCCGTTTGCAGGGCGAGAGGGAAGTTTGAGCTCAGGTAGATCTCGATAAACTCCTCCGGCTTATTCTAGCTGAATGATGGAAATAGATGACTGAGGAGAGGAGTGCTTGCTTAGAGCTTGACTATGGTATCAATTTTGTGTGTTCAATTTACTTAGGGTGCGTGTTATTTGGACAGTGGGAGGAAACCTGGGAACCCGGGGAAAACCCACACTGAAAAAAATCATTCAGAGATGATTCCTTGGATTTACTCAATTTCTTTACGTTAAGTGGCTGTAAACAATTTGTTTGGGCTGAATTTAAACAAACAAATTAAGTAGAATTTTATCAAATTTAATTTGTTTGTTTAAATTCAACACAAATAAATTGTTTGCAACAGTTTTGCAGACATCATTTTTTTCAGTGCACGCGAGCACGGGGAGAACAACCAAAACTCCACACAGAAATGTTGTCTAGTTTAGTAGGGACTTAAACCAGCGGCATTCTTGCTGTGAGGCAACAGTGCTAATCACTGGGCCGTCCCATCTAAAAAGGAGGGAAAGTAGAAGTGGGGGTGGGGGTGGGGGGGGTTCTTCAGGATGAAGATATTGAGATAAGAAAACTCTGATTATGCATAGTGAGTTAGGAGTCGTCTGATTGGATAATCGATCATGGGCTAATGCTGGAACAGCTGAGAACAATCATAAGCACGTGATCCTCTAAAAATTTGTTTATACATAAACTTCACTTAATAGTTTAAAGTAGGCATGGTTCGGTATAAGATTCTGATGGTATGATTACCTTGGACAAATATATCCCGTATTCATGGTATCATGGTATTGTGATTACTGCTCTAAAGTATGTTCTTTTTAAATGACTGGGTATAAACAACTTTTTCCACTGTACATATACAGCTAAAATAAGAATTATTAGTCCCACTTTGAATTTTTTTTTCTTTTAAATATTTCCCAAATGATGTTTAACAGAGCAAGGAAATTTTCACAGTGTGTCTAATAATATTTTTTTCTCCTGGAGAAAGTCTTATTTATTTTATTTCGGCTAGAATAAAAGAATTATTAGAAAAACTTATTATCCCCTTTAAGCTATATTTTTTTTCGATAGTCTACAGAACAAACCATCATTATACAATAACTTGCCTAATTACCCTAACCTGCCTAGTTAACCTAATGAACCTAGTTCAGTGTTTATACACATTTTTACTACAAAGGCTTTTCCAGGACTTTCAAGTAAATTTTCATGACCTAATGTTTCATGTAATGTCTACATATACATGGTAAATCATAAGAAACGTTTACATTTATTACAGCATACCATAAAACACGCAATAAGTTCACTTTATTTTTGTATATGTGTAAAATATGATGATGTTTACACAGCACTAATAATGTTTTTGGCCAAGAAAAGAAGTAAAAACAACTAACCTCCATTACAATATACAGATATTTGTCAAGCCAATTTTAGATAATCTTAATAGTTTGTTAAACTAGTAATAGTAGGTAAAATTATTATATTCTATTATAAAGCCGGGATCACACTGCACTTTTTGCTCCATAGACTTCCATTCATAGTCATGCGAATGCGGAAGACCAGAAACACAAGCACGTGCGACAAGTTTTTGCATTTCACTGCATTCGAAAGTTCAAGCTTAGTGAATTCTTACCTGCGAAATAACATCAGGTGATTGCGTGAGACCAATAGAAGATAATTATTCATTCATTTTCCTATTTTAGGCTTAGTCCCTTCATTAATCTGGGGTCGCCACAGCCGAATGAACCGCCAACTTATCCAGCACATTTGTACGCAGCGGATGCCCTTCCAGCCGCAACTCATCTCTGGGAAAGAAGATAATTAAAAATAAGAAATTTAAAATATGGAGCAATCGCTCACTTTTATTAATGTCTAATAATAATGTTTAACTCCGCCCCTTTTCGCAGCGCCATACGACAGCATTTTGCAAGCACAAGCTCTAGTGTGACTGCAGCTTAAATAGCTTTGGACAAAAATGTCTGCCAAGTGACTAAATGTAAATGTAATTTCCATGACTTTTACCAAAACCTTGTGGGTTTTTATTTTTTTCCAAAACTTTCCCAGGCCTGGAAAATGCCATTTCAAAATTCCATGACTTTTCCAGGTTTTCCTTGACCGTATGAACCCTGCTAGTTAAGCCTTTAAATGTCACTTTAAGCTGTATAGAAGTGTCTTGAAAAAAATCTAGTAAAATATTATGTACTGTCATCATGGCTAAGAGATAGATAGATAGATAGATAGATAGATAGATAGATAGATAGATAGATAGATAGATAGATAGATAGATAGATAGATAGATAGATAGATAGATAGATAGATAGATAGATAGATAGATATAGACAGACAGACAGACAGACAGACAGACAGACAGACAGACAGACAGACAGACAGACAGACAGACAGACAGACAGACAGACAGACAGATAGATAGATAGATAGATAGATAGATAGATAGATAGATAGATAGATAGATAGATAGATAGAGATATTTTTTAAAGAAACATTTAAAATATGTCAATAACATGTCAGGCTAAATAACTATATAAATTATTGTTGACTTCTGCTGTCTTCACAAAGTAATATAATGTCTGAGTTGGTGTTGTATATTATGCTGCAAAAACCTTTTAATAAGCTGCCGGTACACTTTCTGTTATTTTACAGTTTTATTTATCTATTTAACATTTATATTATTATTTTTAAAATGTCAATAAAAGTCACTTTTTTAAACTACAGAGTTGAACTTTCAACATCAAAAGTCGACAGAGCAGAGATCGACATCCCATAATGCAATTTAAAACCATAAATAAATGGAAAACATACGGAAACTGCTAATTAACAGATTTCATATAATATGCTTTACGTTTTGTAATTGTTTCTATTTGTGTATTATATTTTATTTTGTTTAATGAGAAGTTGAGTGGAAAAAATCTGCTCTTTAACTATTATATTAAGTGAAAATGTCAATTTTATATGACATGCATAATTTTTCTCTCTCCATCTCGTTCCCTTTTTTCTTTCGGGCTGAAATATGACCCCAGAAATTTCTGTGTGAGACTCATCCGTGAAGTTCAACACACCACTCCAGAACAGCTTTGAAGATTTGTTAACTTTATTGCTCAATTTCAGCCAAACCTCGCAAATCTCATAAAGCTACAAAAAAAGAGGAGACGACTCTGGGGTCCCAATGTCAACAGCCGAACTCTTGTGAAAACAAAACACAGAGCATTGTTTTCCAGCTTCAAGCTATTAAACATCCAGACCAAAATGGAGACTGCGCTTGGTCCTCTGTTGCTTACCACAGCTGACACTGAGGTATAAACAACATACCCCATCCTGACAGATTTAAACAGTGACCACCATAGCCGAGGCACACAAAACCCACCGCTATCTGAAGCCAAACATTTTCTGGATGTGGTCAAAGCTGGAGTGCCAGAATACAACAATTTAAATGACTGTGAACGAAACATTACAGCCCAGTCCCTTAATCAAGACCTTATATTATGTCCATTGGGGTTTTATACTGTAATTTAAAGGTGGTTAACATTAATATTAATGCTTAACTTGATTCTTAGTGAATTGAGGCAATAAGTAACACATCTGAGATACATAAAATACCTAAACTGAAAAACAGATTCAGGCAGAGAGACACATGAGCGCTTATTTAAAAGAGATTTGGAGGCCATGAGGCTGTTTACATTTCTTATGAATGAGAGCCTGTTTTTTTTGCACACTTCTCAACCCGACTTGACCACAGATCAGGTCAAAGCTGCTCCTTTAGACACGTACTAAGCAAAATCACTAGAGAAACTTTTCTTGTAATAGATTGGAAGTTTAGCATCTGGGTTAACCTACTTGGGTTCTTTCTTCTTTTCTACATAGATGCTGCCATCTGGTGGTTAAAAAGCTGAAACACACCTATAATAACCCCAAAAAGCCTGAACTACAATTTAGGATTAAGATTACAGTGTCAAAAAATAATATATAGGCTGTTGGTTCAACAGATAAAGCACTATGTTTTAGACTTGAATAGCTGACTTTAAATCTGTTGCTTCTATCAAATCAAGGCAATTCGCATCATATCAGGGTTTCTGCAGGTTCAAGTCATTTTTAAGACCATTATGAATGAAATTTTAGACTTATACACGGCTAAATGCTACGGATTTATTTTCGATTATCGCAGTTAGAAAAGATTTTTCAAATCTTTCAAAAAAATTATTAAAATTGAATAGATTTAATAATACAATAATGATAATTATGTTTGATCTTTTAAATTAATTTTTAAATATATCCATTCACAAACCCTATAACCCACACCAAGAATAGAACAAAACAGCTGTCAATTACTTAAGTCTACAATAATAATAATAATTTAATAATAAAAACATAGGTCAGGTCAGTATCCTCAGCAGTAAATAAATGGAGAACTTTTAAGCAAATGTTACAGTAAGAAAGTAATTAAATGCTGTTTTTTAAAAAGTTTTATCGAGAGGCATTGTTGGTGATTGTATGAGTATTAAAGGCCAGATTGGGTAGCTATATATGAAAAAGAAACATCAAGACCTGTTTAAAATAGATTTAGTACCTACAACACAACAATTCAGTAGATTTAAGAATTTTTAAGGCCTAAAAATTCTAAAATTAAGACTTTTTTAGACTTTGCGGATACCCTTACAAACCTGTAAATTAAATGTCATCCAAAATAACTTTTGAATCCACAGATTCGGTGGTCCTGAGGTTAGAATGTTAGCTTTAAATCTTGGAAACCTGAGTTCAAACAAAGGGACTTGGGTTCGAATCCTTCTAAAGCTTGTATTGAATAAACACATCTTAAAATGATATCCCTCAAATTAAACAGACCCAGTGGTTCAGAGGTAATGATATCGACTGTTTATCAGGGAGATCCAGGTTCTATTCCCACTAAAGCTTCTGTTACATTCGAATATAGTAAAACAAAAAACTACTACAGCTGTGGATGATTGATTGGTTGTTTATCTGTGAAGCAATTGGTTCAAATTTCAACTAAAACAGTATCGAATTATAAATATACGAATAGTACTCTTGTTTTGCTGTTTAAATTAAATTATACTGTCACGTAAAAACAGACACTTACTAGTCTGCCATTTCCTGTCTAGCTCTTATGATAATAACACAAAACGTACACAACATAAGCACGTATAACTGCACTTTGTCTTCTGCGCTACTGCGCCTTTAAGCACGCGACCACGTGTTGCGAAACTACCGACAACAACAGCAGCACGCGGGTGAGTAAAGAAATTTCAAAACAAAACTAGATTTTTGTTAAAAATCGGCTTTGTTTCTGTTTTTACAAAACACGAGCCATTGTAATACTATCTCGACTGTTTATTTAATATAATAATCATAACGTTAACACCACCAGATCAAAATATTTCATTATACAGTATATGCAAACCGACATGTATATCCAATTTAATAAACCACTAAAATGATCGAGTGCCTTTAATCACTAAGGTTTTTTATCATACAGGACTCAATAATGGAGAGAAACACACTCTCCTGCTTTATATCAGACAATAAAGGCTTCCATGGAACCATAAAAAACTCACCTCAAGACTTTGTTGTTATTGAGATAGACACCAATGGACAACTTGTTAACAGTGTAAATATTCAAGAAGAAAGACCTTGTCAAGCTATTACAGCGATTGATAAATTAATACCATCTAAACCAGAGGACACTGACAGTTTCATTCAGGATTGCTTTAATCTTAATCTAATCTTGGGTCCAAGTGTGAACAGGGAATTGGAGCATTTTACTAATAAACGGAAAGTAAAACCCTGTTTAGATGATCAAGAAAATGTGCAACTGTTTTCTTTTCCTGATAAACACATGAGAGCTGTGGTCCACAGAGCGGTTCGATTCAACTTCCCCTTTCTCCAGACGCTGACCAACCAATCTGAGATCCGGGTCAGAGAAGATCCAAACTTCCAGGAGCTCGCCAGTTTGGCCTCTGGAGGAGAAGCTGAGGGGTTTTTCAGGTTTATTGATGCCAAAACACCTGGTTCTGTGTTCACCTTCCTGCCCGATGACAGCAAGGAGCACCGGTTGTCAGTTCATCATTTTGTTAGCAGGCGTTTTGGGAAGCTTGTGGAAACCAGGAGCTTCATAGACCAGCAGAAGACTTGCATTACGATGAGACCGAGGGAGAGAGGCAAACAAGCCAAGAAGAGAACGATGGCAGACTGTCAAATGGAGGAGGAGAGTTCTCTTGTTGCCCTTACTTACCAGGCCATTGTGGTAAAAAACATCTCTCCAGAGCAGTAAACAGACCCATTATTATGTTTTTTTCTTTTTCTTTTACTTCATCTAATTCTTTAGGGATTTTTTAAATGTGATTATGAAGTGCTTGGGAAGAGCCACAAGATGGTGCCATAATTTCATTTTTATGAGTATATATTGATGAGGGCTTACTTAAAGAGCCTCCAACTAAAAAGCTTTCAACTTTAATCAAAAAAATTTTTTAACAAATATAAAAAACAACTTTTAGTCTATGTGTATTATTGCTTTCTAAAACTTAAATCATCAAATTAATTGCAACGTATTTATTCTATGTTGCATCAACAAGAAGCAATGTGCCGAAAATGACAGTTTAAGTTTTTAACGATAAGATAGGGATGGGGTCTTTGGGAACCTAAAATGTGAGTCCTCATCATGGTCAACTTCTTTTTACATTTGTAGATATGCATATAGATTTGTATATATACACATTTGTGTGTCTCCAGGTTGCTGGAGAAAGGCTCAGAGTTTGAGAGGAGAGGAATGCAGATCTCTCATGTCCGTCCTGCATTTGAAGCTCTTAAGCTTGGGAGACTGCAGGGAAATCACTTTGAGCTGGTCATCAGAGACCTGAAGCATCATGGGAAACATGGTCTTGCAGAGCTGCCACAGCTTATAGAGGAAGCAATGGAGAATGTGAACGTAAATGTGTGTATGTTCACCAGCGTTTTATGAAGAAATGTACACATTGAACTGCAAAAGTTTTTCTTTATTTTCCAGAACAAAGGCTTTGTGAATTATTACGGTCCTCAGTGGTTTGGAAGTGGATCGCGTGTCCAAGCAGATCAAGTAGGCTAAATATCGACTCCAAAAACTGGGCCTTAAGGCTGTTCAGGGCGATCTGGTTTGGGCTAAGTCTGTAAAAAGGCTCAAAGATGCAACAGAGGAGCTCAATGCTCCACAGGTAAGGGCCTTGATTTTTAGTTACTGCTAAATAATAGCCAGAGACTGTTTGTGACTTTGTGTTTTGTTTGAATTGGGTCAAATAAATCATAGGATGATATCATTCATTCATTCATTTTCTTTTTCGGCTTAGTCCCTTTGTTAATCCAGGGTCGCCACAGCGGAATGAACCGGCAACTTATCCAGCACATGTTTTATGCAGTGGATGCCCTTCCAGCTGCAACCCATCACTGGGAAACATAGGATGATATCATTTTTTAAAAACAAACACACACTATATTCAATGTTAATTTTCATCTAATAATATCCTAACATTTACCCCAAAATACAGTTGTAAGAAAAAAAATTAGATATAAATTAAACATGCATAAATCTATCTTTCAAATATTTTATTTAAAGAAAAGTGTATGTATGTATATAGACTAATGTATGTGGTATGTTTGTACATTTGTATTATTGTTTCTTGTCCTTATTTGCATTTTTGTATTTCCATTTTTTTAATTTGACTCATTTTCATTTGCTTAATTGTCTTCATTATTTGTGCTGTAGATCCATGTTGTGACCTGTGATGAGGAGAAGAATGAGGTTCTCTCATCCAATGATGTTACCAACCCCTGCTTGCTAAGCCACAGAACATCACATATAGACTGCAGACGAGTCCATCAGACGAGTCTAACACACACTGTCTGTCAATAAAAAGTTTATTTACAATTGTCATGATGATTGTGTTTTTTTTACCGTACCTGGGACAATATTCCACTCATTTGTTTGTGAATGAGCAGTAATTTCAGCACTGAGCACTAGATGTCTCTCTCAGGACCAGCTCAGAAGCAGTTGATCAGACTGAGATGAGGACTGATGAATCCTAAAGGATCTGCCAGCTGTGTTCAATGAATCACAAGCTCATCTAGAAGTGATAAAAAATCAGGACAGAAATATCAGCCTGTACATCTGTAAAGGCTTATGAGGCAATTCATGGTTCAAGAAATGAAAACAGATCATAAAGTTATGACAAAAATAACATTATTTTTATAATATTTCAAAGTCCTCATTCAAACGTCATGGATTAAATCCTACAATGTTTGTCCAAATTTAATGTCAAGCTCAATAATTCAACATAAAGTGATTAAAAGTTGTTCAAATCCACTTCTGCTCATCCACTAAATATTGTACATAAACTCCTAATTAAAAAAATAATGAGAGGAGTTTCACATGCAACAGTTGTAGTCTATAAGGAACAGCTGTGGCCTAATGGTTAGGGATTTGGACTTGTAATTGAAAGGTTGCGTTCCCAGTCCCAGGGTTTGAATATATCTAAAGCAGGTTTGAGTATGGGTAATCATGCTTGATGATACTCCACTTCATATCTGTGTGTTATGAAACAAACAAACACAAATAAAACCAAACTTTGTCCTAAACAACTCTCAGACTCAATAGCTCTGCAAGAGTGGGATTTGAACCCGGGTCTCAAAGATTTAAAGCTTGATGTTTTAATACTTGAGCTACTGAAGCTGTGAGGCCAAAGAGTGTTTTGAAAGGGCATTTGTTGTTAGATTTATAAACATGTAAATGCTGTTTCTAAAAGCTGTCTATAAAAGACAAGTCCAAAACATAGAGCAAAACTGAGACTCAGTGGCTCAGTGGTAAAATCTTTGAGCTTTTAACTTGGAGACCCAAGTTCAAATCTCGCTGATGCAAGTGTTCAACCCTATAAACTAAGAAAAAAAAATTAATCATATAAATTAAAGCTTTCAACAAAACCCTGTCCAAATCTGCATAAAGCCAACAGATTCCGTGGTTTAGTGGTAAAATCTTTGACCTTTCTTCTTAGAGACCAGGGTTCAAATCCCACTATTGCAAATGTTTAACTCTGTAAACTAAAACTTTTTAGTCATATAAACCAAAGCTTTCAACAAACCCTCTCCAAAAGCTTCTAAAGCCCACAATTTCACTGACCCAGTGGTAAAATCTTTGAGCTTCCATCTTGGAGATCCGGGTTCAAATCCCACTATTATAAAAGTGTTTCAATCTGTAAACAAATCTTTTGTCATATAGGCAACAATTTTTGATCAAAACCAAGTTCAAGAGTGCAGGAAATACACAGATTTAATGGCCCAGTGGTAAGACCTCTGACCATTGACCTCTCATCTTGGAGACCCGGGTTCAAATCCCACTATTGCTTTCATAAAATTCCTGTACAGCTGATAATACTGCAAAAAAAAAAGACTCTGAACATCACAAAGCTTGTGGCTCAGTGGTAGAGTACTCAGTTACTGCACGGAACAGTATGGGTTTGAATCCCACAAATACTCATTTCTTATTCGAGCTCAACATAATGTATCACTAAATATACTCAAAAACAGGTCTCAAACTCCAGAGCTTCAGTGGCTCAGGAGATAAAGCACTAGGCTTTCGTCTTGGAGACCCGAGTTCAAACCTCACTATTACTTTGGTTAAATTGCCATCATTAAACCAAACAAAATGCGCAAAAATGCAGGTGTCATTGTGAAAGCCAGAATGGCACAACTGGCTAAACACACGTTGGTTGCGGACAAGGTTACGGAGAGTTGTGGGTACGAAACTCACCTAAGGTGTGCGGAGTACACCAAAGACAATACCTGGGGCGGTATAACAGAACAGAGGGCGGAAACCGAAGGCTCACGAGCACGCTGTGAAACACGGACCAGATCACAAACATACCTGGGGCGGAAAGACAATGGCAAAGGCACGGACAATCGTGAGGTGGTAAGACAACAAAGCAGTGATGGCTCGGACAAACCTGCAACGGTAAGACAGAGCAGCGGACCAGACAGAGAGGTAGGCCGGACAGAGAGAGGCGGAGCGGAGAGGGGAGGAGGCGGAGCAAAGAAGAAAAAGAAAAGAATTTTTTTTTTTTTTTGAAAAAAAACCCTTTTTTTTGCAAAAATTTCTAAAACTACTAGCAGCGTGGTGATTTGAACCCTGGTCTGCTGCGTCAGGCTTGGATCTCCAACCGAGAGCCCTGACCACTGGACCACCACTTTCTCATACTAACAACTGTTCGTTTGTTTTATTTAAAGATACAACAACTCAACAGGTTTAGAAAAAAAAAAAAATTGTGAAAATTGGATAAAAATATTTTATATTTTAATTTATAACCTATTCAATTATTTAATGTAATAAAAAATAAAGGGTCTAAAATAATTACAATTAATTGAACGACTTTAAATATTTTTAAGTATTAAGTATTATAATAATACTATTTTAATAATCTAAAGACATATTCAGAATTTAAAAGTGTAAAAAATAACAACTAACAAATAAATCTTACTATAGACTGTTAAAAGTTCAATACTGAATCATGGGAATAAATAACATTAAATAGAAATAAAAAACATCTTGACAAATATCAATGTTTCAAATGCTACAGTGTGAAACAAGAGCAGAAAAGTATTTAATGGTCCAAAAATTATTTTGGCTGAATCTGTGTTTTTTTTACAACACACATTCATCGAGTCTTCAGGCTTTTTAATAACAAAGAAAAAATAACAGAAAAGCAGAGACAAATTACCTTAGCATGAGCAGATGACCATAATTACAGCAACTGTCTGTCCATTTGTCCAAACACAAACTCTGCAAGAAAAACATTAATAAATAAATGATTCCACTTTATATTTTAAGGAGAAATACATAAATCCATAAATAAATCTGGATGAATCATAAGCAGAAGCTTAAAAAATAAAGATGTCATGATGCTGTCATGCAGATGAAAACATGAATTCATTAGACTGCATACAAAAACAAACAGCACTACTGCTTAATATTATTATTCTAAATGATAAACTTTACAGGAATCACCTCAACACAAACGTCATTAACGATTAAATGCACATTAAGCGTTGCTATATAATCTTTTAACAACAAAAGTGTAAAGTTACTTACAGGTGAGTGGAGGGTCCAGCATTCCTGCACTTCATCCGGAGATAATCGCATGTTTATGCCTGAAGGGCTGAAATGTGTGCTGTTAAGTGACATTTAAAGGCTCTCACTGACTGTCACCTGCAGGAAATTTACTTTTATATCTTTAAAACGGCCAGAAAGGTTTGTTTTGACTGTGGTCAAGCGTCGTGTTGTTTACAGTGAACCAAAGGTGACTCTCGTGCTGAACGTGAGGTCTCTTGCGCCTCTAGCGGAGCGGAAGGTGAACTGCACACTTTCTACAGGACAGACTGAAAATGACTTCCATTTATCGACTGTAATTAAATATCTAGCTTGAATAAGCCCTCTTGCGTATTACTGAATGTGTTTAGTGATTAAAATTTTTTCTAAGTAAGTAAATAAATAAACAAACAAACATTCTACCACTCATTGTATCTGCAGGGTCCCTCTTGTGGTCATCAAGTGTATCAATCTTCAAGCAGAAGTGGCTGTCTGCTTTGCTCTGCTGCAGGTGAGTGTGCACCAATGATTTCTTTATTTCTGAACGAATCTGTCAGTTTTCGAGCATCTGAATCATTGGATGAACGTAGAAACTATCGGTGAAATATTGGTTCAGTAATCAGCTCTCAGAGGAACTGGAGTAAAACAGGTCGCTAAAATGGCCAGTGTTCAGAGAGTCATCTGGACAAACAGACAAACAACACGAGACACAAGATCTTCTAACACTCCTTTCGGGTGGGTTGATTATTATTATTATTTATTTTTCGTTATTTTGTTTTTCACGCCAAATGACATGACACCGCGAAATGAAGGTAAATAAATACATTTCTTTAATCGCTTTCGAAATGTAGCAATAATCTTGACTGGGGCTCGTCTATTAAAATAAATAGAGAGAGAAGTGTTGAACACTGTCCTGTCACCAGCATGTGGTGTTTTGAGCACTTCTGTCTGTTTGCAAAGCAGCTTTTCAAGAAGAACATCATTCACACACATCATTATTTAAATTCTGTTTAACATATGATATTTACAAGTTTAATAATATTAAAATGTTATTATTTTTTTCAATTAATTAATTTTATTTTATTATTTAATTGTTTCGTTGTCTATAAAATGTAATAATAAAAATGCTTAGACTTGAGTTAAAATGTCTATGACGTGCGTTTGTTTTAAAGGCCACCAATGTATGTATCAGTGTAAGTGTAGCCTATATGCAGGAAATGTGACAGCCATGGTAGAACACAGGTTAGTTGGTGAAGTCGTAATGGATAAACTCAATGACCACAAGAGGGAACTGAAGCTCATCTAAAGCCGATGTTAGTGGAAGATAAGTTCGATAGGAAGGAAGATGGTAGATTTTTTTTTGTGCTGGTCCTGTATACAGCTTAAACCAGCAACAAAACCTATACCTTATCAACATAGGATTTTTTTTCAGCAGAGTTGATAGATAACATTGTTAGATTATTTTTTTCACAAATATCTAATATTTATCACAAAAAAAAAAAATAAATAAATAAAATCACTGTCTGGATGAGATCTCATTGTATTGACAGGCCCGTAGCCAGGGGGTGTTCAAGTGGTTCGAAAGACCCACCCCTCCTACAGATAAAAGGTCCACTATTGTCCCATACATGAGCTAATTTGTCTTATTTTGACTGCAATACCATCCTAAACTGTAAAAATAACCCATCAAAGAAGGCCTTCATTAAATGCAAACAGTTATTTTAACATTAACATCGCATTAACATCCAGCTGTGCAAGAAAACATGTAATATGGCAAAAGTGAAGTCATCTTTCACTAAAAGTAGCCCAATCTAAATTAAAGAAATCTTTCCAAATAGAGCTGTTCAAATCATCTGGTGAAATTATATCATTATTGCAATATATATCACAGCAAAACAAAATATCACAATGCCAAATTTTTTCAATATCATGCAGCCCTGCTCTCTACTGTTGACAGAAATTCACACATAATGATATCTGCAGTTTGTATAATGCCGTTTGTCATAGAAACAATACGACTATGCTAAAAATAATCAATCATGATTACAACAATTATCAGAGAAAAATATGTTATCTGCCAGCATCTTGTGCATCAAAACAAACATTTTATGTCATTTTTTACTTTGACTAATATTGAGAGCAGATGAATGTATAGTGCGTAAATGAGTAAATGATGACAGATTCTTCAGTTTTAGACTTGGTGTGGGTGATCAAAAACTGTTTTATTCACTGTGTTGTGATTTGTGAAGTTACGCTTGAAATGAAATGTATGTGTCAATGTGTGAAGATTTCTCACTTGTGTTTGTGTGTTGTTCAACATGTCGGTTACCAGCATTTTCTTTTTGGAGGGTCACTCCTCTAGAAAGGGAATAATGACATTCAAAACAACTGGGGAAGAGACGACGGGGCAATTTTCTGTGTTTTTTTGCAGGCAAAAGCAAAACCCCTTCTGGATACGCTTCTGGAGCTCAGGGAGAGACAACACCGTCCCCTTCTCAAACACACCACAGCATTCACTCACATTGTGTAGATGTGGAGCCTGTGCTATGAAGCCAGATTTGTGGCTAGCCAGTTCAGTTTCAGTTCATTTGCATCAAATGTGGGTTTTAGGTGTCATGAAGGAGCTCAGCTCGGCTGCTCCATGAGACCAACAAAGAGTGATTGAAGTCGAGCTGCTTTCATGTTACCTAAAACTAGGCCTGCACAATATATTGTTTCAGCATTGATATCACAATCTGCAAATCTGCAATAGTCACATCGCAGGATCTTCTATGTTGAGTTGGGATTGTGATTAACCAGAAAACACAGTTCAGTTCAGAACAGTTTAACCCTCATTAGGTGAAAGATTTTTCAGGCCTGCATTAGACAATGTAAGATTTTAGGTGAATTTAAACCATTTGAGCACTAGAAATGATCAAATGTGTAGCTTTAACAAAGAATAATTGCATTTAATTATTTCTATAATGAAGACTAAAGATGTCAACGTTTGAAGTGTATCACAAACGTGTTTCAAAATATTCCTAGAACAAGACGAGATGTTGATAAATAGTTTGAGGACAACTTTAATGAAAAGTTTTCAACCTTATAAAGTGATATTTTACATTTGATCTTTTAATTTCTGTACCTCAATACTGTTAGACTCTCCAGAAAGCCATAAAGCACTGTTTATATCATATGTATATTTCTTCTATTTCATTAGTTTATGCTTGTAATATGTTTATTATATTTTATGCAGATTCACTCCTCGATAAAATCATCACTATCAAAATTATTTCAAATTCAGATTATTAGTCATATTGTGAAATTATATTCCTATTGCAGTAAATATCGCAGAAAAACTAAATATCACAATGTCAGTTTTACCAATATCCTGCAGACCTACATAAAACCCAATTTTGGTGCAAACTAAACTGAACGTGAACTGTCTAACCAGCTAATCCAGCTTCACACTACAGGCCTCTGACTGGACTGCTGATGTGTTTATTTTAATGACATTTAGGACAGAGGTTTAGTTCAGCTTAGATTTGAGTGACTAAACTGATGTAGGAAGAAAACATTATTCCATGTATTAAAACAAGTGGTCTGAGTTGTACAGCATCATAAAAATGGTCAGTAAAATATATGATCAAACTTACAAAAATCAATAATTCAACAGTTTAATTAAATTGTTTTTTATTATTTTCTGTGTCATAAACAATGCAACACATCAGTCTGGAAGTTTCTAGTGATGCTGAAGGCCTTGATTAGCTGCTGCTGCTGTTTTTAATCAGGGCTGAAGTATAAAGAAGAATTTCTGATAGACATTCAGAGAGATGAAAAGTCAAAAAGCAAGATATTTATATACTTTATTACAAGATTTTGGGTTGATATTTATTGAACTTCAAATCCCCTGATGCTTATACGTCATTTATTTTAGTTGTTTTTATTACTGTATTTAATTCATGTATAATTTTGTATTGTTTTAATTATTATTAATGTGGATGGAAAGATTGTGATTGTAAATTGATTGTTATTTCAGTCTTTTGTGTAATTTAAAAGTATTAATGCCTTTGTGTTATTGTTCAAGCATTCTTACTGAATAAACAAATCAGGGTTGCAGCTAAACTCAGGAGAGCGGCTCAGCAGGATCAGGATCAGGGAATTGGAGCATTTTACTAATAAAATGAAGGTGAAACCATGTTCAGATGATCAAGAAACGGGGGAACTGTCATTGGGATCTTTTCCTACTAAACACATGAGAGCTGTGGTCTACAGAGCGGTTCGATTCAACTTCCCCTTCCTCCAGACTCTGACCAACCAATCTGAGATCCGGGTCAGAGAAGATCCAAACTTCCAGGAGCTCGCCGGTTTAGCCTCTGAAGGAGAAGCTGAGGACTTTTTCAGGTTTATTGATGCCAAAACACCTGGTTCTGTGTTCACCTTCCTGCCCGATGACAGCAAGGAGCACCGGTTGTCAGTTCATCATTTTGTTAGCAGGCGTTTTGGGAAGCTTGTGGAAACCAAGAGCTTCATGGACCAGCAGAAGATTTGCATTACGGTGAGACCGAGGGAGAGAGGCAAACAAGCCAAGAAGAGAACGATGGCAGACTGTCAAATGCAGGAGGAGAGTTTATACACAGGTGAGAGGAGAAGAAACATCTCTTGTTGACATGTAAAAACCAAGCTTAGATGACAATCCTCTTTTCCTATCAGCTTTTACTCTGCGGAAGGAGAATCTGGAGACTCTGGAGGCCATCAGCTACATGGCTGCAGTACTCGGAGTGCTTCCCTCTGATTTTACTTATGCAGGAATTAAAGACAAGAGAGCCATTACTCACCAGCCCATGGTGGTGAAAAAGATCTCTCCTGAGCGGTAAACAGACCCAAGTTTTTCTTTTACTTCATCTAATTATTTAGGGATTGTTAATGTGATTATGAAGTACTTGGGAAGAGCCACAAGATGGTGCCATAATTTTATTTTGAAAACTTGCAGTGTATATATTACAAAATATTCATATATAGTGATGAGGGTTTACTTAAAGAGCCTCTGAGTACAAAGCTTTAAATTTTAGTCTAAAAAATTAAAACAACAAATAAAAAACAAGTTTTATTCTAGGTGTATTATGCACATGTAAACTTTACATTCACCAATTTGATAAAATATCTATTTGCGTTCTAAAACTTAAATCGCCAAATTTATTGCAAAATATTTATTCTATGTCATCAACAATAAACAATCTGCAAGAAAAGGACATGAATAACAGTGCATGTTTTTAAGATAGGATGGGGTCTTTGGGATCCTAAAATGAGAGTCCTCATCATGGTAAACTTCTTTTTACATTTGTAGATGCATATAAACACATTTGTGTCTCCAGGTTGCTGGAGAAAGGCTCAGAGTTTGAGAGGAAAGGAATGCAGATCTCTCGTGTCCGTCCTGCATTTGAAGCTCTTAAGCTTGGGAGACTGCAGGGAAATCACTTTGAGCTTGTCATCAGATACCTAAAGCATCATGGGAAACATGGTCTTGGAGAGCTGCCACAGCTAATAGAGGAAGCAGTGGAGAATGTGCAGGTAAATGTATGTTTACCAGTGTTTCATGTAGAAATGTACACACAGAACTATAAAAATAGTTGTTTTATTTTCCAGAACAAAGGCTTTGTGAATTATTACGGTCCTCAGCGGTTTGGAAGTGGATCGTGTGTCCAAGCAGATCAAGTAGGGCTTGCGCTGTTGAAGGAGAATATGGTAATAGAGCCGTTTTCCATTAATCAGTTATATGTGATGCACCGGCTTTTGTTAGAAACACTGTTTTTGAGCAGGAGGCTTCAGTTAAGCTGTTCTTCACCCCAGAGGATGGCCATGACCTCCAGAACAAGGCTAAACGTCATTTTCTTCTCACAGGTGAGTGCTGGGATTTCTCTGATGGCAAAAATAGTTGTAGTTCAGCCACAAATGTATATTTGATCATCAAACCTTTATTTGTAAAGCACAATTAGACACAACTAATGTTGAGCAATGTGCTGTACAAATTAGATGAACAGAAATAAAATGAAGACAAAACATATTATTGGTGATTTTTCAATACATGCTGATCATTGCTGCTTAATATATATTTCAGTTCCAGTGTGTCCAGGAACTACTAACTGTTCTCTTTGTTCAGGGAATGCCAAGGAGAGCTTGGCTCTGATGCCAGCGTATAAAGCCAGAGAGCGGCTCATGCTGCGGGCGCTCCACCGGTACGGCAGTGGACTGGAGGGTTGCACCCGTGGCTGGCTCAGTTTACCCCACAGCATGAGGGTCTTCTACCTTCACTCCTACTGCAGCAGAGTGTGGAACCAAGCAGCCAAATATCGACTCCAAAAACTGGGTCTTAAGCCTGTTCAGGGTGATCTGGTTTGGGCTGAGTCTTTAAAAGGGCTCAAAGATGCCACAGAGAAGCTCAATGCTCCACAGGTAAGGGCCTTGATTTAGTTACTGCTAAATAATAGCCAGAAACGGTTTGTGACTGTTTGTTTTGTTTGAATTGGGTAAAATAAATCATAGGATGATATATATTTTTTAAATAAACACACACTATATTCAATGTAAATTTAAAGCTAATAATATCCTAACATTTAACCCAAAATACAATTTTAAGAAACAATTTTTTCATTATTTGAGTCTACTTTGTAAAGAAGTATTTAAAATATGTATATATAGATTAAACATCCATAAATCTAACTTTTAAATATTTTATTAAGAGTGTGTATACACTAATGTACGTATGTATTATGTTTGTACATTTGTATTATTGTTTCTTGTCCTTATTTGTGGTATTTCTATTTCTTTTTATTTGTTTTCTGTGCTGTAGATCCATGTTGTGACTTCAGATGAGGAGAAGAATGAGGTTTTCTCATTAGACCAGGTACTGTTTCAGATGTCTTTATTTGCTCTGTATTTCTGCTACAGTAACTCTTACCCATCAGTCTCTTACTTGGCCTTTGTGGTTTTTCATCCAGGTGATTCTTCCCATGCCAGGAAATAGTGTCAAGTATCCAGAAAACCTTTTGGGTCAGTGGTATCAAGATCGATTGGCTCAGGACGGTTTAGAGTCCTGCCGATTCAGAGTGACTCCCCTTAAACTCAACGTCCCTGGATGTTATCGACCCCTGCTCGCTAAGCCACAGAACATCACATATAGCCTGCAGACGAGTCCATCAGACGAGTCTAACACACACTGTCTGTCACTAAATTTTGATCTGGAGGCGTCCTGCTACGCTACTGTGTGTCTCGGAGAGATTATGAAGACTAATCCTTTATAGGTTACTCAATGGCAATGATTAAAACTGTTTAAAAATGTCAAATATGAGGAGCTGTATTTTTAATAAAAAGTTTATTTACAATTGTCATGATGATTGTGTTTTTTTTTTACCTTACCTGGGACAATATTCCACTCATTTGTTTGTGAATGAGCAGTAATTTCAGCACTGAGCACTAGATGTCTCTCTCCGGTCCAGCTCAGAAGCAGTTGATCAGACTGAGATGAGGACTGATGAATCCTAAAGGATCTGCCAGCTGTGTTCAATGAATCACAAGCTCATCTAGAAGTGATAAAAAAGCAGGACAGAAATATCAGCCTGTACATCTGTAAAGGCTTATGAGGCAATTCATGGTTCAAGAAATGAAAACAGATCATAAAGTTATGACAAAAATAACATTATTTTTATAATATTTCAAAGTCCTCATTCAAACGTCATGGATTAAATCCTACAATGTTTGTCCAAATTTAATGTCAAGCTCAATAATTCAACATAAAGTGATTAAAAGTTGTTCAAATCCACTTCTGCTCATCTACTAAATATTGTACATAAACTCCTAATTAAAAAAAAATTATGAGAGGAGTTTCACATGCAACAGTTGTGGTCTATAAGGAACAGCTGTGGCCTAATGGTTAGGGATTTGGACTTGTAATTGAAAGGTTGCGTTCCCAGTCCCAGGGTTTGGATATATCTAAAGCAGGTTCAAGTATGGGTAATCATGCTTGATGATACTCCACTTCATATCTGTGTGTTATGAAACAGACAAACACAAATAAAACCAAACTTTGTCCTAAGCAACTCTCAGACTCAATAGCTCTGCAAGAGTGGGATTTGAACCCGGGTCTCAAAGATTTAAAGCTTGATGTTTTAATACTTGAGCTACTGAAGCTGTGAGGCCAAAGTATGTTTTGAAAGGGCATTTGTTGTTAGATTTATAAACATGTAAATGCTGTTTCTAAAAGCTGTCTATAAAAGAGAAGTCCAAACCTTAGAGTGAAACTGAGACTCAGTGGCTCAGTGGTAAAATCTTTGAGCTTTTAACTTGGAGACCCAAGTTCAAATCTCGCTGATGCAAGTGTTCAACCCTATAAACTAAAAAAAAAATGAATCATATAAATTAAATCTTTCAACAAAACCCTGTCCAAAACTGCATAGAGCCAACAGATTCCGTGGTAAAATCTTTGACCTTTCTTCTTAGAGACCAGGGTTCAAATCCCACTATTGCAAATGTTTAACTCTGTAAACTAAAACTTTTTAGTCATATAAACTAAAGCTTTCAACAAACCCTGTCCAAAAGCTTTAAAAGCCCACAAATTCACTGACCCAGTGGTAAAATCTTTGAGCTTCCATCTTGGAGATCCGGGTTCAAATACCACTATTACAAAAGTGTTTCAATCTGTAAACAAATCTTTTGTCATATAGACAACAATTTTTGATCAAAACCAAGTCCAAGAGTGCAGGAAATACACAGATTTAAAGGCCCAGTGGTAAGACCTCTGACCATTGACCTCTCATCTTGGAGACCCGGGTTCAAATCCCACTATTGCTTGTATAAAATTCCTATACAGCTGATAATACTGCAAAAAAAAAAGACTCTGAACATCACAAAGCTTGTGGCTCAGTGGTAGAGTACTCAATTACTGCACGTAACAGTATGGGTTTGAATCCCACAAATACTCATTTCTTATTCGAGCTCAACATAATCTATCACTAAATATACTCAAAGACAATTCTCAAACTCCAGAGCTTCAGTGGCTCAGGAGATAAAGCACTAGGCTTTCGTCTTGGAGACCCGAGTTCAAACCTCACTATTACTTTGGTTAAATTGCCATCATTAAACCAAACAAAATGCGCAAAAATGCAGGTGTCATCGTGAAAGCCAGAATGGCACAACTGGCTAAACACACGTTTGTTGCGGACAAGGTTACGGAGAGTCGTGGGTACGAAACCCACCTAAGGTGTGCGGAGTACACCAAAGACAATACCTGGGGCGGCATAACAGAGCAGAGGGCGGAAACGGAAAGCTCACGAGCACGCAGTGAAACACGGACCAGATCACAAACATACCTGGGGAGGTAAGACAAAGGCAAAGGCAAGGAAAATCCTGAGGCGGTAAGACAACAAAGCAGTGATGGCTCGGACAAACCTGGAGCGGTAAGACAGAGAGGTAGGCCGGACAGAGAGAGAGGTAGGCCGGACACAGAGAGGCGGAGCAGAGAGGGGAGGAGGCGGAGCAAAGAAGAAAAAGAAAATAATTTTTTTTTTTTTTTGAAAAAAACCCGTTTTTTTTTAAAAATTCCTAAAACTACTAGCAGCGTGGTGATTTGAACCCTGGTCTGCTGCGTCAGGCTTGGATCTCCAACCGAGAGCCCTGACCACTGGACCACCAGTTTCTCATACTAACAACTGTTCGTTTGTTTTATTTAAAGATACAACGACTCAACAGGTTTATAAAAAAAAAAATTGTGAAAATTGGATAAAAATATTTTATATTTTAATTTATAACCTATTCAATTATTTAATGTCATCAAAAATAAAGGGTCTAAAATAATTACAATTAATTGAACGACTTTAAATATTTTTAAGTATTAAGTATTATAATAATACTATTTTAATAATCTAAAGACATATTCAGAATTTAAAAGTGTAAAAAATAACAACTAACAAATAAATCTTACTATAGACTGTTAAAAGTTCAATACTGAATCATGGCAATAAATAACATTAAATAGAAATGAAAAACATCTTGACAAATATCAATGTTTCAAATGCTACAGTGTGAAACAAGAGCAGAACAGTATTTAATGGTCCAAAAATTATTTTGGCTGAATCTGTGTTTTTTTTACAACACACATTCATCGAGTCTTCAGGCTTTTTAATAACAAAGAAAAAATAACAGAAAAGCAGAGACAAATTACCTTAGCATGAGCAGATGACCATAATTACAGCAACTGTCTGTCCATGTGTCCAAACACAAACTCTGCAAGAAAAACATTAATAAATAAATGATTCCACTTTATATTTTAATTTAAGGAGAAATACATAAATCCATAAATAAAACTGGATGAATCATGAGCAGAAGCTTAAAAAATAAAGATGTCATGATGCTGTCATGCAGATGAAAACATTAATTCATTAGACTGCATACAAAAACAAACAGCACTACTGCTTAATATTATTATTCTACATGATAAACTTTACAGGAATCACCTCAACACAAACGTCATTAACGATTAAATGCACATTAAGCGTTGCTATATAATCTTTTAACGACAAAAGTGTAAAGTTACTTACAGGTGAGTGGAGGGTCCAGCATTCCTGCACTTCATCCGGAGATAATCGCATGTTTATGCCTGAAGGGCTGAAATGTGTGCTGTTAAGTGACATTTAAAGGCTCTCACTGACTGTCACCTGCAGGAAATTTACTTTTATATCTTTAAAACGGCCAGAAAGGTTTGTTTTGACTGTGGTCAAGCGTCGTGTTGTTTACAGTGAACCAAAGGTGAGTCTCGTGCTGAACGTGAGCTCTTGCGCCTCTAGCGGAGCGGAAGGTGAACTGCACACTTTCTACAGGACAGACTGAAAATGACTTCCAGTTATCGACTGTAATTAAATATCTAGCTTGAATAAGCCCTCTTGCGTATTACTGAATGTGTTTAGTGATTAAAAAAAATTCTAAGTAAATAAATAAATAAACAAACATTCTACCACTCATTGTATCTGCAGGGTCCCTCTTGTGGTCATCAAGTGTATCAATCTTCAAGCTGAAGTGGCTGTCTGCTTTGCTCTGCTGCAGGTGAGTGTGCACCAATGATTTCTTCTTTATTTTTGAACGAATCTGTCAGTTTTTCGAGCATCTGAATCACTGGATGAACGTAGAAACTATCGGTGAAATATTGGTTCAGTAATCAGCTCTCAGAGGAACTGGAGTAAAACAGGTCGCTAAAATGGCCAGTGTTCAGAGAGTCATCTGGACAAACAGACAAACAACACGAGACACAAGATCTTCTAACACTCCTTTCGGGTGGGTTGATTATTATTATTATTTATTTTTCGTTATTTTGTTTTTCACGCCAAATGACATGACACCGCGAAATGAAGGTAAATAAATACATTTCTTTAATCGCTTTCGAAATGTAGCAATAATCTTGACTGGGGCTCGTCTATTAAAATAAATAGAGAGAGAAGTGTTGAACACTGTCCTGTCACCAGCATGTGGTGTTTTGAGCACTTCTGTCTGTTTGCAAAGCAGCTTTTCAAGAAGAACATCATTCACACACACACCATTATTTAAATTCTGTTTAACAGATGATATTTACAAGTTTAATAATATTAAAATGTTATTATTTTTTTCAATTAATTAATTTTATTTTATTATTTAATTGTTTCGTTGTCTATAAAATGTAATATTAAAAATGCTTAGACTTGAGTTAAAATGTCTATGACGTGCGTTTGTTTTAAAGGCCACCAATGTATGTATCAGTGTAAGTGTAGCCTATATGCAAGAAATGTGACAGCCATGGTCAAACACAGGTTAGTTGGTGAAGTCGTAATGGATAAACTCAATGACCACAAGAGGGAACTGAAGCTCATCTAAAGCCGATGTTAGTGGAAGATAAGTTAGATAGGAAGGAAGGTGGTAGATTTTTTTTGTGCTGGTCCTGTATACAGCTTAAACCAGCAACAAAACCTATACCTTATCAACATAGGATTTTTTTCAGCAGAGTTGATAGATAACATTGTTAGATTATTTTTTTCACAAATATCTAATATTTATCACAAAAAATAATAATAAATAAATAAATAAATAAATAAAATCACTGTCTGGATGAGATCTCATTGTATTGACAGGCCCATAGCCAGGGGGTGTTCAAGTGGTTCGAAAGACCCACCCCCCACTGATAAAAGGTCCACTATTGTACCATACATGAGCTAATAACTTATTTTGACTGCAATACCATCCTAAACTGTAAAAATAACCCATTAAAGAAGGCCTTCATTAAATGCAAACAGTTATTTTAACATTAACATCGCATTAACATCCAGCTGTGCAAGAAAACATGTAATATGGCAAAAGTGAAGTCATCTTTCACTAAAAGTAGCCCAATCTAAATTAAAGAAATCTTTCCAAATAGAGCTGTTCAAATCATCTGGTGAAATTATATCATTATTGCAATATATATCACAGCAAAACAAAATATCACAATGTCAAATTTTTTCAATATCATGCAGCCCTGCTCTCTACTGTTGACAGAAATTCACACATAATGATATCTGCAGTTGTATAATGCCGTTTGTCATAGAAACAATACGACTATGCTAAAAATAATCAATCATGATTACAACAATTATCAGAGAAAAATATGTTATCTGCAGCATCTTGTGCATCAAAACAAACATTTTATGTCGTTTTTTACTTTGACTAATATTGAGAGCAGATAAATGTATAGTGCGAGATTATGCAAGTGCTAAGAGCACATTTTACAATGCTTAAAGGGATATTTTATCCAAAAATGAAAATGTTAATGCCTAAATTAATTAAACATTAACATTTAAACATTAAATTTAAATTATTTAAACATTAATGCGTAAATGTTGAATCAAAATTTACTCTATTTACTCTCCCTCAGGTGATTCTAAATCTTTACAAGTTTCTTTACTCTGTTGAACACAAAAGAAGGTATTTTGAGGAAAGCTGGAAACCTGTAACCATTGACTTCCATAGGGGGAAACAAATACTATGAAGACAATGATTACAGGTTTTCAGCTTTCTTCAAAATATCTTCTTTTGTGTTTGAAACAAGTGAAGAGTGAGTAAATGATGACAGATTCTTCAGTTTTATCTGTGGTGTGGGTGATCAAAAACTGTTTTATTCACTGTGTTGTGATTTGTGAAGTTACGCTTGAAATAAAATGTATGTGTCAATGTGTGAAGATTTCTCACTTCTGTTTGTGTTGTTCAACATGTCGGTTACCAGCATTTTCTTTTTGGAGGGTCACTCCTCTAGAAAGGGAATAATGACAATCAAAACAACTGGGGAAGAGACGACGGAGCAATTTTCTGTGTTTTTTTGCAGGCAAAAGCAAAAACCCTTCTGGATACGCTTCTGGAGCTCAGGGAGAGACAACACCGTCCCCTTCTCAAACACACCACAGCATTCACTCACATTGTGAAGATGTGGAGCCTGTGCTATGAAGCCAGATTTGTGGCTAGCCAGTTCAGTTTCAGTTCATTTGCATCAAATGTGGGTTTTAGGTGTCATGAAGGAGCTCAGCTCGGCTGCTCCATGAGACCAACAAAGAGTGATTGAAGTCGAGCTGCTTTCATGTTACCTAAAACTAGGCCTGCACAATATATTGTTTCAGCATTGATATCACAATCTGCAAATCTGCAATAGTCACATCGCAGGATCTTCTATGTTGAGTTGGGATTGTGATTAACCAGAAAACACAGTTCAGTTCAGAACAGTTTAACCCTCATTAGGTGAAAGATTTTTCAGGCCTGCATTAGACAATGTACGATTTCAGGTGAATTTAAACCATTTGAGCACTAGAAATGATCAAATGTGTAGCTTTAACAAAGAATAATTGCATTTAATTATTTCTACAATGAAGACTAAAGATGTCAACGTTTGAAGTGTATCACAAACGTGTTTCAAAATATTCCTAGAACAAGACGAGATGTTGATAAATAGTTTGAGGACAACTTTAATGAAAAGTTTTCAACCTTATAAAGTGATATTTTACATTTGATCTTTTAATTTCTGTACCTCAATACTGTTAGACTCTCCAGAAAGCCATAAAGCACTGTTTATATCATATGTATATTTCTTCTATTTCATTAGTTTATGCTTGTAATATGTTTATTATATTTTATGCAGATTCACTCCTCGATAAAATCATCACTATCAAAATTATTCCAAATTCAGATAATTAGTCATATTGTGAAATTATATTCCTATTGCAGTAAATATCGCAGAAAAACTAAATATCACAATGTCAGTTTTTACCAATATCCTGCAGCCCTACATAAAACCCAAATTTGGTGCAAACTAAACTGAAGGTGAACTGTCTAACCAGCTAATCCAGCTTCACACTACAGGCCTCTGACTGGACTGCTGATGTGTTTATTTTAATGACATTTAGGACAGAGGTTTAGTTCAGCTTTGATTCGAGTGACTAAACTGATGTAGGAAGAAAACATTATTCCATGTATTAAAACAAGTGGTCTGAGTTGTACAGCATCATAAAAATGGTCAGTAAAATATATGATCAAACTTACAAAAATCAATAATTCAACAGTTTAATTAAATTGTTTTTTATTATTTTCTGTGTCATAAACAATGCAACACATCAGTCTGGAAGTTTCTAGTGATGCTGAAGGCCTTGATTAGCTGCTGCTGCTGTTTTTAATCAGGGCTGAAGTATAAAGAAGAATTTCTGATAGACATTCAGAGAGATGAAAAGTCAAAAAGCAAGATATTTATATACTTTATTACAAGATTTTGGGTTGATATTTATTGAACTTCAAATCCCCTGATGCTTATACGTCATTTATTTTAGTTGTTTTTATTACTGTATTTAATTCATGTATAATTTTGTATTGTTTTAATTATTATTAATGTGGATGGAAAGATTGTGATTGTAAATTGATTGTTATTTCAGTCTTTTGTGTAATTTAAAAGTATTAATGCCTTTGTGTTATTGTTCAAGCATTCTTACTGAATAAACAAATCAGGGTTGCAGCTAAACTCAGGAGAGCGGCTCAGCAGGATCAGGATCAGGGAATTGGAGCATTTTACTAATAAAATGAAGGTGAAACCATGTTCAGATGATCAAGAAACGGTGGTGGAACTGTTGTTTGGAACTTTTTCTGATAAACACATGAGAGCTGTGGTCTACAGAGCGGTTCGATTCAACTTCCCCTTCCTCCAGACTCTGACCAACCAATCTGAGATCCGGGTCAGAGAAGATCCAAACTTCCAGGAGCTCGCCGGTTTAGCCTCTGAAGGAGAAGCTGAGGGGGTTTTCAGGTTTATTGATGCCAAAACACCTGGCTCTGTGTTCACCTTCCTGTCAGATGACATCAAGGAGTACCGGACGTCAGTTTATCATTTTGTTAGCAGGCGTTTTGGGAAGCTTGTGGAAAACAAGAGCTTTGTGGACCAGCAGAAGACTTGCATTACGATGAGACTGAGGGAGAGAGGCAAACAAGCCAAGAAGAGAACGATGGCAGACTGTCAAATGCAGGAGGAGAGTTCTCTTGTTGCCCTTACTTACCAGGCCATTGTGGTGAAAAACATCTCTCCAGAGCGGTAAACAGATCCATCACCTCATGTCATGTTTTCCCCAATAGTTGTTATTTATTTCTTTTACTTCATCTAATTATTTAGGGATTTTTAATGTGATTATGAAGTACTTGGGAAGAGCCACAAGATGGTGCCATAATTTCATTTTTAGAACTTGCAGTGTACATATTACAAAATATTCATATATAGTGATGAGGGTTTACTTAAAGAGTCTTTGAGTACAAAGCTTTAAATTTTAGTGTAAAAAAATTAATGGTCAACTTCTTTTTACATTTGTAGATGCATATAAAGACATTTGTGTGTCTCCAGGTTGCTGAAGAAAGGCTCAGAGTTTGAGAGGAGAGGAATGCAGATCTCTCATGTCTGTCCTGCATTTGAAGCTCTTAAGCTTGGGAGACTGCAGGGAAATCACTTTGAGCTGGTCATCAGAGACCTGAAGCATCATGCCAAACATAGTCTTGCAGAGCTGCCACAGCTTATAGAGGAAGCAGTGAAGAATGTGAAGGTAAATGTGTGTATGTTCACCAGCGTTTTATGAAGAAATGTACACATTGAACTATAAAAATAGTTGTTTTATTTTCCAGAACAAAGGCTTTGTGAATTATTATGGTCCTCAGCGGTTTGGAAGTGGATTGTGTGTCGTTTTTCATCCAGGTGATTCTTCATATGCCAGGAAATAGTGTCAAGTATCCAGAAAACCTTTTGGGTCAGTGGTATCAAGACCGATTGGCTCTGGACGGTTAAGAGTCCTGCCGATTCAGAGTGACTCCCCTTAAACTCAACTTCCCTGGATGTTATCGACTCCTGCTCGCTAAGCCACAGAACATCACATATAGCCTGGAGACGAGTCCATCAGACGAGTCTAACACACACTGTCTGTCACTAAATTTTGACCTGGAGGCGTCCTGCTACGCTACTGTGTGTCTCTGAGAGATTATGAAGACTAATCTTTCATAGGTTACTCAATGGCAATGATTAAAACTGTTTACAGGTTTAAAAATGTCAATATGAGGAGCTGTATTTTTCATAAAAAGTTTACAATTGTCATGATGATTGTGTTTTTTTTACCGTACCTGGGACAATATTCCACTCATTTGTTTGTGAATTAGTAGTAATTTCAGCACTGAGCACTAGATGTCTCTCTCAGGTCCAGCTCAGAAGCAGTTGATCAGACTGAGATGAGGACTGATGAATCCTAAAGGATCTGCCAGCTGTGTTCAATGAATCACAAGCTCATCTAGAAGTGATAAAAAATTAGGACAGAAATATCAGCCTGTACATCTGTAAAGGCTTATGAGGCAATTCATGGTTCAACAAATGAAAACAGATCATAAAGTTATGACAAAAATAACATTATTTTTATAATAATTCAAAGTCCTCATTCAAACATCATGGATTAAATCCTACAATGTTTGTCCAAATTTAATGTCAAGCTAAATAATTCAACATAAAGTGATTAAAAGTTGTTCAAATCCACTTCTGCTCATCTACTAAATATTGTACATAAACTCCTTATTAAAAAAATAATAAGAGGAGTTTCACATGCAACAGTTGTGGTCTATAAGGAACAGCTGTGGCCTAATGGTTAGGGATTTGGACTTGTAATTGAAAGGTTGCGTTCCCAGTCCCAGGGTTTGAATATATCTAAAGCAGGTTCGATACGGGTATCATGCTTGATGATACTCCACTTCATATCTGTGTGTTATGAAACAAACAAACACAAATAAAACCAAACTTTGTCCTAAACAACTCTCAGACTCAATAGCTCTGCAAGAGTGGGATTTGAACCCAGGTCTCAAAGATTTAAAGCTTGATGTTTTAATACTTGAGCTACTGAAGCTGTGAGGCCAAAGTATGTTTTGAAAGGGCATGTGTTGTTAGATTTATAAACATGTAAATGCTGTTTCTAAAAGCTGTCTATAAAAGAGAAGTCCAAAACATAGAGTGAAACTGAGACTCAGTGGCTCAGTGGTAAAATCTTTGAGCTTTCAATTTGGAGACCCATGTTCAAATCACCCTGATGCAAGTGTTCAACCCTATAAACTAAAAAAAAAATTAATCATATAAATTAAAGCTTTCAACAAAACCCTGTCCAAAACAAAACCAAACTCATGGATTCAATGGCCCAGTGGTAAAATCTTTAATCTTTCAACTTGGAGACCCATGTTCAAATCCCACTGATGCAAGCATTTAAGTAAAAACTAAACATTTTTGGTCTCATAAATTAAAGCTTTCAACAAAACCCTGATCAAAAAAGTCAACGGATTCGATGGTTTAGTGGTAAAATCTTAGACCTTTCTCCTTAAGAGACCTGAGTTCAAATCCCACTATTGCAGGTTTTTAACTCCGTAAAATAAAAATTTTTGGCCTTACAAACTACATTTTTTAACAAAACCGTGTTCAAAACAAATCTTGCTCACAGCTTTAATGGCCTTGTGGTGATATTATTGAAATTTCATCTTAGAGACCCGAGTTCTAATCCCGCTATTGCAAATGTTTAACTCTGTAAATTAAAACTTTTTATTTATATAAACAAAAGCTTTCAACAAAATCCTCTCCAAAAGCTTCTGAAGCTCACAGATTCAATGGCCTAGTGGTAAAATCTTTGAACTTCCATCTTGGAGATCCAGGTTCAAACCTCACTATTGTCAGTTTAATTCTGTAAACTAAAATTTTTTAGCCATATGAACAAATTTTTTATTAAAACCAAGTCCAAAAGCGCAGCAAAACTACAGATTCAACGGCTTAGTGTTAAGACCTTTGAGCTTTCATCTTGGAAACCAGGGTTCAAATCCCACTATTGCTTTTATAAAATTCTTATACAGCTGATAATACTGCAAAAAAAAAGACTCTGAACATCACAAAGCTTGTGGCTCAGTGGTAGAGTACTCAATTACTGCACGTAACAGTATGGGTTTGAATCCCACAAATACTCATTTCTTATTCGAGCTCAACATAATGTATCACTAAATATACTCAAAAACAGGTCTTAAACTCCAGAGCTTCAGTGGCTCAGCAGATAAAGCACTAGGCTTTCGTCTTGGAGACCTGAGTTCAAACCTCACTATTGCTTTGGTTAAATTGCCATCATTAAACCAAACAAAATGCGCAAAAATGCAGGTGTCATTGTGAAAGCCAGGATGGCACAACTGGCTAAACACACGTTGGTTGCGGACAAGGTTACGGAGAGTTGTGGGTACGAAACCCACCTAAGGTGTGCGGAGTACACCAAAGACAATACCTGGGGCGGTATAACAGAACAGAGGGCGGAAACGGAAGGCTCACGAGCACACAGTGAAACACGGACCAGATCACAAACATACCTGGGGCGGTAAGGCAAAGGCAAAGGCACGGACAATCCTGAGGCGGTAAGACAACAAAGCAGAGATGGCTCGGACCAACTTGGGGCGGTAAGACAGAGAGGTAGGCCGGACAGAGAGATAGGCGGGACAGAGAGAGGTGGGACAAGGAGAGAGAGGTGGAGCAGCGTGGGGAGGAGGCGGAGCAAAGAAGAAGAAAAAGAGAAAAATTTTTTTTTTTTTTTGAAAAAACCCGTTTTTTTTGCAAAAATTTCCAAAACTACTAGCAGCGTGGTGATTTGAACCCTGGTCTGCTGCGTCAGGCTTGAATCTCCAACCGAGAGCCCTGACCACTAGACCACCAGTTTCTCATACTAACAACTGTTCGTTTGTTTTATTTAAAGATACAACAACTCAACAGGTTTATAAAAAAAAAATAGTGAAAATTGGATAAAAATATTTTATATTTTAATTTATAACCTATTCAATTATTTAATCTCATCAAAAATAAAGGGTCTAAAATAATTACAATTAATTGAACAACTTTAAATATTTTTAAGTATTAATTATTATAATAATACTATTTTAATAATCTAAAGACATATTCAGGATTTAAAAGTGTAAAAAATAACAACTAACAAATAAATCTTACTATAGACTGTTAAAAGTTCAATACTGAATCATGGGAATAAATAACATTATATAGAAATAAAAAACATCTTGACAAATATCAATGTTTCAAATACTACAGTATGAAACAAGAGCAGAAAAGTATTTAATGGTCCAAAAATGATTTTGGCTGAATCTTTGTTTTTTTTACAACACACATTCATCGAGTCTTCAGGCTTTTTAATAACAAAGAAATAATAACAGAAAAGCAGAGACAAATTACCTTAGCATGAGCAGATGACCATAATTACAGCAACTGTCTGTCCATGTGTCCAAACACAAACTCTGCAAGAAATACATTAATAAATGATTCCACTTTATATTTTAATTTAAGGAGAAATACATAAATCCATAAATAAAACTAAGAATCTCAATTTGTATATTTTTATATTGCATATCATTACTATTACATTTAAAGTTATATTATTATTTTAGATCATTTCATTACTTGCATGTCTATTTTGTTATTTTCATGCAGTGAAATACATGTCAAGCATTCAAGGCTTTATGTATTACATGATTTTATATCTATATAAATATTTATTTCTATATTTTGTGTTTTTAGTACCATTCATAACATGATTTACAAGAAGAAAATAATATTGCCACATAACACAATCAAATGGTAACTAGTTTACAGTGCTTAGTTTATTTTAAATCAATTCAGTTGCGTTGATGAGGAACGTTGTACAATTTAAACATGTATCATTACATATATTAAAGTTTATAACATGAAACTGGATACACAAATCATTAAAACTGAATGAATCATAAGCAGAAGCTTAAAAAATAAAGAGGTCATGATGCTGTCATGCAGATGAAAACATGAATTCATTAGACTGCATACAAAAACAAACAGCACTACTGCTTAATACTATTTTACATGATAAACTTTACAGGAATCACTTCAATACAAACGTTACCAACGACTTAAAAGATTATATAGCAATGCTTAATTTGCATTTAACGACAAAAGTGTAGTTACTTACATGTGAGTGGAGGGTCCAGCATTCCTGCACTTCATCCGGAGATAATCGCATGTTTATGCCTGAAGGGCTGAAATGTGTGCTGTTAAGTGACATTTAAAGGCTCTCACTGACTGTCACCTGCAGGAAATTTACTTTTATATCTTTAAAACGGCCAGAAAGGTTTGTTTTGACTGTGGTCAAGCGTCGTGTTGTTTACAGTGAACCAAAGGTGACTGAGTCTCGTGCTGAACGTGAGGTCTCTTGCGCCTCTAGCGGAGTGGAAGGTGAACTGCACACTTTCTACAGGACAGACTGAAAATGACTTCCAGTTATCGACTGTCATTAAATATCTATCTTGAATAGGCCCTTTTGCATATTACTGAATGTGTTTAGTTATTACCATATTTTTCTAAGTAAGTAAATAAACAAATAAACAAACAAACATTCTACCACTCATTGTATCTGCAGGGTCCCTCTTGTGCTCATCAAGTGTATCAATCTTCAAGCTGAAGTGGCTGTCTGCTTTGCTCTGCTGCAGGTGAGTGTGCACCAATGATTTCTTCTTTATTTCTGTCTCTGTCTTATTTCTGAATCTGTCCGTTTTTCGAGTATCTGAGTTGTTAGATGAACGTAGAAACTATCGGTAAAACATTGGTATAATTATCAGCTCTCAGAGGAACTGGAGTAAAGCAGGTCGCTAAAATGGCCAGTGTTCATTCAGAGAGTCATCTGGACAAACAGACAAACAACACGAGACACAAGATCTTCTAACACTCCTTTCGGGTGGGTTGATTATTGTTGGAGTGTTGTGATTGACTGTTTTGTAACCACATAAACATTGTTTTATTTATTTGTTTATTTAAATGTTGTTCCTCACGCCAAATGACATGACACCGCGAAATGAAGGTAAATAAATACATTTCTTTAATCGCTTTCGAAATGTAGCAATAATCTTGACTGGGGCTCGTCTATTAAAATAAATAGAGAGAGAAGTGTTGAACACTGTCCTGTCACCAGCATGTGGTGTTTTGAGCACTTCTGTCTGTTTGCAAAGCAGCTTTTCAAGAAGAACATCATTCACACACACACCATTATTTAAATTCTGTTTAACAGATGATATTTACAAGTTTAATAATATTAAAATGTTATTATTTTTTTCAATTAATTAATTTTATTTTATTATTTAATTGTTTCGTTGTCTATAAAATGTAATATTAAAAATGCTTAGACTTGAGTTAAAATGTCTATGACGTGCGTTTGTTTTAAAGGCCACCAATGTATGTATCAGTGTAAGTGTAGCCTATATGCAAGAAATGTGACAGCCATGGTCAAACACAGGTTAGTTGGTGAAGTCGTAATGGATAAACTCAATGACCACAAGAGGGAACTGAAGCTCATCTAAAGCCGATGTTAGTGGAAGATAAGTTAGATAGGAAGGAAGGTGGTAGATTTTTTTTGTGCTGGTCCTGTATACAGCTTAAACCAGCAACAAAACCTATACCTTATCAACATAGGATTTTTTTCAGCAGAGTTGATAGATAACATTGTTAGATTATTTTTTTCACAAATATCTAATATTTATCACAAAAAATAATAATAAATAAATAAATAAATAAATAAAATCACTGTCTGGATGAGATCTCATTGTATTGACAGGCCCATAGCCAGGGGGTGTTCAAGTGGTTCGAAAGACCCACCCCCCACTGATAAAAGGTCCACTATTGTACCATACATGAGCTAATAACTTATTTTGACTGCAATACCATCCTAAACTGTAAAAATAACCCATTAAAGAAGGCCTTCATTAAATGCAAACAGTTATTTTAACATTAACATCGCATTAACATCCAGCTGTGCAAGAAAACATGTAATATGGCAAAAGTGAAGTCATCTTTCACTAAAAGTAGCCCAATCTAAATTAAAGAAATCTTTCCAAATAGAGCTGTTCAAATCATCTGGTGAAATTATATCATTATTGCAATATATATCACAGCAAAACAAAATATCACAATGTCAAATTTTTTCAATATCATGCAGCCCTGCTCTCTACTGTTGACAGAAATTCACACATAATGATATCTGCAGTTTGTATAATGCCGTTTGTCATAGAAACAATACGACTATGCTAAAAATAATCAATCATGATTACAACAATTATCAGAGAAAAATATGTTATCTGCAGCATCTTGTGCATCAAAACAAACATTTTATGTCGTTTTTTACTTTGACTAATATTGAGAGCAGATAAATGTATAGTGCGAGATTATGCAAGTGCTAAGAGCACATTTTACAATGCTTAAAGGGATATTTTATCCAAAAATGAAAATGTTAATGCCTAAATTAATTAAACATTAACATTTAAACATTAAATTTAAATTATTTAAACATTAATGCGTAAATGTTGAATCAAAATTTACTCTATTTACTCTCCCTCAGGTGATTCTAAATCTTTACAAGTTTCTTTACTCTGTTGAACACAAAAGAAGGTATTTTGAGGAAAGCTGGAAACCTGTAACCATTGACTTCCATAGGGGGAAACAAATACTATGAAGACAATGATTACAGGTTTTCAGCTTTCTTCAAAATATCTTCTTTTGTGTTTGAAACAAGTGAAGAGTGAGTAAATGATGACAGATTCTTCAGTTTTATCTGTGGTGTGGGTGATCAAAAACTGTTTTATTCACTGTGTTGTGATTTGTGAAGTTACGCTTGAAATAAAATGTATGTGTCAATGTGTGAAGATTTCTCACTTCTGTTTGTGTTGTTCAACATGTCGGTTACCAGCATTTTCTTTTTGGAGGGTCACTCCTCTAGAAAGGGAATAATGACAATCAAAACAACTGGGGAAGAGACGACGGAGCAATTTTCTGTGTTTTTTTGCAGGCAAAAGCAAAAACCCTTCTGGATACGCTTCTGGAGCTCAGGGAGAGACAACACCGTCCCCTTCTCAAACACACCACAGCATTCACTCACATTGTGAAGATGTGGAGCCTGTGCTATGAAGCCAGATTTGTGGCTAGCCAGTTCAGTTTCAGTTCATTTGCATCAAATGTGGGTTTTAGGTGTCATGAAGGAGCTCAGCTCGGCTGCTCCATGAGACCAACAAAGAGTGATTGAAGTCGAGCTGCTTTCATGTTACCTAAAACTAGGCCTGCACAATATATTGTTTCAGCATTGATATCACAATCTGCAAATCTGCAATAGTCACATCGCAGGATCTTCTATGTTGAGTTGGGATTGTGATTAACCAGAAAACACAGTTCAGTTCAGAACAGTTTAACCCTCATTAGGTGAAAGATTTTTCAGGCCTGCATTAGACAATGTACGATTTCAGGTGAATTTAAACCATTTGAGCACTAGAAATGATCAAATGTGTAGCTTTAACAAAGAATAATTGCATTTAATTATTTCTACAATGAAGACTAAAGATGTCAACGTTTGAAGTGTATCACAAACGTGTTTCAAAATATTCCTAGAACAAGACGAGATGTTGATAAATAGTTTGAGGACAACTTTAATGAAAAGTTTTCAACCTTATAAAGTGATATTTTACATTTGATCTTTTAATTTCTGTACCTCAATACTGTTAGACTCTCCAGAAAGCCATAAAGCACTGTTTATATCATATGTATATTTCTTCTATTTCATTAGTTTATGCTTGTAATATGTTTATTATATTTTATGCAGATTCACTCCTCGATAAAATCATCACTATCAAAATTATTCCAAATTCAGATAATTAGTCATATTGTGAAATTATATTCCTATTGCAGTAAATATCGCAGAAAAACTAAATATCACAATGTCAGTTTTTACCAATATCCTGCAGCCCTACATAAAACCCAAATTTGGTGCAAACTAAACTGAAGGTGAACTGTCTAACCAGCTAATCCAGCTTCACACTACAGGCCTCTGACTGGACTGCTGATGTGTTTATTTTAATGACATTTAGGACAGAGGTTTAGTTCAGCTTTGATTCGAGTGACTAAACTGATGTAGGAAGAAAACATTATTCCATGTATTAAAACAAGTGGTCTGAGTTGTACAGCATCATAAAAATGGTCAGTAAAATATATGATCAAACTTACAAAAATCAATAATTCAACAGTTTAATTAAATTGTTTTTTATTATTTTCTGTGTCATAAACAATGCAACACATCAGTCTGGAAGTTTCTAGTGATGCTGAAGGCCTTGATTAGCTGCTGCTGCTGTTTTTAATCAGGGCTGAAGTATAAAGAAGAATTTCTGATAGACATTCAGAGAGATGAAAAGTCAAAAAGCAAGATATTTATATACTTTATTACAAGATTTTGGGTTGATATTTATTGAACTTCAAATCCCCTGATGCTTATACGTCATTTATTTTAGTTGTTTTTATTACTGTATTTAATTCATGTATAATTTTGTATTGTTTTAATTATTATTAATGTGGATGGAAAGATTGTGATTGTAAATTGATTGTTATTTCAGTCTTTTGTGTAATTTAAAAGTATTAATGCCTTTGTGTTATTGTTCAAGCATTCTTACTGAATAAACAAATCAGGGTTGCAGCTAAACTCAGGAGAGCGGCTCAGCAGGATCAGGATCAGGGAATTGGAGCATTTTACTAATAAAATGAAGGTGAAACCATGTTCAGATGATCAAGAAACGGTGGAACTGTTGTTTGGAACTTTTTCTGATAAACACATGAGAGCTGTGGTCTACAGAGCGGTTCGATTCAACTTCCCCTTCCTCCAGACTCTGACCAACCAATCTGAGATCCGGGTCAGAGAAGATCCAAACTTCCAGGAGCTCGCCGGTTTAGCCTCTGAAGGAGAAGCTGAGGGGGTTTTCAGGTTTATTGATGCCAAAACACCTGGCTCTGTGTTCACCTTCCTGTCAGATGACATCAAGGAGTACCGGACGTCAGTTTATCATTTTGTTAGCAGGCGTTTTGGGAAGCTTGTGGAAAACAAGAGCTTTGTGGACCAGCAGAAGACTTGCATTACGATGAGACTGAGGGAGAGAGGCAAACAAGCCAAGAAGAGAACGATGGCAGACTGTCAAATGCAGGAGGAGAGTTCTCTTGTTGCCCTTACTTACCAGGCCATTGTGGTGAAAAACATCTCTCCAGAGCGGTAAACAGATCCATCACCTCATGTCATGTTTTCCCCAATAGTTGTTATTTATTTCTTTTACTTCATCTAATTATTTAGGGATTTTTAATGTGATTATGAAGTACTTGGGAAGAGCCACAAGATGGTGCCATAATTTCATTTTTAGAACTTGCAGTGTACATATTACAAAATATTCATATATAGTGATGAGGGTTTACTTAAAGAGTCTTTGAGTACAAAGCTTTAAATTTTAGTGTAAAAAAATTAATGGTCAACTTCTTTTTACATTTGTAGATGCATATAAAGACATTTGTGTGTCTCCAGGTTGCTGAAGAAAGGCTCAGAGTTTGAGAGGAGAGGAATGCAGATCTCTCATGTCTGTCCTGCATTTGAAGCTCTTAAGCTTGGGAGACTGCAGGGAAATCACTTTGAGCTGGTCATCAGAGACCTGAAGCATCATGCCAAACATAGTCTTGCAGAGCTGCCACAGCTTATAGAGGAAGCAGTGAAGAATGTGAAGGTAAATGTGTGTATGTTCACCAGCGTTTTATGAAGAAATGTACACATTGAACTATAAAAATAGTTGTTTTATTTTCCAGAACAAAGGCTTTGTGAATTATTATGGTCCTCAGCGGTTTGGAAGTGGATTGTGTGTCGTTTTTCATCCAGGTGATTCTTCATATGCCAGGAAATAGTGTCAAGTATCCAGAAAACCTTTTGGGTCAGTGGTATCAAGACCGATTGGCTCTGGACGGTTAAGAGTCCTGCCGATTCAGAGTGACTCCCCTTAAACTCAACTTCCCTGGATGTTATCGACTCCTGCTCGCTAAGCCACAGAACATCACATATAGCCTGGAGACGAGTCCATCAGACGAGTCTAACACACACTGTCTGTCACTAAATTTTGACCTGGAGGCGTCCTGCTACGCTACTGTGTGTCTCTGAGAGATTATGAAGACTAATCTTTCATAGGTTACTCAATGGCAATGATTAAAACTGTTTACAGGTTTAAAAATGTCAAATATGAGGAGCTGTATTTTTCATAAAAAGTTTACAATTGTCATGATGATTGTGTTTTTTTTTACCGTACCTGGGACAATATTCCACTCATTTGTTTGTGAATTAGTAGTAATTTCAGCACTGAGCACTAGATGTCTCTCTCAGGTCCAGCTCAGAAGCAGTTGATCAGACTGAGATGAGGACTGATGAATCCTAAAGGATCTGCCAGCTGTGTTCAATGAATCACAAGCTCATCTAGAAGTGATAAAAAATTAGGACAGAAATATCAGCCTGTACATCTGTAAAGGCTTATGAGGCAATTCATGGTTCAACAAATGAAAACAGATCATAAAGTTATGACAAAAATAACATTATTTTTATAATAATTCAAAGTCCTCATTCAAACATCATGGATTAAATCCTACAATGTTTGTCCAAATTTAATGTCAAGCTAAATAATTCAACATAAAGTGATTAAAAGTTGTTCAAATCCACTTCTGCTCATCTACTAAATATTGTACATAAACTCCTTATTAAAAAAATAATAAGAGGAGTTTCACATGCAACAGTTGTGGTCTATAAGGAACAGCTGTGGCCTAATGGTTAGGGATTTGGACTTGTAATTGAAAGGTTGCGTTCCCAGTCCCAGGGTTTGAATATATCTAAAGCAGGTTCGATACGGGTATCATGCTTGATGATACTCCACTTCATATCTGTGTGTTATGAAACAAACAAACACAAATAAAACCAAACTTTGTCCTAAACAACTCTCAGACTCAATAGCTCTGCAAGAGTGGGATTTGAACCCAGGTCTCAAAGATTTAAAGCTTGATGTTTTAATACTTGAGCTACTGAAGCTGTGAGGCCAAAGTATGTTTTGAAAGGGCATGTGTTGTTAGATTTATAAACATGTAAATGCTGTTTCTAAAAGCTGTCTATAAAAGAGAAGTCCAAAACATAGAGTGAAACTGAGACTCAGTGGCTCAGTGGTAAAATCTTTGAGCTTTCAATTTGGAGACCCATGTTCAAATCACCCTGATGCAAGTGTTCAACCCTATAAACTAAAAAAAAATTAATCATATAAATTAAAGCTTTCAACAAAACCCTGTCCAAAACAAAACCAAACTCATGGATTCAATGGCCCAGTGGTAAAATCTTTAATCTTTCAACTTGGAGACCCATGTTCAAATCCCACTGATGCAAGCATTTAAGTAAAAACTAAACATTTTTGGTCTCATAAATTAAAGCTTTCAACAAAACCCTGATCAAAAAAGTCAACGGATTCGATGGTTTAGTGGTAAAATCTTAGACCTTTCTCCTTAAGAGACCTGAGTTCAAATCCCACTATTGCAGGTTTTTAACTCCGTAAAATAAAAATTTTTGGCCTTACAAACTACATTTTTTAACAAAACCGTGTTCAAAACAAATCTTGCTCACAGCTTTAATGGCCTTGTGGTGATATTATTGAAATTTCATCTTAGAGACCCGAGTTCTAATCCCGCTATTGCAAATGTTTAACTCTGTAAATTAAAACTTTTTATTTATATAAACAAAAGCTTTCAACAAAATCCTCTCCAAAAGCTTCTGAAGCTCACAGATTCAATGGCCTAGTGGTAAAATCTTTGAACTTCCATCTTGGAGATCCAGGTTCAAACCTCACTATTGTCAGTTTAATTCTGTAAACTAAAATTTTTTAGCCATATGAACAAATTTTTTATTAAAACCAAGTCCAAAAGCGCAGCAAAACTACAGATTCAACGGCTTAGTGTTAAGACCTTTGAGCTTTCATCTTGGAAACCAGGGTTCAAATCCCACTATTGCTTTTATAAAATTCTTATACAGCTGATAATACTGCAAAAAAAAAGACTCTGAACATCACAAAGCTTGTGGCTCAGTGGTAGAGTACTCAATTACTGCACGTAACAGTATGGGTTTGAATCCCACAAATACTCATTTCTTATTCGAGCTCAACATAATGTATCACTAAATATACTCAAAAACAGGTCTTAAACTCCAGAGCTTCAGTGGCTCAGCAGATAAAGCACTAGGCTTTCGTCTTGGAGACCTGAGTTCAAACCTCACTATTGCTTTGGTTAAATTGCCATCATTAAACCAAACAAAATGCGCAAAATGCAGGTGTCATTGTGAAAGCCAGGATGGCACAACTGGCTAAACACACGTTGGTTGCGGACAAGGTTACGGAGAGTTGTGGGTACGAAACCCACCTAAGGTGTGCGGAGTACACCAAAGACAATACCTGGGGCGGTATAACAGAACAGAGGGCGGAAACGGAAGGCTCACGAGCACACAGTGAAACACGGACCAGATCACAAACATACCTGGGGCGGTAAGGCAAAGGCAAAAGGCACGGACAATCCTGAGGCGGTAAGACAACAAAGCAGAGATGGCTCGGACCAACTTGGGGCGGTAAGACAGAGAGGTAGGCCGGACAGAGAGATAGGCGGGACAGAGAGAGGTGGGACAAGGAGAGAGAGGTGGAGCAGCGTGGGGAGGAGGCGGAGCAAAGAAGAAGAAAAGAGAAAAATTTTTTTTTTTTTTTGAAAAAACCCCGTTTTTTTTTGCAAAAATTTCCAAAACTACTAGCAGCGTGGTGATTTGAACCCTGGTCTGCTGCGTCAGGCTTGAATCTCCAACCGAGAGCCCTGACCACTAGACCACCAGTTTCTCATACTAACAACTGTTCGTTTGTTTTATTTAAAGATACAACAACTCAACAGGTTTATAAAAAAAAAATAGTGAAAATTGGATAAAAATATTTTATATTTTAATTTATAACCTATTCAATTATTTAATCTCATCAAAAATAAAGGGTCTAAAATAATTACAATTAATTGAACAACTTTAAATATTTTTAAGTATTAATTATTATAATAATACTATTTTAATAATCTAAAGACATATTCAGGATTTAAAAGTGTAAAAATAACAACTAACAAATAAATCTTACTATAGACTGTTAAAAGTTCAATACTGAATCATGGGAATAAATAACATTATATAGAAATAAAAACATCTTGACAAATATCAATGTTTCAAATACTACAGTATGAAACAAGAGCAGAAAAGTATTTAATGGTCCAAAAATGATTTTGGCTGAATCTTTGTTTTTTTTACAACACACATTCATCGAGTCTTCAGGCTTTTTAATAACAAAGAAATAATAACAGAAAAGCAGAGACAAATTACCTTAGCATGAGCAGATGACCATAATTACAGCAACTGTCTGTCCATGTGTCCAAACACAAACTCTGCAAGAAATACATTAATAAATGATTCCACTTTATATTTTAATTTAAGGAGAAATACATAAATCCATAAATAAAACTAAGAATCTCAATTTGTATATTTTTATATTGCATATCATTACTATTACATTTAAAGTTATATTATTATTTTAGATCATTTCATTACTTGCATGTCTATTTTGTTATTTTCATGCAGTGAAATACATGTCAAGCATTCAAGGCTTTATGTATTACATGATTTTATATCTATATAAATATTTATTTCTATATTTTGTGTTTTAGTACCATTCATAACATGATTTACAAGAAGAAAATAATATTGCCACATAACACAATCAAATGGTAACTAGTTTACAGTGCTTAGTTTATTTTAAATCAATTCAGTTGCGTTGATGAGGAACGTTGTACAATTTAAACATGTATCATTACATATATTAAAGTTTATAACATGAAACTGGATACACAAATCATTAAAACTGAATGAATCATAAGCAGAAGCTTAAAAAATAAAGAGGTCATGATGCTGTCATGCAGATGAAAACATGAATTCATTAGACTGCATACAAAAACAAACAGCACTACTGCTTAATACTATTTTACATGATAAACTTTACAGGAATCACTTCAATACAAACGTTACCAACGACTTAAAAGATTATATAGCAATGCTTAATTTGCATTTAACGACAAAAGTGTAGTTACTTACATGTGAGTGGAGGGTCCAGCATTCCTGCACTTCATCCGGAGATAATCGCATGTTTATGCCTGAAGGGCTGAAATGTGTGCTGTTAAGTGACATTTAAAGGCTCTCACTGACTGTCACCTGCAGGAAATTTACTTTATATCTTTAAAACGGCCAGAAAGGTTTGTTTTGACTGTGGTCAAGCGTCGTGTTGTTTACAGTGAACCAAAGGTGACTGAGTCTCGTGCTGAACGTGAGGTCTCTTGCGCCTCTAGCGGAGTGGAAGGTGAACTGCAACACTTTCTACAGGACAGACTGAAAATGACTTCCAGTTATCGACTGTCATTAAATATCTATCTTGAATAGGCCCTTTTGCATATTACTGAATGTGTTTAGTTATTACCATATTTTTCTAAGTAAGTAAATAAACAAATAAACAAACAAACATTCTACCACTCATTGTATCTGCAGGGTCCCTCTTGTGCTCATCAAGTGTATCAATCTTCAAGCTGAAGTGGCTGTCTGCTTTGCTCTGCTGCAGGTGAGTGTGCACCAATGATTTCTTCTTTATTTCTGTCTCTGTCTTATTTCTGAATCTGTCCGTTTTTCGAGTATCTGAGTTGTTAGATGAACGTAGAAACTATCGGTAAAACATTGGTATAATTATCAGCTCTCAGAGGAACTGGAGTAAAGCAGGTCGCTAAAATGGCCAGTGTTCATTCAGAGAGTCATCTGGACAAACAGACAAACAACACGAGACACAAGATCTTCTAACACTCCTTTCGGGTGGGTTGATTATTGTTGGAGTGTTGTGATTGACTGTTTTGTAACCACATAAACATTGTTTTATTTATTTGTTTATTTAAATGTTGTTCCTCACGCCAAATGACATGACACCGCGAAATGAAGGTAAATAAATACATTTCTTTAATCGCTTTCGAAATGTAGCAATAATCTTGACTGGGGCTCGTCTATTAAAATAAATAGAGAGAGAAGTGTTGAACACTGTCCTGTCACCAGCATGTGGTGTTTTGAGCACTTCTGTCTGTTTGCAAAGCAGCTTTTCAAGAAGAACATCATTCACACACATCATTATTTAAATTCTGTTTAACAGATGATATTTACAAGTTTAATAATATAAAATGTTATTATTTTTTCAATTAATTAATTTTATTTTATTATTTAATTGTTTCGTTGTCTATAAAATGTAATATTAAAAATGCTTAGACTTGAGTTAAAATGTCTATGACATGCGTTTGTTTTGAAGGCCACCAATGTATGATAGATAACATTGTTAGATTTTTTTTTCACAAATATCTAATATTTATCACAAAAAATAAATAAATAATAGCACTGTCTGGATGAGATCTCATTGTAATGACAGGCATGTAGCTAGGGCGTGTTTAAGTGGTTCGAAAGACCCACCCCCCACTGATAAAAGGTCCACTATTGTCCCATACATGAGCTAATTTGTCTTATTTTGACAGCAATACCATCCTAAACTGTAAAAATAACCCATCAAAGAAGGCCTTCATTAAATGCAAACAGTTATTTTAACATTAACATCACATTAACATCCAGCTGTGCAAGAAAGCATGTAATATGGCAAAAGTGAAGTCAGCTTTCACTAAAAGTAGCCCAACTTTTATTCTGAATCTTGGACCTTATTTTAGAAAGAAAAAAAACAATAAAAAGGTTTGAAGCTCCAAAATCGGCCCATATTAAAGTTCATTTTAGGTTATTTTTGTTATCCGCAAACTTTCAAAACATCCTTTTTTATTTTTTACAAAAACTTTAAACTTTAACTTTAATCATTTTCTAATGATATATGATGTGATAAATTTGTGTTTGAAAATAAGTATTATTTCCATATTTCTTTATTTTATATATTTAGCAAATGTTTTAGTACCTCAAAAAGTGTGGTTATGATGACCATCCGACAAGCTAATCCAGCTAAAAATAGTGCTTAAAATGTCACTAAAATGCAGTATTTTAACCTCATCATTAAGTAGAACATAAGGCGAATAACTGCAAAAGGTCCACTTTTTGAGAAAAATGAACCACCCTTTTAACCAGGCTGGATACGGGCATGAATGATGGTGATTAATTTCCAGGTCATGCTGGATTACCACATTATTGGTCACAATCACACAATAACAAAACACTATTTATTCAGCAATCAATCATAAATCTCTATTGTAACATGTCTGTGTTTCTCTATGAAAGCTTAAAATGTTAATAGTTAGTGTACATGGACAAGAACACTCAGAGAGTCGCAGTCTCAGTTCCCATTGAGAATAAATGTGATTCATATTTGAGAAAGAATCGTGCTGCCCTCATGGTTATTATTATTTCTGTGACTGCATCATGTCAACACTAAAGAGCAATGCTCACACTCTTATGTGTGCCCTTAACTCTTCATTTATATCAGCCCCTCAGATTTTTTCTCTCTATTAGGATGAATAGGTTATTCTCCTCACTTTTGAAAATGTTTTGGATAAAAGCAACTGCTACAGGATTATTTACTATTTATTTACTATTATCTGCTACATGAATATTTTACTGTGAAAGCACAACATTGACATGCGGGTTTTTTCCAAACTAATCTAAATCATCTGATTCATTTGTGTCACTTAATAAATAATATTATAATATCCTTATAAGTTTCTCTTACCTAATCTGACTTTTTTGTACGTGATAATATGATAAGAATATGACAAGCTGGCATTGATACAATGTTTCTACATTTGTTAAAATTCACACATAATAATATCTGCAATATTCATAGGCCTTCTGACTCTGAAAATAATCATAATTATGACAATTATCAGAGAAAAATATGTTATCTGCCAGCATCTTGTGCATCAAAACAAACATTTTATGTCGTTTTTTACTTTGACTAATATTGAGAGCAGATGAATGTGTAGTGCGAGATTATGCAAGCGCTAAGAGCACATTTTACAATGCTTAAAGGGATATTTTATCCAGAAATGAAAATTTTAATGCTTAAATTAATTAAACATTAACATTTAAACATTAAATTTAAATTATTTAAACATTAATGCGTAAATGTTGAATCAAAATTTACTCTATTTACTCTCCCTCAGGTGATTCTAAATCTTTACAAGTTTCTTTACTCTGTTGAACACAAAAGAAGGTATTTTGAGGAAAGCTGGAAACCTGTAACCATTGACTTCCATAGGGGAAAACAAATACTATGAAGACAATGATTACAGGTTTTCAGCTTTCTTCAAAATATCTTCTTTTGTGTTTGAAACAAGTGAAGGGTGAGTAAATGATGACAGATTCTTCAGTTTTATCTGTGGTGTTTGATCAAAAACTGCTTTTATTCACTGTGTTGTGATTTGTGAAGTTACGCTTGAAATTAAATGTATGTGTCAATGTGTGAAGATTTCTCACTTGTGTTTGTGTTGTTCAACATGTCGGTTACCATCATTTTCTTTTTGGAGGGTCACTCCTCTGGAAAGGGAATAATGACAATCAAAACAACTCAGGAAGAGACGACGGGGCAATTTTTTTAATGCACTTTTATTTTGTTTTTTTTTGCAGGCAAAAGCAAAAGCCCTTCTGGATACAGTTCTAGAGCTCAGGGGAGAGACAACACCGTCCCCTTCTCAAACACACCACAGCATTCACTCACATTGTGAAGATGTGGAGCCTGTGCTATGAAGCCAGATTTGTGGCTAGCCAGTTCAGTTTCGGTTCATTTGCATCAAATGTGGGTTTTAGGTGTCATGAAGGAGCTCAGCTCGGCTGCTCCATGAGACCAACAAAGAGTGATTGAAGTCGAGCTGCTTTCATGTTACCTAAAACTAGGCCTGCACAATATATTGTTTCAGCATTGATATCACAATCTGCAAATCTGCAATAGTCACATCGCAGGATCTTCTATGTTGAGTTGGGATTGTGATTAACCAGAAAACACAGTTCAGTTCAGAACAGTTTAACCCTCATTAGGTGAAAGATTTTTCAGGCCTGCATTAAACAATGTAAAATTTCAGGTGAATTTAAACCATTTGAGCACTAGAAATGATCAAATGTGTAGCTTTAACAAAAAATAATTGCATTTAATTATTTTTACAATGAAGACTAAAGATGTCAACGTTTGAAGTGTATCACAAACGTGTTTCAAAATATTCCTAAAACAAGACGAGATGTTGATAAATAGTTTGAGGACAACTTTAATGAAAAGTTTTCAACCTTATAAAGTGATATTTTACATTTGATCTTTAATTTCTGTACCTCAATACTGTTAGACTCTCCAGAAAGCCATAAAGCACTGTTTATATCATATGTATATTTCTTCTATTTCATTAGTTTATGCTTGTAATATGTTTATTATATTTTATGCAGATTCACTCCTCGATAAAATCATCACAATCAAAATTATTCCAAATTCAGATTATTAGTCATATTGTGAAATTATATTCCTATTGCAGTAAATATCGCAGAAAAACTAAATATCACAATGTCAGTTTTTACCAATATCCTGCAGACCTACATAAAACCCAAATTTGGTGCAAACTAAACTGAAGGTGAACTGTCCAACCAGCTAATCCAGCTTCACGCTACAGGCCTCTGACTGGACTGCTGATGTGTTTATTTTAATGACATTTAGGACAGAGGTTTAGTTCAGCTTTAAACTGATGTGGCAATAAAAAAATATTCCATGTATTAAAACAATCAAACTCAAAATGATAACATGTAAATATGCAAATTACAATAAATACAAAAATCAATAATTCAACAGTTTAATTAAATTGTTTTTTAATATTTTCTGTGTCATAAACAATACAACACATCAGTCTGGAAGTTTCTAGTGATGCTGAAGGCCTTGATTAGCTGCTGCTGCTGTTTTTAATCAGGGATGAAGTATAAAGAAGAATTTCTGATAGACGTTCAGAGAGATGAAAAGTCAAAAAGCAAGATATTTATATACTTTATTACAAGATTTTGGGTTGATATTTAGAGAACTTCAAATCCCCTGATGCTTATACGTCATTTATATTAGTTGTTTTTATTACTGCATTTAATTCATGTATAATTTTGTATTGTTTTAATTATTATTAATGTGGATGGAAAGATTGTGATTGTAAATTGATTGTTATTTCAGTCTTTTGTGTAATTTAAAAGTATTAATGCCTTTGTGTTATTGTTCAAGCATTCTTACTGAATAAACAAATCAGGGTTGCAGCTAAACTCAGGAGAGCGGCTCAGCAGGATCAGGATCACACCTGATTTTAAAAATGACCAAACTTAAACCTGAGTCTAAAACAGCTGAACGTCTCAATCTCAGTGGCACAGCAGGAAAGTCTTCGCCTTCAGTCAACAAGACCAGAGTTCAGCTCTCAATATTGCTGATGCTGAATTATTATCAGTGTTAGCTAAACTACACTTACTAACAATAATATAGAATAAAGTCATTGTAATGTCTGTGGCTCAGTGGATGATCTCTCGTCTGCAGATCATGAAAGTCTGATTTCCAATCCTGCATTTTCACATTATTGTTTATTACAACAAATCTCTGGATAAAACTGAGACAGAAAACCAGCAGAATGTGTCAGACTCAGTGGCTCAGCTGATAAATGTGTTGTGTGTTTATCACAGAGTCCTGAGTTCAAGTCCTGCTGCTGCTCATGTTGAATTATAATCAGTGTTGAAGCTGAACTAAACATTTAAACATCAAAATACAAGATATTTTCACATCCTCTGTGGTGCGTGAGATAAAGTGTTTGGTTTGCAATGCTCAAGTCAAGAGTTCAAGACGCATTAAAGCTTATGAGCTGCATTACATGCAGGGAAGTGTGTCAAACAGCACCAACAAGTGTGAAAGTCAGTGTGGCTCCACTGGATAAACACACACTTGAAGATGAGGCTGTGACTGAGTCGTGGGTTCAAACACCACCTGTATGTTCTTGTTTTGCTGATAGAGAATTTAATGCTTTAGTTTGAAAATGTTTAAGCATGTGATGTGAGACTTAAATATATAGTTAGTGACCCAATCTGAAGCATCTTTGAGTGCACAACTATAATTAGTAAAGTGCAGTTCTTCTTCCGCTCCACTAGGCGGCGGAAGCGGCTTCTGGTTCAGTCTGACTCACAGCTTCAGGTGTTTGTTTGACAACAAGCAGCGCGTGATGACAGATGACAGTCGCCAAAACAAAACACCTGCAGTTTGTTTAAAATACATCATTTACAGATGACAGCTTAGCGACAGACTCTTAATGTGTTTAAACAGCACATATTCCAGCTCAACAGCAAATTAAAGCAGCAGAATCTGTGATAAAGTGCAGGAATCGACTGGAGAGACTCACCTGTAAGTATCAGCTCCTATAAAGTTCTCTTTCTGCTTGTACAATGACTGACACGGGCTCTATAAACAGCTTTTGGGTTTTATAAAGAGCGTTGATTAATAGTTTTACGATGTTATTAATACAGCTCGTCTGTCAGTTGATGTATATTTATGTTGTGATGGATGAAATGAGTTGAACACTGTAAGAATCAAAGCTGATGTTGATGCTGTCTTTAATGTTCAATATGTTCAAAAGTGGAGTCTGACAAACAAGCATGTATGAAGCTTTCCTCAGCTTTCATGAAGTATTGTCTGATTGTTTACATGTTTCTTGATAATGTCGCTGATAGAGTTTGTTTAGAGTTCTTTGAGAGAGAATATTGTGATATTTATATTATAAAGCAGCATAAATCTGCACTTATCCTTGTTTAAAAGTCAGTTAGTGAGCTTTTGTAGTGCTGCAGTGTTCAATATTGTACCTGTCAAATAGACAATATACTGTATGTTATCTTATGTTTATGAAGGATTATGTTGGTGAACTCTGATGAATTCTGCTGTTTCAGATGTCCTTTTGTAGTAAAGTGTTTATTTGTGTGTTTCCTCTCCAGAATGAAGGTTGTGTTTGGACTGTAAAGCCAAGAGAAACGGAGCTCTGGGACATTTGACAGCCATGGACTGTAAGGACGGACGTCTCCTGCTGGACAGGTAAGACCCGCACCTTGTGTTTGAGGTTTGGTGTATCGGTTATTATCCTTTTCTTTCTGGAGGGTCGTCCCTCTGGAAAGGAAATGATAGTAACCGAAACGGGAGGGGAAGGGACGAGGACCCCAAATTTTATACAGCTAAATTTAATTTTGTAGTAAAAAGCAGCATAGCCCCTGCTGTACATGGCCCCGTAGGTCAGGGGGGGACCCGACCCATCCCCCCCCTTCTTTCACACCACATTCACACATATCGCAGTGATCTGGCTGGGATTGAACCAGCGACCTCTTACCCCATGAGGCATTGCTCTACCACTGAGCCACAGATCACATATAGAATGATGTGCTGGAACTTATATTTGACTATTCAAGTGAACATGAAAACATTTAAAGCTTTAGTGGGGTTTGAACCCAGATCTCTTTGATGAGAGCACAGTGCTCTACCACTGAGCCACATTTCTCATGATATATCACATGCTGGAACTTATATTTGACTGTTATTTCACTACTCTCTGTGCAATAAGAGAGCAGAGCTGGGGTTCGAACCCTGACTTCATGACAACCTTCCCCACAGATATCATGCATTCATCCAGCGGCACCACTGTGGCTCTCACGTTTATCTGAGGAGTTTAGCAAAGTTTGTCAAATATTATGCCATTTATTTCATGTTTGCAATAGTAAGATTTGAACCCAGGTCTTCTTTATTAGAACACAACACTTTAACCACTAGGCCACAGATCTCCTGACTCAACACATGCTGGAACTTATATGTCACCCTGATTTTACTGATATCCTGTTAAAGCTTCAACCAAAGTGGGATTTGAACCAACAACTCAATCATGAGAGAACATCTGTTTAACCACTTGCACCATTGTGGCTTTCACAACTTTGTGTTTTAGATACTTTGTTGGATTTATTTACATCTGTTTATCCAACAGTGGAATTCGAATCTGTGACTCCATTGTAAGAGAACATGTGTTTAACAGCATGCACCACTGTCCATTAACACTGAGCATAAGTTAACCACATGCACCACTTAGACTTTCACACTCAGAGCAGATGTTTCAGACAATTTATTGGATTTAAGAACATTCATTAACACATTTAAAGTGAGATTTAAACCCAGGACTATCAAGAGTTGGATTTAAAAGTGGGGTTCAATTTCCAGACTCCAGCAAAGACGGTGGGGGAGACTTTAATACTCTTATTTTATTCAGTTTGTGTTTCTGCATCTTCATAATGAATAATTTCAGCTTTAGTTTAGTCAAATAAATGTTTTATTATTATCTGAATCACAGAGTTTGTCATTTGCCTTGAAGCTTCTTGTTTACTGAAAGTCCTTAATTAACAGCCTCAGGTGTTTCTAATCAGGTTGCAGGTGAACTGGAAAGTGGCTCTTCAGGATCAGGATTTTCCTAAAGGAAAGCTCTTTGTGTTTCAGTCTTCATGTGTTGATGCAGATCCACTGATTGTCCACAAGAGGGAACTGAAACACTGATCTGATCTACAAGCTTTTCATTTTAGTTCAGTTCAGTCTTTTAAAACTGGTTTTGCAGTGGTGCGATGCTCCTTTGGTAAGTTATTAAACCGGATGATGTGCCATTGAAGAACCCCACAGGAAACAATGATGTTAAAAATAAAATATATATACAGTCATTTTTTAACATTTTTAATGTTTTGTTTTGTGTCGCACCACTCCAAACAAGCTTTAAAATACTGATCAAGTCTAAAATTAAATCAGTGTTTCAGTTCCCTCTTGTGGACAATCAGTGGATCTGCATCAACACATGAAGACTGAAACACAAAGAGCTTTCCTTTAGGAAAATCCTGATCCTGAAGAGCCACTTTCCAGTTCACCTGCAACCTGATTAGAAACACCTGAGGCTGTTAATTAAGGACTTTCAGTAAACAAGAAGCTTCAAGGCAAATGACAGGATAAATAGATTCTCTTAAATCCAACAAAGTGTCCAAAACACCAGATTTCGCTGTGGAAATCACAGTGGTGCATGTGGTTAAACACATGTTCAGTGTTAATGGGTTCAAATCCCACTTTTATTTGTCATAAATGGTGTTTGTGAAATCCAACTAAGTGTCCAAAACACCAGATTCAAAGTCACAGTTGTGCAAGCTGTTAAACACATGCTCATTAATCATGGAGCTGTGGAATCAAATCCCCCTTTTGATTTTGATAAACCGATAATAAATCCAACATAATATCTAAAACACCAGCTGTGAGTGTAAAAGTCACAGTGGCACATGTGGTTAAACACCTGTCCGATGGTGTTGTAGGTTCAAATTTTACTTTTAAATGGGACAAATAGTTGTTCCTAAATCCAACAAAGTGTCCAAAACACCAGCTATGTGCATGAAAGCCACAGTGGTGCAAGTGTTTGAACACACAGTCTCTGATGATGGATTTGTGGGTTCAAATCTCTCTTTGGATGAGGCTTTAACAGAATATTAGTAAAATCAGGTTGAAATATAATTCCAGCATGTGTTGAGTCAGGAGATCTGTGGCCTAGTGGTTAAAGTGTTGTGTTCTAATAAAGAAGACCTGGGTTCAAATCTTACTATTGCAAACATGAAATAAATGGCATAATATTTGACAAACTTTGCTAAACTCATCAGGTAACCGTGAGAGCCACAGTGGTGCCGCTGGATGAATGCATGATATCTGTGGGGAAGGTTGTCATGAAGTCAGGGTTCGAACCCCAGCTCTGCTCTCTTATTGCACAGAGAGTAGTGAAATAACAGTCAAATATAAGTTCCAGCATGTGATATATCATGAGAAATGTGGCTCAGTGGTAGAGCACTGTGCTCTCATCAAAGAGATCTGGGTTCAAACCCCACTCAAGCTTTAAATGTTTTCATGTTCACTTGAATAGTCAAATATAAGTTCCAGCACATCATTCTATACGTGATCTGTGGCTCAGTGGTAGAGCAATGCCTCATGGGGTAAGAGGTCGCTGGTTCAGTCCCAGCCAGATCACTGCGATATGTGTGAATGTGGTGTGAAAGAAGGGGGGGGATGGGTCAGCTCCCCCCCTGACCTACGGGGCCGTGTACAGCAGGGGTTATGCTGCTTTTTACTACTAAAATTAAAATTTAGCTGTATAAAATTTGGGGTCCTCGTCCCTTCCCCTCCCGTTTCGGTTACTATCATTTCCTTTCCAGAGGGACGACCCTCCAGAAAGAAAAGGATAATAACCGATACACCAAACCTCAAACACAAGGTGCGGGTCTTACCTGTCCAGCAGGAGACGTCCGTCCTTACAGTCCATGGCTGTCAAATGTCCCAGAGCTCCGTTTCTCTTGGCTGTACAGTCCAAACACAACCTTCATTCTGGAGAGGAAACACACAAATAAACACTTTACTACAAAAGGACATCTGAAACAGCAGAATTCATCAGAGTTCACCAACATAATCCTTCATAAACATAAGATAACATACAGTATATTGTCTATTTGACAGGTACAATATTGAACACTGCAGCTCTACAAAAGCTCACTAACTGACTTTTAAACAAGGATAAGTGCAGATTTATGCTGCTTTATAATATAAATATCACAATATTCTCTCTCAAAGAACTCTAAACATAAACTCTATCAGCGACATTATCAAGAAACATGTAAACAATCAGACAATACTTCATGAAAGCTGAGGAAAGCTTCATACATGCTTGTTTGTCAGACTCCACTTTTGAACATATTGAACATTAAAGACAGCATCAACATCAGCTTTGATTCTTACAGTGTTCAACTCATTTCATCCATCACAACATAAACATACATAAACTGACAGACGAGCTGTATTAATAACATCGTAAAACTATTAATCAACGCTCTTTATAAAACGCAAAAGCTGTTTATAGAGCCCGTGCCAGTCATTGTACAAGCAGAAAGAGAACTTTACAGGAGCTGATACTTACAGGTGAGTCTCTTCAGTCGATTCCTGCACTTTATCGCAGATTCTGCTGCTTTAATTTGCTGTTGAGCTGGAATATGTGCTGTTTAAACACATTAAGAGTCTGTCGCTAAGCTGTCATCTGTAAATGATGTATTTTAAACAAACTGCAGGTGTTTTGTTTTGGCGACTGTCATCTGTCATCACGCGCTGCTTGTTGTCAAACAAACACCTGAAGCTGTGAGTCAGACTGAACCAGAAGCCGCTTCCGCCGCCTAGTGGAGCGGAAGAAGAACTGCATTTCAAGTTCTGCGATCGGTCTTCTACTTCTTTTATTTCTCTGGCGGGTTGGTGTCATAAGAACATGTCGCCACCTACTGAACATCTCATGTATTACAGTAAATCTTCTCTAGATGACCTCTGGGTAATTAAAGATGTTAACGCTGATGCTGAGTCTGAACACATAACTACACTATCAGGATTTATTTCTTCCACCCATGTTAGATTAATGAAGCTATTTCTATTGAATATATTGATAACTATTCTGTTCATCTTTTTGATATTCCTACCTTTTATTTTGGCCACAAGACAGAAGGAAAAGGACTTCAAGTTAGGACTGTAGGCCTGTCTGCATTTTTTAAAAAGAGTTAACATGGGTATATCCCTCCTGTATATTATTGGGTTTATGTGAATGAATGAATGAATGAATAAACATTGATCATTGATTGTACACTCTCGGAAAAAAATGGTACAATGTTGTACCAAAGAAGGTACAAACCCTTGTCACTGGGCAGTAGCTACCTTTTAATGGAACTGATATGTACCTTAAGACAAAGAAACAAATGTGTACCATTGCAGTTTGTACCTTTAAGGACATGATTTGTACCATGGAAAACCAAAATGTACCTTTGTTTTTTTAAACCTGCAGATACAATATCGTACCCTCATCAAAGGTACAAATCTGATCCATGAAGGTACCACTTGTCACACCCTCGGCTCGTTCCCGCAGTCCCAATCACCTCCCCCAATCACCAGTCACCACACACGTGAACCATCGCCAGGTTACTAACAGCCCGCACCTGCACCCCCAATCACCAACACACCATAAAACCTCACCACATCCAGTCGCTCTCGGGCTGGAATCACTGTCAGATGGTTTTCCTCAACGGCTCTCCTGTGCGCTTGCCTTTCTCCTGTGGATGCAAATCAACCTGCTCAAGGGAAGTGTCTATAGTGTTGGTGTTACTGAAGTTACTGTGTTGAACTGTGTGTGAGATCACCTTCTGCTTCACCACTCTCCTGCTTCATCCTCTGCTGTTGTTGCTCCACTTCAATAAATACTTTAGAGATTTAACCTCCTGTCTTTGTGTGTCTGACCCCACTACAGTGACTAGATACTTTGTAGCTTAACAATGTCGAATGTGTTTCTTAAAGAACTATTTAAAGGCATTTCGCTACTGTATATCCAAAATGTGTCGCTTTATTTTCAGTAAACATCAAATACTTTGAACATTTCTTTGCGTAAATGCACTTCTATTTACAATAAAGAATAAAAATTACTTTAACGTGAATTAAATTATTTTTTTTTTCCCAACACAATCCGTTTGTAGTCACTTAAAGGTTAATTTACTTGATTTTAAAATCGGAATAAGATTATGCATCAGTATTGTAACGAGATGTGCACAATGCTTGATTACATAGTACAATGTTTGCTTGCATAAGACTTTTGCCAGTTTATGTGGAAAGCAAATGCCAAACGGTGCAAATATCAATAATGAAACTGTTTTTAACAAATGTTTATTTAAAAATGCCTTTAATGTTTAGTTTACAATACCTGTAGTTTTGTTTTACCAGTTTTGTATTAGAACGAAAGAGTCTCTAAGCGTATGCTTTTAAATGATAATTCATGTTTTAATATGGAGATTGTTTATAAAGTCACTTTTGCCTTTTCAGTAGTATTTATCCCCATAGATATTGTAATAATGCAGTTATCCAAATCCTACATACCTTTTTTTTTTTATGAGAACAATTGTGTACCTTCATTTTAATTGTATTGGGTGGGCCATTTATATGGATACACCTTAATAAATTACATAGACCATTTCCTTCAAATGACCCCAAAGATAAAAGTCAAAGGGGGTCAGGTCGGGAGACCTTGGGGTCCATTCAACTGGCCCACGATGACCAATCCACTTTTCAGGGAACCGTATTCAACCATTCCCATTTTATTAAGGTGTATCCATACAAATGGCCCACCCTGTACTATAAAAGGTACAGAACATTATCATAAGAAGCCTTTTCTGTACCATATAAGGTACAACTTTTACAAAGGTACTAAACTGTTCCTTAAGAAACTTTATTTGTACCACTGTGTTTTTTTTATTTTTCTGAGAGTGTATCTGCAGGGTCCCTCTTGTGGTCATCAAGTGTATCAATTTTCAAGCAGAAGTGGCTGTCTGCTTTTACTGTATCTCCTCCCTTGTGATTATTTATTATTGTTTTATGTATTTATTTTTATAAACTGTGTTTTATTTTATTTTGTTTGTTGCTTAGTTTTGATGTTGTTCTGTATTGTTAATTTTGAAAAAGCAAAATAAGGTCAAGCTCCCTTCATGTTACCTAAAACCCAAAATTGGTGCAAGCTAAACTGAAAGTTACCCATCTAGCCAGCTAATCCAGCTTCACGCTACAGGCCCCTGACTGGACTGCTGATGTGTTTATTTTAATGATGTTTAGGACAGAGGTTTAGTTCAGCTTTGATTTAAGTGACTAAAATTATTCCATGTATTATAACAAGTGGTCAGTGTTGTACAGCATCATAAACTTGGTCAGTAAAATGTATCATCAAAGTCAAAATGATAACACATACATGTGTAAATGAAAATTAATACAAACATCAATAATTCAACAGTTCATTATTCATTTAAACGTTTTTTAATATAAATAAATAATCAATATTATCTGTCATAAACAATGCAACACATCAGTCTGGAGCGTCTAGTGATGCTGAAGGCCTTGATTAGCTGCTGCAGCTGTTTTTAATCAGGGTTGCAGCTAAACTCAGGAGAGCGGCTCAGCAGGATCAGGATCACACCTGATTTTAATGATGTTTTCATGTATGAATGCAGATAGACTTATTGTCCACAAGGTGGCGCTCATTAACACACTGAACTGCTCTCGTGTGTTCCTGTTATTCATGTTTAATCAGTCTTTCAGCTGCTCTTCAATGTAGTCTCATGACCAAACTTAAACCTGAGTCTAAAACAGCTGAAAGCCTCAATCTCAGTGGCACAGCAGGAAAGTCTTCGCCTTCAGTCAGCAAGACCAGAGTTCAGCTCTCAATATTGCTGATGCTGAATTATTATCAGTGTTAGCTAAACTACACTTACTAACAATAATATAGAATAAAGTCATTGTAATGTCTGTGGCTCAGTGGATGATCTCTCGTCTGCAGATCATAAAAGTCTGATTTCCAATCCTGCATTTTCACATTATTGTTTATTACAACAAATCTCTGGATAAAACTGAGACAGAAAACCAGCAGAATGTGTCAGACTCAGTGGCTCAGCTGATAAAAGTGTTGTGTGTTTATCACAGAGTCCTGAGTTCAAGTCCTGCTGCTGCTCATGTTGAATTATAATCAGTGTTGAAGCTGAACTAAACATTTAAACATCAAAATACAAGATATTTTCACATCCTCTGTGGTGCGTGAGATAAAGTGTTTGGTTTGCAATGCTCAAGCCCAGAGTTCAAGACTCATTAAAGCCTATGAGCTGCATTACATGCAGTGAAGTGTGTCAAACAGCACCAACAAGTGTGAAAGTCAGTGTGGCTCCACTGGATAAACACACACTTGAAGATGAGACTGCGATGGAGTCGTGGGTTCAAACACCACCTCTATGTTCTTGTTTTGCTGATAGAGAATTTAATGCTTTAGTTTGAAAATGTTTAAGCATGTGATGTGAGACTTAAATATATAGTTAGTGACCCAATCTGAAGCATCTTTGAGTGCACTATAATTAGTAAAGTGCAGTTCTTCATCCGCTCCACTAGGCGGCGGAAGCGGCTTCTGGTTCAGTCTGACTCACAGCTTCAGGTGTTTGTTTGACAACAAGGAGCGCGTGATGACAGATGACAGTCGCCAAAACAAAACACCTGCAGTTTGTTTAAAATACATCATTTACAGATGACAGCTTAGCGACAGACTCTTAATGTGTTTAAACAGCACATATTCCAGCTCAACAGCAAATTAAAGCAGCAGAATCTGTGATAAAGTGCAGGAATCGACTGAAGAGACTCACCTGTAAGTATCAGCTCCTGTAAAGTTCTCTTTCTGCTTGTACAATGACTGACACGGGCTCTATAAACAGCTTTTGTGTTTTATAAAGAGCGTTGATTAATAGTTTTACGATGTTATTAATACAGCTCGTCTGTCAGTTGATGTATATTGATGTTGTGATGGATGAAATGAGTTGAACACTGTAAGAATCAAAGCTGATGTTGATGCTGTCTTTAATGTTCAATATGTTCAAAAGTGGAGTCTGACAAACAAGCATGTATGAAGCTTTCCTCAGCTTTCATGAAGTATTGTCTGATTGTTTACATGTTTCTTGATAATGTCGCTGATAGAGTTTATGTTTAGAGTTCTTTGAGAGAGAATATTGTAATATTTATATTATAAAGCAGCATAAATCTGCACTTATCCTTGTTTAAAAGTCAGTTAGTGAGCTTTTGTAGAGCTGCAGTGTTCAATATTGTACCTGTCAAATAGACATTATACTGTATGTTATCTTATGTTTATGAAGGATTATGTTGGTGAACTCTGATGAATTCTGCTGTTTCAGATGTCCTTTTGTAGTAAAGTGTTTATTTGTGTGTTTCCTCTCCAGAATGAAGGTTGTGTTTGGACTGTACAGCCAAGAGAAACGGAGCTCTGGGACATTTGACAGCCATGGACTGTAAGGACGGACGTCTCCTGCTGGACAGGTAAGACCCGCACCTTGTGTTTGAGGTTTGGTGTATCGGTTATTATCCTTTTCTTTCTGGAGGGTCGTCCCTCTGGAAAGGAAATGATAGTAACCGAAACGGGAGGAGAAGGGACGAGGACCCCAAATTTTATACAACTAAATTTAATTTTCGTAGTAAAAAGCAGCATAACCCCTGCTGTACATGGCCCCGTAGGTCAGGGGGGGACCCGACCCATCCCCCCCCCTTCTTTCACACCACATTCACACATATCGCAGTGATCTGGCTGGGATTGAACCAGCAACCTCTTACCCCATGAGGCATTGCTCTACCACTGAGCCACAGATCACATATAGAATGATGTGCTGGAACTTATATTTGACTATTCAAGTGAACATGAAAACATTTAAAGCTTGAGTGGGGTTTGAACCCAGATCTCTTTGATGAGAGCACAGTGCTCTACCACTGAGCCACATTTCCCATGATAAGTCACATGCTGGAACTTATATTTGACTGTTATTTCACTACTCTCTGTGTAATATGAGAGCAGAGCTGGGGTTCGAACCCAAGTCTGTACAACAACCTTCCCCACAGAAGTCATGCGTTCATCCAGCGGCACCACTGTGGCTCTCACGTTTATCTGAGGAGTTTAGCAAAGTTTGTCAAATATTATGCCATTTATTTCATGTTTGCAATAATAAGATTTGAACCCAGGTCTTCTTTATTAGAACACAACACTTTAACCACTAGGCCACAGATCTCCTGACTCAACACATGCTGGAACTTATATGTCACCCTGATTTTACTGATATCCTGTTAAAGCTTCAACCAAAGTGGGATTTGAACCAACAACTCAATCATGAGAGAACATCTGTTTAACCACTTGCACCATTGTGGCTTTCACAACTTTGTGTTTTAGATACTTTGTTGGATTTATTTACATCTGTTTATCCAACAGTGGAATTCGAATCTGTGACTCCATTGTAAGAGAACATGTGTTTAACAGCATGCACCACTGTCCATTAACACTGAGCATAAGTTAACCACATGCACCACTTAGACTTTCACACTCAGAGCAGATGTTTCAGACAATTCATTGGATTTAAGAACATTCATTAACACATTTAAAGTGAGATTTAAACCCAGGACTATCAAGAGTTGGATTTAAAAGTGGGGTTCAATTTCCAGACTCCAGCAAAGACGGTGGGGGAGACTTTAATACTCTTATTTTATTCAGTTTGTGTTTCTGCATCTTCATAATGAATAATTTCAGCTTTAGTTTAGTCAAATAAATGTTTTATTATTATCTGAATCACAGTTTGTCATTTGCCTTGAAGCTTCTTGTTTGCTGAAAGTCCTTAATTAACAGCCTCAGGTGTTTCTAATCAGGTTGCAGGTGAACTGGAAAGTGGCTCTTCAGGATCAGGATTTTCCTAAAGGAAAGCTCTTTGTGTTTCAGTCTTCATGTGTTGATGCAGATCCACTGATTGTCCACAAGAGGGAACTGAAACACTGATCTGATCTACAAGCTTTTCATTTTAGTTCAGTTCAGTCTTTTAAAACTGGTTTTGCAGTGGTGCGACCCTCCTTTGGTAAGTTATTAAACCGGATGATGTGCCATTGAAGAACCCCACAGGAAACAATGATGTTAAAAATAAAATATATATACAGTCATTTTTTAACATTTTTAATAATAACATTGTTTTGTGTCGCACCACTCCAAACAAGCTTTAAAATACTGATCAAGTCTAAAATGAAATCAGTGTTTCAGTTCCCTCTTGTGGACAATCAGTGGATCTGCATCAACAGAAGACTGAAACACAAAGAGCTTTCCTTTAGGAAAATCCTGATCCTGAAGAGCCACTTTCCAGTTCACCTGCAACCTGATTAGAAACACCTGAGGCTGTTAATTAAGGACTTTCAGCAAACAAGAAGCTTCAAGGCAAATGACAGGATAAATAGATTCTCTTAAATCCAACAAAATGTCCAAAACACCAGATTTCGCTGTGGAAATCACAGTGGTGCATGTGGTTAAACACATGTTCAGTGTTAATGGGTTCAAATCCCACTTTTATTTGTCATAAATGGGGTTTGTGAAATCCAACTAAGTGTCCAAAACACCAGATTCACCCATGAAAGTCACAGTTGTGCAAGCTGTTAAACACATGCTCATTAATCATGGAGCTGTGGAATCAAATCCCCCTTTTGATTTTGATAAACCGATAATAAATCCAACATAATATCTAAAACACCAGCTGTGAGTGTAAAAGTTACAGTGGCACATGTGGTTAAACACCTGTCCGATGGTGTTGTAGGTTCAAATTTTACTTTTAAATGTGACAAATAGTTGTTCCTAAATCCAACAAAGTGTCCAAAACCCCAGCTATGTGCATGAAAGCCACAGTGGTGCAAGTGTTTAAAAACACAGTCTCTGATGATGGATTTGTGGGTTCAAATCTCTCTTTGGATGAGGCTTTAACAGAATATTAGTAAAATCAGGTTGAAATATAAGTTCCAGCAAGTGTTGAGTCAGGAGATCTATGGCTCAGTGGTTAAAGTGTTGTCTTCTAATAAAGAACCTCTGTGTTCAACTCTCACTATTGCAAACATGAACTAAATGGCATAATATTTGACAAACTTTGCTAAACTCCTCAGGTAAACGTGAGAGCCGCAGTGGTGCCGCTGGATGAATGCATGATATCTGTGGGGAAGGTTGTCATGAAGTCAGGGTTCGATTCCCAGCTCTGCTGTCTTATTGCACAGAGAGTAGTGAAATAACAGTCAAATATAAGTTCCAGCATGTGATATATCATGAGAAATGTGGCTCAGTGGTAGAGCACTGTGCTCTCATCAAAGAGATCTGGGTTCAAACCCCACTCAAGCTTTAAATGTTTTCATGTTCACTTGAATAGTCAAATATAAGTTCCAGCACATTATTCTATATGTGATCTGTGGCTCAGTGGTAGAGCAATGCCTCATGGGGTAAGAGGTTGCTGGTTCAATCCCAGCCAGATCACTGCGATATGTGTGAATGTGGTGTGAAAGAAGGGGGGGGATGGGTCGGGTCCCCCCCTGACCTACGGGGCCATGTACAGCAGGGGTTATGCTGCTTTTTACTACAAAAATAAATTTAGCTGTATAAAATTTGGGGTCCTCGTCCCTTCTCCTCCCGTTTCGGTTACTATCATTTCCTTTCCAGAGGGACGACCCTCCAGAAAGCAAAGGATAATAACCGATACACCAAACCTCAAACACAAGGTGCGGGTCTTACCTGTCCAGCAGGAGACGTCCGTCCTTACAGTCCATGGCTGTCAAATGTCCCAGAGCTCCGTTTCTCTTGGCTGTACAGTCCAAACACAACCTTCATTCTGGAGAGGAAACACACAAATAAACACTTTACTACAAAAGGACATCTGAAACAGCAGAATTCATCAGAGTTCACCAACATAATCCTTCATAAACATAAGATAACATACAGTATAATGTCTATTTGACAGGAACAATATTGAACACTGCAGCTCTACAAAAGCTCACTAACTGACTTTTAAACAAGGATAAGTGCAGATTTATGCTGCTTTATAATATAAATATCACAATATTCTCTCAAAGAACTCTAAACATAAACTCTATCAGCGACATTATCAAGAAACATGTAAACAATCAGACAATACTTCATGAAAGCTGAGGAAAGCTTCATACATGCTTGTTTGTCAGACTCCACTTTTGAACATATTGAACATTAAAGACAGCATCAACATCAGCTTTGATTCTTACAGTGTTCAACTCATTACATCCATCACATCATAAACATACATCAACTGACAGACGAGCTGTATTAATAACATCGTAAAACTATTAATCAACGCTCTTTATAAAACACAAAAGCTGTTTATAGAGCCCGTGTCAGTCATTTTACAAGCAGAAAGAGAACTTTACAGGAGCTGATACTTACAGGTGAGTCTCTTCAGTCGATTGCTGCTTTAATTTGCTGTTGAGCTGGAATATGTGCTGTTTAAACACATTAAGAGTCTGTCGCTAAGCTGTCATCTGTAAATGATGTATTTTAAACAAACTGCAGGTGTTTTGTTTTGGCGACTGTCATCTGTCATCACACGGTGCTTGTTGTCAAACAAACACCTGAAGCTGTGAGTCAGACTGAACCAGAAGCCGCTTTCGCCGCCTAGTGGAGCGGATGAAGAACTGTACTTCACGTTCTGCGATCGGTCTTCTACTTCTTTTATTTCTCTGGCGGGTTGGTGTCATAAGAACATGTCGCCACCTACTGAACACCTCATGTATTACAGTAAATCTTCTCTAGATGACCTCTGGGTAATTAAAGATGTTAAAGCTGATGCTGAGTCTGAACACATAACTACACTATCCCGACTTATTTCTTCCACCTATGTTAGATTAATGAAGCTATTTCTATTGAATATATTGATAACTATTCTGTTCATCTTTTTGATATTCCTACCTTTTATTTTGGCCACAAGACAGAAGGAAAAGGACTTCAAGTTAGGACTGTAGGCCTGTCTGCATTTTTTAAAAAGAGTTAACATGGGTATATCCCTCCTGTATATTATTGGGTTTATGTGAATGAATGAATGAATGAACAAACATTGATCATTGATTGTACATTCTCGGAAAAAATGGTACAATGTTGTACCAAAGAAGGTACAAACCCTTGTCACTGGGCAGTAGCTACCTTTTAATGGAACTGATATGTACCTTAAGACAAAGAAACAAATGTGTACCATTGCAGTTTGTACCTTTAAGGACATGATTCGTACCATAGAAAACCAAAATGTACCTTTGGTTTTTTAAACCTACAGATACAATATTGTACTCTCATCAAAGGTACAAATCTGATCCATAAAGGTACCACTTGTCACACCCTCGGCTCGTTCCCGCAGTCCCAATCACCTCCCCCAATCACCAGTCACCACACACGTGAACCATCGCCAGGTTACTAACAGCCCGCACCTGCACCCCCAATCACCAACACACCATAAAACCTCACCACATCCAGTCGCTCTCCGGCTGGAATCACTGTCAGATGGTCTTCCTCAACGTGCTCGGCCCTTTCTCCTGTGGATGCAAATCAACCTGCTCAAGGGAAGTGTCTATAGTGTTGGTGTTACTGAAGTTACTGTGTTGAACTGAGTGTGAGATCACCTTCTGCTTCACCACTCTCCTGCTTCATCCTCTGCTGTTGTTGCTCCACTTCAATAAATACTTCAGAGATTTAACCTCCTGTCTTTGTGTGTCTGACCCCACTACAGTGACTAGATACTTTGTACCTTAACAATGTCGAATGTGTTGCTTCAAGAACTATTTAAAGGCATTTCGCTACTGTATATCCAAAATGTGTGGCTTTATTTTCAGTAAACATCAAATACTTTGAACTTTTCTTTGTGTAAATGCACTTCTATTTACAATAAAGAATAAAAATTACTTTAACGTGAATTAAATTAAATTTTTTTTCCCAACACAATCCGTTTGTAGTCACTTAAAGGTTAATTTACTTGATTTTAAAATCGGAATAAGATTATGCATCAGTATTGTAACGAGATGTGCACAATGCTTGATTACATTTAGTACACTGGTTGCTTGCATAAGACTTTTGCCAGTTTATGTGGAAAGCAAATGCCAAACGGTGCAAATATCAATAATGAAACCGTTTTTAACAAATGTTTATTTAAAAATGCCTTTAATGTTTAGTTTACAATACCTGTAGTTTTGTTTTACCAGTTTTGTATTAGAACGAAAGAGTCTCTAAGCGTATGCTTTTAAATGATAATTCATGTTTTAATATGGAGATTATTCATAAAGTCACTTTTGCCTTTTCAGTAGTATTTATCCCCATAGATATTGTAATAAAGCAGTTATCCAAATCCTACGTACCTTTTTTTTTTTTTTTTTTTTTTTTTTTTTTTATGAGAACAATTGTGTACCTTCATTTTAATTGTACTGGGTGGGCCATTTATATGGATACACCTTAATAAATTACATAGACCATTTCCTTCAAATGACCCCAAAGATAAAAGTCTAAGGGGGTCAGGTCGGGAGACCTTGGGGTCCATTCAACTGGCCCACGATGACCAATCCACTTTTCAGGGAACCGTATTCAACCATTCCCATTTTATTAAGGTGTATCCATACAAATGGCCCACCCTGTACTATAAAAGGTACAGAACAGTATCATAAGAAGCCTTTTCTGTACCATATAAGTAGGCCCACACGGAATCTGCGCGCGCAGAATTCTGCAGATTTTCCGCAGATTTTCCGCAGATTTTTAGCCCATCATTAATTCTGTTTATTTACTTAAAGTTAACTATTTACAGTTAATCTAATTGGATTTGCATTTTAAACATTAAATACAAGTTAAAAAGAGATTATTTTTTATTTAACATATTAAGGTTTTAGTTATGAGACTCCCAAAATAATTCCACAGAAATCCGCAGATTTTTACCAAAATTCTCCGCAGAAATAGTAAAAAACGTCCGCAGATTCCGTCTGGCCCTACATATAAGGTACAACTTTTACAAAGGTACACAAACTGTTCCTTAAGGAACTTTATTTGTACCACTGTGTTTTTTTTTTCTTTCTGAGTGTATCTGCAGGGTCCCTCTTGTGGTCATCAAGTGTATCAATCTTCAAGCAGAAGTGGCTGTCTGCTTTTACTGTATCTCCTCCCTTGTGTTTATTTATTATTGTTTTATGTATTTATTTTTATAAACTGTGTTTTATTTTATTTTGTTTGTTGCTTAGTTTTGATGTTGTTCTGTATTGTTAATTTTGAAAAAGCAAAATAAGGTCAAGCTCCCTTCATGTTACCTAAAACCCAAAATTGGTGCAAGCTCAACTGAAAGTTACCCATCTAGCCAGCTAATCCAGCTTCACGCTACAGGCCCCTGGCTGGACTGCTGATGTGTTTATTTTAATGATGTTTAGGACAGTGGTTTAGTTCAGCTTTGATTTGAGTGTCTAAAATTATTCCATGTATTATAACAAGTGGTCAGTGTTGTACAGCATCATAAACTTGGTCAGTAAAATGTATTATCAAAGTCAAAATGATAACACATACATGTGTAAATGACAATTAATACAAACATCAATAATTTAACAGTTCGTTATTAATTTAAACGTTTTTTAATATGAATAAATAATATTATCTGTCATAAACAATGCAACACATCAGTCTGGAGCGTCTAGTGATGCTGAAGGCCTTGATTAGCTGCTGCAGCTGTTTTTAATCAGGGTTGCAGCTAAACTCAGGAGAGCGGCTCAGCAGGATCAGGATCACACCTGATTTTAATGTTTTCATGTATAAATGCAGATAGACTTATTGTCCACAAGGTGGCGCTCATTAACACACTGAACTGCTCTCGTGTGTTCCTGTTACTCATGTTTAATCAGTCTTTCAGCTGCTCTTCAATGTAGTCTCATGACCAAACTTAGCCCTGAGTCTAAAACAGCTGAACGTCTCAATCTCAGTGGCACAGCAGGAAAGTCTTCGCCTTCAGTCAACAAGACCAGAGTTCAGCTCTCAATATTGCTGATGCTGAATTATTATCAGTGTTAGCTAAACTACACTTACTAACAATAATATAGAATAAAGTCATTGTAATGTCTGTGGCTCAGTGGATGATCTCTCGTCTGCAGATCATGAAAGTCTGATTTCCAATCCTGCATTTTCACATTATTGTTTATTACAACAAATCTTTGGATAAAACTGAGACAGAAAACCAGCAGAATGTGTCAGACTCAGTGGCTCAGCTGATAAAAGTGTTGTGTGTTTATCACAGAGTCCTGAGTTCAAGTCCTGCTGCTGCTCATGTTGAATTATAATCAGTGTTGAAGCTGAACTAAACATTTAAACATCAAAATACAAGATATTTTCACATCCTCTGTGGTGCGTGAGATAAAGTGTTTGGTTTGCAATGCTCAAGTCCAGAGTTCAAGACTCATTAAAGCCTATGAGCTGCATTACATGCAGGGAAGTGTGTCAAACAGCACCAACAAGTGTGAAAGTCAGTGTGGCTCCACTGGATAAACACACACTTGAAGATGAGACTGCGATGGAGTCGTGGGTTCAAACACCACCTCTATGTTCTTGTTTTGCTGATAGAGAATTTAATGCTTTAGTTTGAAAATGTTTAAGCATGTGATGTGAGACTTAAATATATAGTTAGTGACCCAATCTGAAGCATCTTTGAGTGCACTATAATTAGTAAAGTGCAATTCTTCATCCGCTCCACTAGGCGGCGGAAGCGGCTTCTGGTTCAGTCTGACTCACAGCTTCAGGTGTTTGTTTGACAACAAGGAGCGCGTGATGACAGATGACAGTCGCCAAAACAAAACACCTGCAGTTTGTTTAAAATACATCATTTACAGATGACAGCTTAGCGACAGACTCTTAATGTGTTTAATCAGCACATATTCCAGCTCAACAGCAAATTAAAGCAGCAGAATCTGCGATAAAGTGCAGGAATCGACTGAAGAGACTCGCCTGTAAGTATCAGCTCCTATAAAGTTCTCTTTCTGCTTGTACAATGACTGACACGGGCTCTATAAACAGCTTTTGTGTTTTATAAAGAGCGTTGATTAATAGTTTTACGATGTTATTAATACAGCTCGTCTGTCAGTTGATGTATATTTATGTTGTGATGGATGAAATGAGTTGAACACTGTAAGAATCAAAGCTGATGTTGATGCTGTCTTTAATGTTCAATATGTTCAAAAGTGGAGTCTGACAAACAAGCATGTATGAAGCTTTCCTCAGCTTTCATGAAGTATTGTCTGATTGTTTACATGTTTCTTGCTAATGTCGCTGATAGAGTTTATGTTTAGAGTTTTTTGAGAGAGAATATTGTGATATTTATATTATAAAGCAGCATAAATCTGCACTTATCCTTGTTTAAAAGTCAGTTAGTGAGCTTTTGTAGAGCTGCAGTGTTCAATATTGTACCTGTCAAATAGACAATATACTGTATGTTATCTTATGTTTATGAAGGATTATGTTGGTGAACTCTGATGAATTCTGCTGTTTCAGATGTCCTTTTGTAGTAAAGTGTTTATTTGTGTGTTTCCTCTCCAGAATGAAGGTTGTGTTTGGACTGTACAGCCAAGAGAAACGGAGCTCTGGGACATTTGACAGCCATGGACTGTAAGGACGGACGTCTCCTGCTGGACAGGTAAGACCCTGCACCTTGTGTTTGAGGTTTGGTGTATCGGTTATTATCCTTTTCTTTCTGGAGGGTCGTCCCTCTGGAAAGGAAATGATAGTAACCGAAGCGGGAGGAGAAGGGACGAGGACCCCAAATTTTATACAGCTACCTTTAATTTTAATAGTAAAAAGCAGCATAACCCCTGCTGTACATGGCCCCGTAGGTCAGGGGGGGATCCGACCCATCCCCCCCCTTCTTTCACACCACATTCACACATATCGCAGTGATCTGGCTGGGATTGAACCAGCGACCTCTTACCCCATGAGGCATTGCTCTACCACTGAGCCACAGATCACATATAGAATGATGTGCTGGAACTTATATTTGACTATTCAAGTGAACATGAAAACATTTAAAGCTCGAGTGGGGTTTGAACCCAGATCTCTTTGATGAGAGCACAGTGCTCTACCACTGAGCCACATTTCTCATGATATATCACATGCTGGAACTTATATTTGACTGTTATTTCACTACTCTCTGTGCAATAAGAGAGCAGAGCTGGGGTTCGAACCCAAGTCTGTACAACAACCTTCCCCACAGCAGTCATGCGTTCATTCAGTAGCACCACTGTGGCTCTCACATTTACCTGAGGAGTTTAGCAAAGTTTGTCAAATATTATGCCACTTATTTTATGTTTGCAACAGTAAGATTTGAACCCAGCTCTTCTTTATTAGAACACAACACTTTAACCACTAGGCCACAGATCTCCCTTGCTAAGCACATGCTGGAACTTATATTTCACCCTGATTATGCTAATATCCTGTTTAAACTTCAACTAGCTGAAGTGGGCTTTGAACTCACAACGCCATCGTCAGAGTACATGTTTAACCACTTGCACCACTGTAACTTTATTTTTAGCATTTGAGTGTGGTGTTTTAGATATTTAGTTGGATTTATGAACATCTATTTATCACATTTAAAAGTCAGAGTAGAACCCACAACTCTGGAGTTAGAGAACACATGTTTAACAACACACACCACTGACTGAAAGCACAAAGTCTGGACACTTTGTTGCATTTATTGACATCTTTCTTCACATTTAAATGTGAGTTTTAAACCCAGAACTATCAAGAGCTGGATTTAAAAATGGGGTTTAATTTCCAGACTCCAGCAAAGAAGGTGGGGGAGACTTTAATACACTTTTTTAAATTCAGTTTGTGTTTCTGCATCTTAATAATGAATAATTTCAGCTTTAGTTTAGTCAAATAAATGTTTTATTATTATCTGAATCACAGAGTTTGTCATTTGCCTTGAAGCTTCTTGTTTGCTGAAAGTCCTTAATTAACAGCCTCAGGTGTTTCTAATCAGGTTGCAGGTGAACTGGAAAGTGGCTCTTCAGGATCAGGATTTTCCTAAAGGAAAGCTCTTTGTGTTTCAGTCTTCATGTGTTGATGCAGATCCACTGATTGTCCACAAGAGGGAACTGAAACACTGATCTGATCTACAAGCTTTTCATTTTAGTTCAGTTCAGTCTTTTGAAACTTGTTTTGCAGTGGTGCGATGCTCCTTTGGTAAGTTATTAAACCGGATGATGTGACATTGAAGAACCCCACAGGAAACAATGATGTTAAAAATAAAATATATATACAGTCATTTTTTAACATTTTTAATGTTTTGTTTTGTGTCGCACCACTCCAAACAAGCTTTAAAATACTGATCAAGTCTAAAATGAAATCAGTGTTTCAGTTCCCTCTTGTGGACAATCAGTGGATCTGCATCAACACATGAAGACTGAAACACAAAGAGCTTTCCTTTAGGAAAATCCTGATCCTGAAGAGCCACTTTCCAGTTCACCTGCAACCTGATTAGAAACACCTGAGGCTGTTAATTAAGGACTTTCGGCAAACAAGAAGCTTCAAGGCAAATGACAAACTCTGTGATTCAGATAATAATAAAACATTTATTTGACTAAACTAAAGCTGAAATTATTCATTATTAAGATGCAGAAACACAAACTAGATATAAATGTGTATGAAAAGTCTCCCACACTTATCACAGGCTCAGTGGATAAACTGGCACTTTCTTTGCTGCAGTCTGGAAATCGAACCCCACTTTTAAATCCAACTCTTGATAGTCCTGGGTTTCAATCTCACCTTTAACTGTGAAGAAAGATAACAACAAATGCAACAAAGTGTCCAAAACTCCTGCTTTCTGTTGGAAAGTCACAGTTGTGCAAGTGGTTAAACATGTGCTGTGTGTTAATAAACTCATGGGTTCAAATCCCACTTTTGATTGTGATAAATGGTGGTTATAAAATTATACATGGTTGTGAAGTGTCTGAAACACCACATATGAGTCTGAAAATCACTGTGGCGCATGTGGTTAAACACATGTTCTTAAGTGATATGGTTGTGGGTTCGAAACCCACTTTTGATTTTGATAAACAGATGTAAATAAATCCAATAAAGTATCTTAAGACCATACATGAGCAGGAAAGTCACAGTGGCGCAAGCTGTTAAACACATGTTCTCTGATGATGGAGTCATAGGTTCTGATCTGACTTTTAAATGCAACAAATAGTTGTTCCTAAATCCAACAAAGTGTCTAAAACACCAGACATGTGCATGAAAGTCACAGTGGCGCATGTGGTTAAACTCATGCTCTTTCATGATGGAGTTGTGGATTCAAATCCCACTTCAGTTGAAGTTTTAACAGGATATTAGTAAAATCAGGTTGAAATAAAAGTTCCAGCAAGCTCTTCTCCCGGAGATCTGTGGCTCAGTGGTTAGAGTGTTGCACTGTAATAAAGAAGACCCGGGTTCAAATTTCACTATTGCAAACATTAAATAAATAACATAATATTTGACAAAGTTTTCTAAATTCCAGAAGCTAGGGTGAGAGTCACTGTGGCGCTCCTGATGAAACACATGTTCCCTATGGTGAAGGCTGTCATGAAGACTTGGGATCGAACCCCAGCTCTGCTCTCTTTTTGCACAGAGAGTAGTGAAATAACAGTCAAATATAAGTTCCAGCATGTGATATATCATGAGAAATGTGGCTCAGTGGTAGAGCACTGTGCTCTCATCAAAGAGATCTGGGTTCAAACCCCACTCGAGCTTTAAATGTTTTCATGTTCACTTGAATAGTCAAATATGAGTTCCAGCACATCATTCTATATGTGATCTGTGGCTCAGTGGTAGAGCAATGCCTCATGGGGTAAGAGGTCGCTGGTTCAATCCCAGCCAGATCACTGCGATATGTGTGAATGTGGTGTGAAAGAAGGGGGGGGATGGGTCGGGCTCCCCCCCTGACCTACGGGGCCATGTACAGCAGGGGTTATGCTGCTTTTTACTACTAAATTAAAATTTAGCTGTATAAAATTTGGGGTCCTCGTCCCTTCTCCTCCCGTTTCGGTTACTATCATTCCTTTCCAGAGGGACGACCCTCCAGAAAGAAAAGGATAATAACCGATACACAAAACCTCAAACACAAGGTGCGGGTCTTACCTGTCCAGCAGGAGACGTCCGTCCTTACAGTCCATGGCTGTCAAATGTCCCAGAGCTCCGTTTCTCTTGGCTGTACAGTCCAAACACAACCTTCATTCTGGAGAGGAAACACACAAATAAACACTTTACTACAAAAGGAAATCTGAAACAGCAGAATTCATCAGAGTTCACCAACATAATCCTTCATAAACATAAGATAACATACTGTATATTGTCTATTTGACAGGTACAATATTGAACACTGCAGCTCTACAAAAGCTCACTAACTGACTTTTAAACAAGGATAAGTGCAGATTTATGCTGCTTTATAATATAAATATCACAATATTCTCTCTCAAAGAACTCTAAACATAAACTCTATCAGCGACATTATCAAGAAACATGTAAACAATCAGACAATACTTCATGAAAGCTGAGGAAAGCTTCATACATGCTTGTTTGTCAGACTCCACTTTTGAACATATTGAACATTAAAGACAGCATCAAGATCAGCTTTGATTCTTACAGTGTTCAACTCATTTCATCCATCACAACATAAACATACATCAACTGACAGACGAGCTGTATTAATAACATCGTAAAACTATTAATCAACGCTCTTTATAAAACACAAAAGCTGTTTATAGAGCCCGTGTCAGTCATTGTACAAGCAGAAAGAGAACTTTACAGGAGCTGATACTTACAGGTGAGTCTCTTCAGTCGATTCCTGCACTTTATCGCAGATTCTGCTGCTTTAATTTGCTGTTGAGCTGGAATATGTGCTGTTTAAACACATTAAGAGTCTATCGCTAAGCTGTCATCTGTAAATGATGTATTTTAAACAAACTGCAGGTGTTTTGTTTTGGCGACTGTCATCTGTCATCACGCGCTCCTTTGTTGTCAAACAAACACCTGAAGCTGTGAGTCAGACTGAACCAGAAGCCGCTTCCGCCGCCTAGTGGAGCGGATGAAGAACTGCACTTTACTAATTATAGTTGTGCACTCAGAAGATGCTTCAGATTGGGTCTCTAATTCTATTTTTAGTCACACATGCTTAAACTTTTTAACACTAAAGCATTAAATCATGTTTCACAAAAACAAAGCAAAACTATACTAAATAATAGTTGAGAGGTGGTGTCTGAACACATGAATCCATGACAGCCTCATGTTCAAGTAAAGGGCTTTGTCCAGTGGAGCTACACTGCCTTACACATTCACTACTAGAGTTTAACACACTTTGCTGGATGTAATGCAGCTCATAGGCTTTAACATAAGCTATAATGGGACTTGAACCCAAGACTCCAGAGTCTGAACTAAACTCTTTATCTCACGCACCACAGAGGATGTGAAGATGTTTTATATTTTGATGTTTAAATGTTTAGTTCAGCTTCAACACTGATAATAATTCAGCATCAGCAATATTGAGAGCTGAACTCTGGTCTTGTTGACTCAGGGCGATGACTTTCCTGCTGTGCCACTGAGATTGAGGCTTTCAGATGTTTTAGAGGTTTTAAAACAAAACAAATCAAAGCTAAACAAAAAGTGCATTAAGTGCAAAAAATTACTTTTATATTACATACTAATTTAAGATTTCATCAATTGTGGCCTTAAAATGTATAAAACACAATTTATTTTTGTATAAATGGCTGCATTAATAATAGGACTAACATGGGTGGAGGAAATAAGTCATGTAGAGTAGTTATGTGTTCAGACTCAGCATTGAGAAGATTTACTGTCATACATGAGGTGTTCACACTTCTATATCAGAAAAAAAGGAGGGACAGTTGAGTTTTACTGGATACCTGCACATGAAGGAGTACATGGTAATGAAACTGCTGATAAATGGGCAGAGAAGGCTTTGAAAGGTAACAGGATGGATGTTTGGGTGCTCATAGGAAAAGGTGAACTAAAAAGAAAGAATGGCATGGAGTTTGGGATTAAGATAAGACGACATTTATATAAAACTAAAACACTAGTGGAAACGAATGAAAATGTGTGTGGTAAACAAAGAAAGAAGCTTTAATAAGTAGACTGAGGTTAGGACACACTAGACTAAAGTCAACATTGGCATTAATTAGAGACAAACACTGTGAACACTGCAGAGTTAGAGAAATGGGAAACATCTTATATTTGTATTTATATATAAATAATACTTGCACTTATATAATTAATTACATATTTAAATAATAATGGACAGAAAGATAGAAATATCTTTAATAATGTCTAATAATATAGTTGAAACCAGAAGTTTACATACACTGTATAAAACGCATTTAAAAGAGTCAGATGTTAATGTGACTAAACTTTTTCTCTTTTAGGTAAGTTAGGATTATCACATTTGTTTCTGTTAGGCTTAATAGCAGAATAATGAGAGAGATATTTTTGGAGAAATTGTTATAACTTTTCTTGAAAGTCAAGTTTACATACAATAAGATTATTATGCCTCTGAAAAAGCTCAGATGATGGTGTCAAGGTTTTGGAAGTTTCTGATTGGCTAATTGACAACATTTGAGTTAACTGGAAACACAACTGTAGAATAGTATTTAAGGCAAACCTCAAACACACTGCTTCCTTGTGTGACAACATGGGAAAATCAACAAGCCAGAATCAACAGAAAAGCCAGATTACAATTTGCTAAATTACTCTGGGAAAAATAATAATTTTTGGAGACATGTCCTGTGGTCTGATGGAACTAAGATTGAACTGTTTGGCCATAATGACCAGTGTTACATTTGGAGGACAAAGGGGAAAGCTTACAAGCTTAGAAACACCATCCCAACTTTGAAGTATGGGGGCGACAGCATCATGTTGTGGGGCTGTTTTGCTGCAGGAGGGACTGGTCCACTGCACAGCATAGATGGCATCATGAAGAAAGAACATTATGTAGAAATACTGAAGCAACATCTCAAGACATCAGCCAGGAAATTAAAACTTGGCCACAAATGGGTCTTCCAAACAGACCATGACCCTAAGCATACTGCCAAATTAGTTCAAATGTGCTTTAAGGACAACAGAGTGAATGTTTTGGAGTGGCCATCACAAAGCCCTGACTGAATAGAATATTTGTGGGCAGAGTTGAAAAAGTTTGTGCAAGCAAGACAGCCTACAAATCTGACTCAGTTACACCAATTCTGTCAGGAGGAATGGGCCAAAATTCCTGCAAACTATTGTCAAAAGCTTGTGGAAGGAAACCCAAAACATTTGACCAAAGTTATACAGTTTTAAAAGCAAAGCTAAAAAAAATACCAAGGAAATGTATGTAAACTTCTGACTATCTAGAAATTAATAAAAGATTCTCTAAAAGAATTTCTCTCATTATTCTGGCATTTAGCAAATCTAAATGATTTAGGTAATCCTAACGGACCTAAAATAGTAAACATTTAGTATCATTTACCATCAGACATTTTAAAAAATGGTTATGTTCCCTCTTTTTAATGTATGTAAACTTCTGGTTTCAACTGTATGTTAGAGTAGTGGACGCCTACCGAGGGAGGTGTTCCAGGTTTGTCCCACTGGGAGGATCTCGGGGAAGAACCAGGACATGCTGGAGGCACTAAGCCTCTTGGCTTGCCTGGGAACGCCTCGGCCCATGGAGGATGTGGAGGAAGTGTCCGGGGAACTCACAAGTCCTGATAGAATGATATTAGATAAACACAAAGTATTTTAAAACTCTTAAAAGACTTTTTAATCGAAAAGCAACCAGGACTGTGAATATACTATATAATACTAAAATTATTATGTTTTTTTTCTCTTAAGACTTGATGTGCTTTTGATTGTAAAATGTTCAGCTTTTATAATGATAAAAATGAGCGCAATAGTATACAGCATAAACTATAAATACAAACAATAAGTGCAGATATGTGCTTATGACACCAACACGCCAGTGAATTAATAGAAGTAGAAGACCGACCGCAGAAGTACAGTTCTTCTTCCGCTCCACTAGGCGGCGGAAGCGGTTTCTGGTTCAGTCTGACTCACAGCTTCAGGTGTTTGTTTGACAACAAGGAGCGCGTGATGACAGATGACAGTCGCCAAAACAAAACACCTGCAGTTTGTTTAAAGTACATCATTTACAGATGACAGCTTAGCGACAGACTCTTAATGTGTTTAAACAGCACATATTCCGGCTCAACAGCACATTAAAGCAGCAGAATCTGCGATAAAGTGCAGGAATCGACTGAAGAGACTCACCTGTAAGTATCAGCTCCTGTAAAGTTCTCTTTCTGCTTGTACAATGACTGACACGGGCTCTATAAACAGCTTTTGTGTTTTATAAAGAGCGTTGATTAATAGTTTTACGATGTTATTAATACAGCTCGTCTGTCAGTTGATGTATATTTATGTTGTGATGGATGAAATGAGTTGAACACTGTAAGAATCAAAGCTGATGTTGATGCTGTCTTTAAGTCACAGTACTCAAAAAGGGATATTTGTTGTTTAACAAATGAGCATGTATGAAGGTTTTCTCCGCTTCTTTGGATGATTTTCAGACTTTTTTGTTTACATGTTTCTTGCTGAATTCACTGTCAGACATTTAGAAGTAATTAATTGTTGGTTTTTGCTTTATGTTTCGTTTTTGAGCTAGTAGCATTCTGATATATTTTAAAGAAGCATAAAAAAGCGTTTGTTAAACTGCACAGTTATTTTATTGCCCTGAATATTTGATTAAAATGTAGATTTGTTATCTTATGTTTATGAAGGATTATGTTGGTGAACTCTGATGAATTCTGCTGTTTCAGATGTCCTTTTGTAGTAAAGTGTTTATTTGTGTGTTTCCTCTCCAGAATGAAGGTTGTGTTTGGACTGTACAGCCAAGAGAAACGGAGCTCTGGGACATTTGACAGCCATGGACTGTAAGGACGGACGTCTCCTGCTGGACAGGTAAGACCCGCACCTTGTGTTTGAGGTTTTGTGTATCGGTTATTATCCTTTTCTTTCTGGAGGGTCGTCCCTCTGGAAAGGAAATGATAGTAACCGAAACGGGAGGAGAAGGGACGAGGACCCAAAATTTTATACAGCTAAATTTAATTTCATAGTAAAAAGCAGCATAACCCCTGCTGTACATGGCCCCGTAGGTCAGGGGGGGACCCGACCCATCCCCCCCCTTCTTTCACACCACATTCACACATATCGCAGTGATCTGGCTGGGATTGAACCAGCGACCTCTTACCCCATGAGGCATTGCTCTACCACTGAGCCACAGATCACATATAGAATGATGTGCTGGAACTCATATTTGACTATTCAAGTGAACATGAAAACATTTAAAGCTCGAGTGGGGTTTGAACCCAGATCTCTTTGATGAGAGCACAGTGCTCTACCACTGAGCCACATTTTTCATGATAAACCACATGCTGGAACTTATATTTGACTGTTATTTCACTACTCTCTGTGCAATAAGAGAGCAGAGCTGGGGTTTGAACCCAAGTCTTCATGACAGCCTTCACCATAGGGAACATGTGTTTCATCAGGAGCGCCACTGTGACTCTCACCCTAGCTTCTTGAATTTAGAAAACTTTGTCAAATATTATGTTATTTATTTAATGTTTGCAATAGTGAGATTAAGATCTTCTTAATTACAGTGCAATGCTCTAACCACTGAGCCACAGATCTCTTGAAGATGTGTTCGCTGGAACTTTTATTTCAACCTGATTTTACTAATATCCTGTTAAAACTGAAGAGGGATTTGAATCCACAACTCCACCATGAAAGAGCATGTGTTTAACCACATGCGCCACTGTGGCTTTCATGCACATGGCTGGTGTTTTGGACACTTTGTTGGATTTATTTATCTGTTTATCAAAATCAAAAGTGGGTTTCGAACCCACAACTATATCACTAAAGAGCATGTGTTTAACCACATGCGCCACAGTGATTTTCAGACTCATATGTGGTGTTTCAGACACTTCACAACCATGTATAATTTTAGAACCACCATTTATCACAATCAAAAGTGGGATTTGAACCCATAAGTTTATTAACACACAGCACATGTTTAACCACTTGCACAACTGTGAATTTCCAACAGAAAGCAGGAGTTTTGGACACTTTGTTGCATTTGTTGTTATATTTCTTCACAGTTAAAGGTGAGATTGAAACCCAGGACTATCAAGAGTTGGATTTAAAAGTGGGGTTCGATTTCCAGACTTCAGCAAAGAAAGTGCCAGTTTATCCACTGAGCCTGTGATAAGTGTGGGAGACTTTTCATACACATTTATATCTAGTTTGTGTTTCTGCATCTTAATAATGAATAATTTCATCTTTAGTTTAGTCAAATAAATGTTTTATTATTATCTGAATCACAGAGTTTGTCATTTGCCTTGAAGCTTCTTGTTTGCTAAAAGTCCTTAATTAACAGCCTCAGGTGTTTCTAATCAGGTTGCAGGTGAACTGGAAAGTGGCTCTTCAGGATCAGGATTTTCCTAAAGGAAAGCTCTTTGTGTTTCAGTCTTCATGTGTTGATGCAGATCCACTGATTGTCCACAAGAGGGAATTGAAACACTGATCTGATCTACAAGCTTTTCATTTTAGTTCAGTTCAGTCTTTTAAAACTGGTTTTGCAGTGGTGCGATGCTCCCTTGGTAAGTTATTAAACCGGATGATGTGACATTGAAGAACCCCACAGGAAACAATGATGTTAAAAATAAAATATATATACAGTCATTTTTTAACATTTTTAATGTTTTGTTTTGTGTCGCACCACTCCAAACAAGCTTTAAAATACTGATCAAGTCTAAAATTAAATCAGTGTTTCAGTTCCCTCTTGTGGACAATCAGTGGATCTGCATCAACACATGAAGACTGAAACACAAAGAGCTTTCCTTTAGGAAAATCCTGATCCTGAAGAGCCACTTTCCAGTTCACCTGCAACCTGATTAGAAACACCTGAGGCTGTTAATTAAGGACTTTCGGCAAACAAGAAGCTTCAAGGCAAATGACAAACTCTGTGATTCAGATAATAATAAAACATTTATTTGACTAAACTAAAGCTGAAATTATTCATTATTAAGATGCAGAAACACAAACTGAATTAAAAAAAAGTGTATTAAAGACTCCCCTACCGTCTTTGCTGGAGTCTGGAAATTGAACCACACTTTTAAATCCAACTCTTGATAGTCCTGGGTTTAAATCTCACTTTAAATGTGAAGAAAGATGTCCTCTTACTGTGTTCAGTAAGTGTTCAATGCTCATGTTTTCAGTGTGAAAATCACAGTGGTGCATGTGCTTAAACATATGTTCCCTGTTTTTAGAGTTGTGGGTTCAAATCCCACTTTTGATTTTGATAAACAGATGAAAATAAATCCAACAAAGTGTCTAAAACACCAGACATGAGTGTGAAAGTCACAGTGGCGCGTGTGGTTAAACTCATGCTCTCTCACGATGGAGTTGTGGATTCAAATCTCAATACAGTTGAAGCTTTGACAGGATATTAGTAAAATCAGGTTGAAATATAAGTTCCAGCACATGTTCATTCATGAGATCTGTGGCTCAGTGGTTAGAGTGTTGCACTGTAATAAAGAAGACCTGGGTTCAAATTTCACTATTGCAAACATTAAATAAATAACATAATATTTGACAAAGTTTTCTAAATTCCAGAAGCTAGGGTGAGAGTCACAGTGGCGCTCCTGATGAAACACATGTTCCCTATGGTGAAGGTGTCATGAAGACTTGGGTTCAAACCCCAGCTCTGCTCTCTTATTGCACAGAGAGTAGTGAAATAACAGTCAAATATAAGTTCCAGCATGTGATATATCATGAGAAATGTGGCTCAGTGGTAGAGCACTATGTTCTCAACAAAGAGATCTGGGTTCAAACCCCACTCGAGCTTTAAATGTTTTCATGTTCACTTGAATAGTCAAATATGAGTTCCAGCACATTATTCTATATGTGATCTGTGGCTCAGTGGTAGAGCAATGCCTCATGGGGTAAGAGGTCGCTGGTTCAATCCCAGCCAGATCACTGCAATATGTGTGAATGTGGTGTGAAAGAAGGGGGGGGATGGGTCGGCTCCCCCCCTGACCTACGGGGCCATGTACAGCAGGGGTTATGCTGCTTTTTACTACGAAATTAAAAGTTAGCTGTATAAAATTTGGGGTCCTCGTCCCTTCTCCTCCCGTTTCGGTTACTATCATTTCCTTTCCAGAGGGACGACCCTCCAGAAAGAAAAGGATAATAACCGATACACCAAACCTCAAACACAAGGTGCGGGTCTTACCTGTCCAGCAGGAGACGTCCGTCCTTACAGTCCATGGCTGTCAAATGTCCCAGAGCTCCGTTTCTCTTGGCTGTACAGTACAAACACAACCTTCATTCTGCAGAGGAAACACACAAATAAACACTTTACTACAAAAGGACATCTGAAACAGCAGAATTCATCAGAGTTCACCAACATAATCCTTCATAAACATAAGATAACAAATCTACATTTTAATCAAATATTCAGGGCAATAAAATAACTGTGCAGTTTAACAAACGCTTTTTTATGCTTCTTTAAAATATATCAGAATGCTACTAGCTCAAAAACGAAACATAAAGCAAAAACCAACAATTAATTACTTCTAAATGTCTGACAGTGAATTCAGCAAGAAACATGTAAACAAAAAAGTCTGAAAATCATCCAAAGAAGCGGAGAAAACCTTCATACATGCTCATTTGTTAAACAACAAATATCCCTTTTTGAGTACTGTGACTTAAAGACAGCATCAACATCAGCTTTGATTCTTACAGTGTTCAACTCATTTCATCCATCACAACATAAACATACATCAACTGACAGACGAGCTGTATTAATAACATCGTAAAACTATTAATCAACGCTCTTTATAAAACACAAAAGCTGTTTATAGAGCCCGTGTCAGTCATTTTACAAGCAGAAAGAGAACTTTACAGGAGCTGATACTTACAGGTGAGTCTCTTCAGTCGATTCCTGCACTTTATCGCAGATTCTGCTGCTTTAATGTGCTGTTGAGCTGGAATATGTGCTGTTTAAACACATTAAGAGTCTGTCGCTAAGCTGTCATCTGTAAATGATGTATTTTAAACAAACTGCAGGTGTTTTGTTTTGGCGACTGTCATCTGTCATCACGCGCTCCTTGTTGTCAAACAAACACCTGAAGCTGTGAGTCAGACTGAACCAGAAACCGCTTCCGCCGCCTAGTGGAGCGGAAGAAGAACTGTACTTCTGCGGTCGGTTTTCTACTTCTATTAATTCACTGGCGTGTTGGTGTCATAAGCACATATCTGGACTTATTGTTTGTATTTATAGTTTATGCTGTATACTATTGCGCTCATTTTTATCATTATAAAAGCTGAACATTTTACAATCAAAAGCACATCAAGTCTTAAGAGAAAAAAAACATAATAATTTTAGTATTATATAGTATATTCACAGTCCTGGTTGCTTTTCGATTAAAAAGTCTTTTAATAGTTTTAAAATACTTTGTGTTTATCTAATATCATTCTATCAGGACTTGTGAGTTCCCCAGACACTTCCTCCACATCCTCCATGGGCCGAGGCGTTCCCAGGCAAGTCAAGAGACTTAGTGCCTCCAGCATGTCCTGGGTCTTCCCCGAGATCCAGAATAATGAGAGAATTTCTTTTAGAGAATCTTTTATTAATTTCTAGATAGTCAAAAGTTTACATGCATTTCCTTGGTATTTTTTCAGCTTTGCTTTTAAAACTGTATAACTTTGGTCAAATGTTTTGGGTTTCCTTCCACAAGCTTTTCACAATAGTTTGCAGGAATTTTGGCCCATTCCTCCTGACAGAATTGGTGTAACTGAGTCAGATTTGTAGGCTGTCTTGCTCGCACAAGCTTTTTCAACTCTGCCCACAAATTTTCTATAAAATTGAGGTGAGGGCTTTGTGATGGCCACTCCAAAACATTCACTCTGTTGTCCTTAAAGCACATTTTAACTAATTTGGCAGTATGCTTAGGGTCATGGTCTGTTTGGAAGACCCATTTGTAGCCAAGTTTTAATTTCCTGGCTGATGTCTTGAGATGTTGCTTCAGTATTTCTACATAATGTTCTTTCTTCATGATGCCATCTATGCTCTGAAGTGGACCAGTCCCTCCTGCAGCAAAACAGCCCCACAACATGATGCTGTCGCCCCCATACTTCAAAGTTGGGATGGTGTTTCTAAGCTTGTAAGCTTTCCCCTTTGTCCTCCAAATGTAACACTGGTCATTATGGCCAAACAGTTCAATCTTAGTTCCATCAGACCACAGGACATGTCTCCAAAAATGATTATTTTTCCCAGAGTAATTTAGCAAATTGTAATCTGGCTTTTTTGTTGATTCTGGCTTGTTGATTTTCCCATGTTGTCACACAAGGAAGCAGTGTGTTTGAGGTTTTCCTTAAATACTATTCTACAGTTGTGTTTCCAGTTAACTCAAATGTTGTCAATTACCCAATCAGAAACTTCCAAAACCTTGACACCATCATCTGAGCTTTTTAATTATTATTTAATTTAATTATGAGGCATAATAATCTTATTGTATGTAAATTTGACTTTCAAGAAAAGTTATAACAATTTCTCCAAAAATATCTCTCTCATTATTCTGCTATTAAGCCTAACAGAAACAAATGTGATAATTCTAACTTACCTAAAAGAGAAGAAGTTTAGTCACATTAACATCTGACTCTTTTTAAATGCGTTTTATACAGTGTATGTAAACTTCTGGTTTCAACTATATTATTAGATATTATTGAAGATATTTCTATCTTTCTGTCCATTATTATTTAAATATGTAATTAATTATATAAGTGCAAGTATTATTTATATATAAATACAAATATAAGATGTTTCCCATTTCTCTAACTGTGCAGTGTTCACAGTGTTTGACTCTCATTAATGCCAATGTTGACTTTAGTCTAGTGTGTCCTAACCTCAGTCTACTTATTAAAGCTTCTTACTTTGTTTACCACACACATTTTCATTTGTCTCCAATAGTGTTTTAGTTTTATATAAATGTCGTCTTATCTTAATCCCAAACTCCATGCCATTCTTTCTTTTTAGTTTACCTTTTCCTATGAGCACCCAAACATCCATCCTGTTACCTTTCAAAGCCTTCTCTGCCCATTTATCAGCAGTTTCATTACCATGTACTCCTTCATGTGCAGGTATCCAGTAAAACTCAACTGTCCCTCCTTTTTTTCTGATATAGAAGTGTGAACACCTCATGTATGACAGTAAATCTTCTCAATGCTGAGTCTGAACACATAACTACTCTACATGACTTATTTCCTCCACCCATGTTAGTCCTATTATTAATGCAGCCATTTATACAAAAATAAATTGTGTTTTATACATTTTAAAGGCCACAATTGATGAAATCTTAAATTAGTATGTAATATAAAAGTAATTTTTTGCATTTAATGCACTTTTTGTTTAGCTTTGATTTGTTTTGTTTTAAAACCTCTAAAACATCTGAAAGCCTCAATCTCAGTGGCACAGCAGGAAAGTCATCGCCCTGAGTCAACAAGACCAGAGTTCAGCTCTCAATATTGCTGATGCTGAATTATTATCAGTGTTGAAGCTGAACTAAACATTTAAACATCAAAATATAAAACATCTTCACATCCTCTGTGGTGCGTGAGATAAAGAGTTTAGTTCAGACTCTGGAGTCTTGGGTTCAAGTCCCATTATAGCTTATGTTAAAGCCTATGAGCTGCATTACATCCAGCAAAGTGTGTTAAACTCTAGTAGTGAATGTGTAAGGCAGTGTGGCTCCACTGGACAAAGCCCCTTACTTGAACATGAGCCTGTCATGGATTCATGTGTTCAGACACCACCTCTCAACTATTATTTAGTATAGTTTTGCTTTGTTTTTGTGAAACATGATTTAATGCTTTAGTGTTAAAAAGTTTAAGCATGTGTGACTAAAAATAGAATTAGAGACTTAATCTGAAGCATCTTTGAGTGCACAACTATAATTAGTAAAGTGCAGTTCTTCATCCGCTCCACTAGGCGGCGGAAGCGGCTGCGCGTTCAGTCTGACTCACAGCTTCAGGTGTTTGTTTGACAACAAGGAGCGCGTGATGACAGATGACAGTCGCCAAAACAAAACACCTGCAGTTTGTTTAAAATACATCATTTACAGATGACAGCTTAGCGATAGACTCTTAATGTGTTTAAACAGCACATATTCCAGCTCAACAGCAAATTAAAGCAGCAGAATCTGCGATAAAGTGCAGGAATCGACTGAAGAGACTCACCTGTAAGTATCAGCTCCTGTAAAGTTCTCTTTCTGCTTGTACAATGACTGACACGGGCTCTATAAACAGCTTTTGTGTTTTATAAAGAGCGTTGATTAATAGTTTTACGATGTTATTAATACAGCTCGTCTGTCAGTTGATGTATGTTTATGTTGTGATGGATGAAATGAGTTGAACACTGTAAGAATCAAAGCTGATGTTGATGCTGTCTTTAATGTTAAATATGTTCAAAAGTGGAGTCTGACAAACAAGCATGTATGAAGCTTTCCTCAGCTTTCATGAAGTATTGTCTGATTGTTTACATGTTTCTTGATAATGTCGCTGATAGAGTTTATGTTTAGAGTTCTTTGAGAGAGAATATTGTGATATTTATATTATAAAGCAGCATAAATCTGCACTTATCCTTGTTTAAAAGTCAGTTAGTGAGCTTTTGTAGAGCTGCAGTGTTCAATATTGTACCTGTCAAATAGACAATATACTGTATGTTATCTTATGTTTATGAAGGATTATGTTGGTAAACTCTGATGAATTCTGCTGTTTCAGATGTCCTTTTGTAGTAAAGTGTTTATTTGTGTGTTTCCTCTGCAGAATGAAGGTTGTGTTTGGACTGTACAGCCAAGAGAAACGGAGCTCTGGGACATTTGACAGCCATGGACTGTAAGGACGGACGTCTCCTGCTGGACAGGTAAGACCCGCACCTTGTGTTTGAGGTTTGGTGTATCGGTTATTATCCTTTTCTTTCTGGAGGGTCGTCCCTCTGGAAAGGAAATGATAGTAACCGAAACGGGAGGAGAAGGGACGAGGACCCCAAATTTTATACAGCTAAATTTAATTTTGTAGTAAAAAGCAGCATAACCCCTGCTGTACATGGCCCCGTAGGTCAGGGGGGGACCCGACCCATCCCCCCCCTTCTTTCACACCACATTCACACATATCGCAGTGATCTGGCTGGGATTGAACCAGCGACCTCTTACCCCATGAGGCATTGCTCTACCACTGAGCCACAGATCACATAGAGAATGATGTGCTGGAACTCATATTTGACTATTCAAGTGAACATGAAAACATTTAAAGCTTGAGTGGGGTTTGAACCCAGATCTCTTTGTTGAGAGCACAGTGCTCTACCACTGAGCCACTTTTCTCATGATAAACCACATGCTGGAACTTATATTTGACTGTTATTTCACTACTCTCTGTGCAATAAGAGAGCAGAGCTGGGGTTTGAACCCAAGTCTTCATGACAGCCTTCACCATAGGGAACATGTGTTTCATCAGGAGCGCCACTGTGACTCTCACCCTAGCTTCTGGAATTTAGATAACTTTGTCAAATATTATGTTATTTATTTAATGTTTGCAACAGTGAGATTTGAACCCGGGTCTTCTTTATTACAGTGCAACACTCTAACCACTGAGCCACAGATCTCCTGTAGATGAACTAGCTGGAACTTTTATTTCAACCTGATTTTACTAATATCCTGTTAAAACCTCAACTGAAGTGGGATTTGAATCCACAACTCCATCATGAATGAGCATGTGTTTAACCACATGCGCCACTGTGACTTTCACACTCATGTCTGGTGTTTTAGACACTTTGTTGGATTTAGGAACAACTATTTGTTGCATTTAAAAGTCAGATCAGAACCTATGACTCCATCATCAGAGAACATGTGTTTAACAGCTTGCGCCACTGTGACTTTCCTGCTCATGTATGGTCTTAAGATACTTTATTGGATTTATTTACATCTGTTTATCAAAATCAAAAGTGGGTTTCGAACCCACAACTATATCACTAAAGAGCATGTGTTTAACCACATGTGCCACAGTGATTTTCAGACTCAAATGTGGTGTTTCAGACACTTCACAACCATGTATAATTGTAGAACCACCATTTATCACAATCAAAAGTGGGATTTGAACCCATGAGTTTATTAACACAAAGCACATGTTTAACCACTTGCACAACTGTGACTTTCCAACAGAAAGCAGGAGTTTTTGGACACTTTGTTGCATTTGTTGTTATCTTTCTTCACAGTTAAAGGTGAGATTGAAACCCAGGACTATCAAGAGTTGGATTTAAAAGTGGGGTTCGATTTCCAGACTGCAGCAAAGAAAGTGCCAGTTTATCCACTGAGCCTGTGATAAGTGTGGGAGACTTTTCATACACATTTATATCTAGTTTGTGTTTCTGCATCTTAATAATGAATAATTTCATCTTTAGTTTAGTCAAATAAATGTTTTATTATTATCTGAATCACAGAGTTTGTCATTTGCCTTGAAGCTTCTTGTTTGCTGAAAGTCCTTAATTAACAGCCTCAGGTGTTTCTAATCAGGTTGCAGGTGAACTGGAAAGTGGCTCTTCAGGATCAGGATTTTCCTAAAGGAAAGCTCTTTGTGTTTCAGTCTTCATGTGTTGATGCAGATCCACTGATTGTCCACAAGAGGGAACTGAAACACTGATTTCATTTTAGACTTGATCAGTATTTTAAAGCTTGTTTGGAGTGGTGCGACACAAAACATTGTTATTATTAAAAATGTTAAAAAATGACTGTATATATATTTTATTTTTAACATCATTGTTTCCTGTGGGGTTCTTCAATGGCACATCATCCGGTTTAATAACTTACCAAAGGAGCATCGCAGCACTGCAAAACCAGTTTTAAAAGACTGAACTGAACTAAAATGAAAAGCTTGTAGATCAGATCAGTGTTTCAGTTCCCTCTTGTGGACAATCAGTGGATCTGCATCAACACATGAAGACTGAAACACAAAGAGCTTTCCTTTAGGAAAATCCTGATCCTGAAGAGCCACTTTCCAGTTCACCTGCAACCTGATTAGAAACACCTGAGGCTGTTAATTAAGGACTTTCAGTAAACAAGAAGCTTCAAGGCAAATGACAAACTCTGTGATTCAGATAATAATAAAACATTTATTTGACTAAACTAAAGCTGAAATTATTCTTTATTAAGATGCAGAAACACAAACTGAATAAAATAAGTGTATTAAAGTCTCCCCCACCGTCTTTGCTGGAGTCTGGAAATTGAACCACACTTTTAAATCCAGCTCTTGATAGTCCTGGGTTTAAAACTCACATTTAAATGTGAAGAAAGATGTCAATAAATGCAACAAAGTGTCCAAACTTTGTGCTTTCAGTCAGTGGTGCGTGTTGTTAAACATGTGTTCTCTAACTCCAGAGTTGTGGGTTCTACTCTGACTTTTAAATGTGATAAATAGATGTTCATAAATCCAACTAAATACCTAAAACACCACACTCAAATGCTAAAAATAAAGTTACAGTGGTGCAAGTGGTTAAACATGTACTCTGATGATGGCGTTGTGAGTTCAAAGCCCACTTCAGCTAGTTGAAGTTTAAACAGGATATTAGTATAATCAGGGTGAAATATAAGTTCCAGCATGTGCTCAGTAAGGGAGATCTGTGGCCTAGTGGTTAAAGTGTTGTGTTCTAATAAAGAAGACCTGGGTTCAAATCTTACTATTGCAAACATGAAATAAATAGCATAACATTTGACAAACTTTGCTAAACTCCTCAGCTAAATGTGAGAGCCACAGTGGTGCCGCTGGATGAACGCATGACTGCTGTGGGGAAGGTTGTTGTACAGACTTGGGTTTGAACCCCAGCTCTACTCTCTTATTGCACAGAGAGTAGTGAAATAACAGTCAAATATAAGTTCCAGCATGTGATATATCATGAGAAAAGTGGCTCAGTGGTAGAGCACTGTGTTCTCAACAAAGAGATCTGGGTTCAAACCCCACTTGAGCTTTAAATGTTTTCATGTTCACTTGAATAGTCAAATATGAGTTCCAGCACATCATTCTATATGTGATCTGTGGCTCAGTGGTAGAGCAATGCCTCATAGGGTAAGAGGTCGCTGGTTCAATCCCAGCCAGATCACTGCGATATGTGTGAATGTGGTGTGAAAGAAGGGGGGGGATGGGTCGGGTCCCCCCCTGACCTACGGGGCCATGTACAGCAGGGGTTATGCTGCTTTTTACTACGAAATTAAATTTAGCTGTATAAAATTTGGGGTCCTCGTCCCTTCTCCTCCCGCTTCGGTTACTATCATTTCCTTTCCAGAGTGACGACCCTCCAGAAAGAAAAGGATAATAACCGATACACCAAACCTCAAACACAAGGTGCGGGTCTTACCTGTCCAGCAGGAAACGTCCGTCGTTACAGTCCATGGCTGTCAAATGTCCCAGAGCTCCGTTTCTCTTGGCTGTACAGTCCAAACACAACCTTCATTCTGGAGAGGAAACACACAAATAAACACTTTACTACAAAAGGACATCTGAAACAGCAGAATTCATCAGAGTTCACCAACATAATCCTTCATAAACATAAGATAACATACAGTATATTGTCTATTTGACAGGTACAATATTGAACACTGCAGCTCTACAAAAGCTCACTAACTGACTTTTAAACAAGGATAAGTGCAGATTTATGCTGCTTTATAATATAAATATCACAATATTCTCTCAAAGAACTCTAAACATAAACTCTATCAGCGACATTATCAAGAAACATGTAAACAATCAGACAATCATGAAAGCTGAGGAAAGCTTCATACATGCTTGTTTGTCAGACTCCACTTTTGAACATATTGAACATTAAAGACAGCATCAACATCAGCTTTGATTCTTACAGTGTTCAACTCATTTCATCCATCACAACATAAATATACATCAACTGACAGACGAGCTGTATTAATAACATCGTAAAACTATTAATCAACGCTCTTTATAAAACACAAAAGCTGTTTATAGAGCCCGTGTCAGTCATTGTACAAGCAGAAAGAGAACTTTATAGGAGCTGATACTTACAGGTGAGTCTCTCCAGACGATTCCTGCACTTTATCGCAGATTCTGCTGCTTTAATTTGCTGTTGAGCTGGAATATGTGCTGTTTAAACACATTAAGAGTCTGTCGCTAAGCTGTCATCTGTAAATGATGTATTTTAAACAAACTGCAGGTGTTTTGTTTTGGCGACTGTCATCTGTCATCACGCGCTGCTTGTTGTCAAACAAACACCTGAAGCTGTGAGTCAGACTGAACCAGAAGCCGCTTCCGCCGCCTAGTGGAGCGGATGAAGAACTGCACTTTACTAATTATAGTTGTGCACTCAAAGATGCTTCAGATTGGGTCACTAACTATATATTTAAGTCTCACATCACATGCTTAAACATTTTCAAACTAAAGCATTAAATTCTCTGTCAGCAAAACAAGAACTAACAGGTGGTGTTTGAACCCACAACTCCATCAAAGCCTCATCTTCAAGTGTGTGTTTATCCAGTGGAGCCTTTCAAACTTGTTGGTGCTGTTTGACACACTTCCCTACATGTAATGCAGCTCATAGGCTTTAATGAGTCTTGAACTCTGGACTTGAGCATTGCAAACCAAACACTTTATCTCACGCACCACAGAGGATGTGAAAATATAATGTATTTTGATGTTTAAATGTTTAGTTCAGCTTCAACACTGATTATAATTTAACATGAGCAGCAGCAGGACTTGAACTCAGGACTCTGTGATAAACACACAACACTTTTATCAGCTGAGCCACTGAGTCTGACACATTCTGCTGGTTTTCTGTCTCAGTTTTATCCAGAGATTTGTTGTAATAAACAATAATGTGAAAATGCAGGATTGGAAATCAGACTTTCATGATCTGCAGACGAGAGATCATCCACTGAGCCACAGACATTACAATGACTTTATTCTATATTATTGTTAGTAAGTGTAGTTTAGCTAACACTGATAATAATTCAGCATCAGCAATATCGAGAGCTGAACTCTGGTCTTGTTGACTGAAGGCGAAGACTTTCCTGCTGTGCCACTGAGATTGAGGCTTTCAGATGTTTTAGACTCAGGTTTAAGTTTGGTCATGAGACTACATTGAAGAGCAGCTGAAAGACTGATTAAACATGAGTAACAGGAACACACGAGAGCAGTTCAGTGTGTTAATGAGCGCCACCTTGTGGACAATAAGTCTATCTGCATTCATACATGAAAACGTCATTAAAATCAGGTGTGATCCTGATCCTGCTGAGCCGCTCTCCTGAGTTTAGCTGCAACCCTGATTAAAAACAGCTGCAGCAGCTAATCAAGGCCTTCAGCATCACTAGACGCTCCAGACTGATGTGTTGCATTGTTTATGACAGATAATATTGATTATTTATTTATATTAAAAAACGTTTAAATGAATAATGAACTGTTAAATTAGTGATGTTTGTATTAATTTTCATTTACACATGTATGTGTTATCATTTTGACTTTGATGATACATTTTACTGACCAAGTTTATGATGCTGTACAACACTGACCATTTGTTTTAATACATGGAATAATTTTAGTCACTCAAATCAAAGCTGAACTAAACCACTGTCCTAAACACCATTAAAATAAACACATCAGCAGTCCAGTCAGGGGCCTGTAGCGTGAAGCTGGATTAGCTGGCTCGATGGGTAACTTTCAGTTTAGCTTGCACCAATTTTGGGTTTTAGGTAACTTGAAGGGAGCTTGACCTTATTTTGCTTTTTCAAAATTAACAATACAGAACAACATCAAAACTAAGCAACAAACAAAATAAAATAAAACACAGTTTATAAAAATAAATACAAAAACAATAATAAATAAACATAATAAGGGAGGAGATACAGTATAAACCAATGAGGGGAAAACAAAGACAATCTCTTAGATGCAAATATCTAAAGAGTTTTTTGTTGGTCATGTTATATTTAGGCAGCTCGACTTCATTAACTCTTTGTTGTCATGATATCATAGAGCAGCTGAGCTGAGCTCACTTCATGGCACCTAAAACCCAGAATTGGTGCAAACTAAACTGAAACTGAACTGGCTAGCCACTAATCTGGCTTCACGGTACAGACTTCACATCTCCACAATATGAGTGAATGCTGTGGTGTGTTTGAGAAGGGGATGGTGGTGACTCCCTGAGCTCCAGAAGTGTGTCCAGAAGGGCTTCTGCATTTGCCTTCAAAAATAAACAAAAATGCCTTAAAATATTGCTCCACCATGCCTTCCCCAGATGTTTTGGTTCTCATTATTCCTTTTCTAGAGCAGTGACCCTCCCTAAAGTAAACGATGGTCACCGACATGTTGAACACAATAACACAAGTGAGAAATGTTAGCCGTCCATCATTGCAGTGAATGTCTGTACACGCTTCTGAGTGTGACGCTCCAAACACATGGCTTATTCTGCAGAGAAAACTCAGGAGGAAATCAGATCATCACTTCATTTTACTGTAGAGAAAATGAATAGAAAAACAGACTGAATATAAAAAAGGTGAGGGTTAGTAAAAGATTACTTAGTAACTGTTACCTGAAAATAAAACTGAACCCTTAACAGTGCAATTGTGAAAAGTGTTTATTCCTATCAAAGCATTTGTTTTGTATGAAGCTGTTAAATTAGATCGCATGTCTTGATTTCTGCAGTTTATAGAGAGAACGGTCTGCACATGTTGTCAGTCGTCATCAGACGGTGCATGTCAAACAGGATATTTTGTCCTCTGAAGGGTACTTTAAAGTGAAATCAATCATGGTCCCCATATTGAAGTATTTTTCCAAATGGAAGCACTCCAAACTGGCCACTTCAGAACTGATGGGCTAGCGTGATGCTTTGCACAGGCTCGTACCTTACCTATAAATGTATCTAGAGTGACAATGTTATCCACCACCCCTGCTGATAGAAAGCATATGCAGATGAGGTAAAGGATTTGAAGCTGGTTTGTGCTGGTCAGGATCTACCTTACCTACCTTGCACTAACTGCAGCCAGACTCTGTTGGAGAATCAGTTCCCTGTTGCGGTCATTAAGGTTATCCACATTAATAGCCTACTGAGAAAAGCAAATCTGTGGCTTAAACCCCATGACTCCTTTACAACTTCTCTTCTTCAGCTAACCTGTGTTTAACCATGACCGTCACGTTCCTTGCATATAGTTGAATGTAATGTAACACATACTAAAATACCAGATGATTTCAGCGTTTGTGGCCTTCTCTCTTTTGACAGATATGATCCTGATAAAGCTGTCAACCTTTAACTCAAGAGAAAGCATTTTTTCTATTTGACAATTACAATTCTCCAACAGTACTTAAAGTAGCCAAAAGGCGTGTTAAAAGATCTTGTGTCCTGTTTGTCCAGATGACTCTCTAAACATTGGCCATTTTAGCGACCTGTCTTACCCAAGTTCCTCTGAGAGCTGATTATTTAACCAATGATTTACTGATTTACACGCTCATCTAATAATTCAGATGCTCGAAAAACTGACAGATTCGTTCAGAAATAAAGAAATCATTGGTGCACACTCACCTGCAACAGAGCAAAGCAGACAGCCACTTCTGCTTGAAGATTGATACACTTGATGACCACAAGAGGGACCCTGCAGATACACTCTCAGAAAAAAAAACACAGTGGTACAAATAAAGTTCCTTAAGGAACAGTTTAGTTCCTTTGTAAAAGCTGTACCTTATATGGTACAGAAAAGGCTTCTTATGATAATGTTCTGTACCTTTTATAGTACAGGGTGGGCCATTTGTATGGATACACCTTAATAAAACGGGAATGGTTGAATACGGTTCCCTGAAAAGTGGATTGGAAATCGTGGGCCAGTTGAATGGACCCCAAGGTCTCCCGACCTGACCCCCTTAGACTTTTATCTTTGGGGTCATCTGAAGGAAATGGTCTATGTAATTTATTAAGGTGTATCCATATAAATGGCCCACCCAGTACAATTAAAATGAAGGTACACAATTGTTCTCATAAAAAAAAAAAAAAAAAGGGTAGGTAGGATTTGGATAACTCCTTTATTACAATATCTATGGGGATAAATACTACTGGAAAGGCAAAAGTGACTTTATGAATAATCTCCATATTAAAACATGAATTATCATTTAAAAAGCATACGCTTAGAGACTCTTTCGTTCTAATACAAAACGACTGGTAAAACAAAACTACAGGTATTGTAAACTAAACATTAAAGGCATTTTTAAATAAACATTTGGTATGAATGTTAAAAACAGTTTCATTATTGATATTTGCACCGTTTGGCATTTGCTTTCCACATAAACTGGCAAAAGTCTTATGCAAGCAAACATTCTACTAAATGTAATCAAGCATTGTGCACATCTCATTACAATACTGATGCATAATCTTATTCCGATTTTAAAATCAAGTAAATTAACCTTTAAGTGACTACAAACGGATTGTGTTGGAAAAAAAATAATAATTTAATTCACGTTAAAGTAATTTTTATTCTTTATTGTAAATAGAAGTGCATTTACACAAAGAAAAGTTCAAAGTATTTGATGTTTACTGAAAATAAAGCCACACATTTTGGATATACAGAAGCGAAATGCCTTTAAATAGTTCTTGAAGCAACACATTCGACATTGTTAAGCTACAAAGTATCTAGTCACTGTAGTGGGGTCAGACACACAAAGACAGGAGGTTAAATCTCTAAAGTATTTATTCAAGTGGAGCAACAACAGCAGAGGATGAAGCAGGAGAGTGGTGAAGCAGAAGGTGATCTCACACACAGTTCAACACAGTAACTTCAGTAACACCAACACTATAGACACTTCCCTTGAGCAGGTTGATTTGCATCCACAGGAGAAAGGGAAGAGCACAGGAGAGCCGTTGAGGAAGACCATCTGACAGTGATTCCAGCCGGAGAGCAACTGGATGTGGTGAGGTTTTATGGTGTGTTGGTGATTGGGGGTGCAGGTGCGGGCTGTTAGTAACCTGGCGATGGTTCACGTGTGTGGTGACTGGTGATTGGGGGAGGTGATTGGGACTGCGGGAACGAGCCGAGGGTGTGACAAGTGGTACCTTCATGGATCAGATTTGTACCTTTGATGAGGGTACGATATTGTATCTGCAGGTTTAAAAAACCAAAGGTACATTTTGGTTTTCTATGGTACGAATCATGTCCTTAAAGGTACAAACTGCAATGGTAAACATTTGTTTCTTTGTCTTAAGGTACATATCAGTTCCATTAAAAGGTAGCTACTGCCCAGTGACAAGGGTTTGTACCTTCTTTGGTACAACATTGTACCATTTTTTCCGAGTGTACAATCAATGATCAATGTTTATTCATTCATTCATTCATTCACATAAACCCAATAATATACAGGAGGGATATACCCATGTTAACTCTTTTTAAAAAATGCAGACAGGCCTACAGTCATAACTTGAAGTCCTTTTCCTTCTGTCTTGTGGCCAAAATAAAAGGTAGGAATATCAAAATGATGAACAGAATAGTTATCAATATATTCTATAGAAATAGCTTCATTAATCTAACATAGGTGGAAGAAATAAGTCGGGATAGTGTAGTTATGTGTTCAGACTCAGCATCAGCGTTAACATCTTTAATTACCCAGAGGTCATCTAGAGAAGATTTACTGTAATACATGAGATGTTCAGTAGGTGGCGACATGTTCTTATGACACCAACCCGCCAGAGAAATAAAAGAAGTAGAAGACCGATCGCAGAACTTGAAATGCAGTTCTTCTTCCGCTCCACTAGGCGGCGGAAGCGGCTTCTGGTTCAGACTGACTCACAGCTTCAGGTGTTTGTTTGACAACAAGGAGCGCGTGATGACAGATGACAGTCGCCAAAACAAAACACCTGCAGTTTGTTTAAAATACATCATTTACAGATGACAGCTTAGCGACAGACTCTTAATGTGTTTAAACAGCACATATTCCAGCTCAACAGCACATTAAAGCTGCAGAATCTGCGATAAAGTGCAGGAATCGACTGAAGAGACTCACCTGTAAGTATCAGCTCCTATAAAGTTCTCTTTCTGCTTGTAAAATGACTGACACGGGCTCTATAAACAGCTTTTGTGTTTTATAAAGAGCGTTGATTAATAGTTTTACGATGTTATTAATACAGCTCGTCTGTCAGTTGATGTATGTTTATGTTGTGATGGATGAAATGAGTTGAACACTGTAAGAATCAAAGCTGATGTTGATGCTGTCTTTAATGTTCAATATGTTCAAAAGTGGAGTCTGACAAACAAGCATGTATGAAGCTTTCCTCAGCTTTCATGAAGTATTGTCTGATTGTTTACATGTTTCTTGATAATGTCGCTGATAGAGTTTATGTTTAGAGTTCTTTGAGAGAGAATATTGTGATATTTATATTATAAAGCAGCATAAATCTGCACTTATCCTTGTTTAAAAGTCAGTTAGTGAGCTTTTGTATAGCTGCAGTGTTCAATATTGTACCTGTCAAATAGACAATATACTGTATGTTATCTTATGTTTATGAAGGATTATGATGGTGAACTCTGATGAATTCTGCTGTTTCAGATGTCCTTTTGTAGTAAAGTGTTTATTTGTGTGTTTCCTCTGCAGAATGAAGGTTGTGTTTGGACTGTACAGCCAAGAGAAACGGAGCTCTGGGACATTTGACAGCCATGGACTGTAAGGACGGACGTCTCCTGCTGGACAGGTAAGACCCGCACCTTGTGTTTGAGGTTTGGTGTATCGGTTATTATCCTTTTCTTTCTGGAGGGTCATCCCTCTGGAAAGGAAATGATAGTAACCGAAACGGGAGGAGAAGGGACGAGGACCCCAAATTTTATACAGCTAAATTTAATTTTGTAGTAAAAAGCAGCATAACCCCTGCTGTACATGGCCCCGTAGGTCAGGGGGGGACCCGACCCATCCCCCCCCTTCTTTCACACCACATTCACACATATCGCAGTGATCTGGCTGGGATTGAACCAGCAACCTCTTATCCCATGAGGCATTGCTCTACCACTGAGCCACAGATCACATATAGAATGATGTGCTGGAACTTATATTTGACTATTCAAGTGAACATGAAAACATTAAAAGCTTGAGTGGGGTTTGAACCCAGATCTCTTTGATGAGAGCACAGTGCTCTACCAGTGAGCCACATTTCTCATGATAAGTCACATGCTGGAACTTATATTGGACTGTTATTTCACTACTCTCTGTGTAATAAGAGAGCAGAGCTGGGGTTCGAACCCTGACTTCATGACAACATTCCCCACAGGAATCGTGCGTTCATCCAGCGGCACCACTGCAGCTCTCATGTTTACCTGAGGAGTTTAGCAAAGTTTGTCAAATATTATGCCATTTATTTCATGTTTGCAATAGTGAGAGTTGAACCCAGGTCTTCTTTATTAGAACACAACACTTTAACCACTAGGCCACAGATCTCCTGACTCAACACATGCTGAAACTTATATTTCAACCTGATTTTACTAATATTCTGTTAAAGCCTCATCCAAAGAGAGATTTGAACCCACAAGTCCATCATCAGAGACTGTGTGTTTAAACACTTGCACCACTGTGGCTTTCATGCACATAGCTGGTGTTTTGGACACTTTGTTGGATTTAGGAACAACTATTTGTCACATTTAAAAGTAAAATTTGAACCTACAACACCATCGGACAGGTGTTTAACCACATGCGCCACTGTGACTTTTATACTCACAGCTGGTGTTTTAGATATTATGTTGGATTTATTATCGGTTTATCAAAATCAAAAGGGGGATTTGATTCCACAGCTCCATGATTAATGAGCATGTTTAACAGCTTGCACAACTGTGACTTTCATGGGTGAATCTGGTGTTTTGGACACTTAGTTGGATTTCACAAACCCCATTTATGACAAATAAAAGTGGGATTTGAACCCATTAACACTGAACATGTGTTTAACCACATGCACCACTGTGATTTCCACAGCGAAATCTGGTGTTTTGGACATTTTGTTGGATTTAAGAGAATCTATTTATCCTGTCATTTGCCTTGAAGCTTCTTGTTTGCCGAAAGTCCTTAATTAACAGCCTCAGGTGTTTCTAATCAGGTTGCAGGTGAACTGGAAAGTGGCTCTTCAGGATCAGGATTTTCCTAAAGGAAAGCTCTTTGTGTTTCAGTCTTCATGTGTTGATGCAGATCCACTGATTGTCCACAAGAGGGAACTGAAACACTGATTTCATTTTAGACTTGATCAGTATTTTAAAGCTTGTTTGGAGTGGTGCGACACAAAACAATGTTATTGTTAAAAATGTTTAAAAATGACTGTATATATATGTTATTTTTAACATCATTGTTTCCTGTGGGGTTCTTCAATCATCCAGTTTAATAACTTACCTTACACCAACCTTAAAGTGGTGGAGGGTCGCACCACTGCAAAACAAGTTTCAAAAGACTGAACTGAACTAAAATGAAAAGCTTGTAGATCAGATCAGTGTTTCAGTTCCCTCTTGTGGACAATCAGTGGATCTGCATCAACACATGAAGACTGAAACACAAAGAGCTTTCCTTTAGGAAAATCCTGATCCTGAAGAGCCACTTTCCAGTTCACCTGCAACCTGATTAGAAACACCTGAGGCTGTTAATTAAGGACTTTCAGTAAACAAGAAGCTTCAAGGCAAATGACAAACTCTGTGATTCAGATAATAATAAAACATTTATTTGACTAAACTAAAGCTGAAATTATTCATTATGAAGATGCAGAAACACAAACTGAATTTAAAAAAGTGTATTAAAGTCTCCCCTACCGTCTTTGCTGGAGTCTGGAAATTGAACCACACTTTTAAATCCAACTCTTGATAGTCCTGGGTTTAAATCTCACTTTAAATGTGTTAATGAATGTTCTTAAATCCAATTAATTGTCTGAAACATCTGCTCTGAGTGTGAAAGTCTAAGTGGTGCATGTGGTTAACTTATGCTCAGTGTTAATGGACAGTGGTGCATGCTGTTAAACACATGTTCTCTTACAATGCAGTCACAGATTCGAATTCCACTGTTGGATAAACAGATGTAAATAAATCCAACAAAGTATCTAAAACACAAAGTTGTGAAAGCCACAATGGTGCAAGTGGTTAAACAGATGTTCTCTCATGATTGAGTTGTTGGTTCAAATCCCACTTTGGTTGAAGCTTTAACAGGATATCAGTAAAATCAGGGTGACATATAAGTTCCAGCATGTGTTGAGTCAGGAGATCTGTGGCCTAGTGGTTAAAGTGTTGTGTTCTATAAAGAAGACCTGGGTTCAAATCTTACAAACAGTGTACAAACTTTGTGCTTTCAGTCAGTGGTGCGTGTTGTTAAACATGTGTTCTCTAACTCCAGAGTTGTGGGTTCTAATCTGACTTTTAAATGTGATAAATAGATGTTCATAAATCCAACTAAATATCTAAAACACCACACTCAAATGCTAAAAATAAAGTTACAGTGGTGCAAGTGGTTAAACATGTACTCTGACGATGGCGTTGTGAGTTCAAAGCCCACTTCAGCTAGTTGAAGTTTAAACAGGATATTAGCATAATCACGGTGAAATATAAGTTCCAGCATGTGCTTAGTAAGGGAGATCTGTGGCCTAGTGGTTAAAGTGTTGTGTTCTAATAAAAAAGAGCTGGGTTCAAATCTTACTGTTGCAAACATGAAATAAATGGCATAATATTTGACAAACTTTGCTAAACTCCTCAGGTAAATGTGAGAGCCACAGTGGTGCTACTGGATGAATGCATGACTGCTGTGGGGAAGGTTGTTGTACAGACTTGGGTTCGAACCCCAGCTCTGCTCTCTTATTGCACAGAGAGTAGTGAAATAACAGTCAAATATAAGTTCCAGCATGTGACTTATCATGAGAAATGTGGCTCAGTGGTAGAGCACTGTGTTCTCAACAAAGAGATCTGGGTTCAAACCCCACTCAAGCTTTAAATGTTTTCATGTTCACTTGAATAGTCAAATATGAGTTCCAGCACATCATTCTATATGTGATCTGTGGCTCAGTGGTAGAGCAATGCCTCATGGGGTAAGAGGTTGCTGGTTCAATCCCAGCCAGATCACTGCGATATGTGTGAATGTGGTGTGAAAGAAGGGGGGGGATGGGTCGGGTCCCCCCCTGACCTACGGGGCCATGTACAGCAGGGGTTATGCTGCTTTTTACTATTAAAATTAAATTTAGCTGTATAAAATTTGGGGTCCTCGTCCCTTCTCCTCCCGTTTCGGTTACTATCATTTCCTTTCCAGAGGGACGACCCTCCAGAAAGAAAAGGATAATAACTGATACACCAAACCTCAAACACAAGGTGTGGGTCTTACCTGTCCAGCAGGAGACGTCCGTCCTTACAGTCCATGGCTGTCAAATGTCCCAGAGCTCCGTTTCTCTTGGCTGTACAGTCCAAACACAACCTTCATTCTGCAGAGGAAACACACAAATAAACACTTTACTACAAAAGGACATCTGAAACAGCAGAATTCATCAGAGTTCACCATCATAATCCTTCATAAACATAAGATAACATACAGTATATTGTCTATTTGACAGGTACAATATTAAACACTGCAGCTCTACAAAAGCTCACTAACTGTCTTTTAAACAAGGATAAGTGCAGATTTATGCTGCTTTATAATATAAATATCACAATATTCTCTCTCAAAGAACTCTAAACATAAACTCTATCAGCGACATTATCAAGAAACATGTAAACAATCAGACAATACTTCATGAAAGCTGAGGAAAGCTTCATACATGCTTGTTTGTCAGACTCCACTTTTGAACATATTGAACATTAAAGACAGCATCAACATCAGCTTTGATTCTTACAGTGTTCAACTCATTTCATCCATCACAACATAAACATACATCAACTGACAGACGAGCTGTATTAATAACATCGTAAAACTATTAATCAACGCTATTTATAAAACCCAAAAGCTGTTTATAGAGCCCGTGTCAGTCATTGTACAAGCAGAAAGAGAACTTTATAGGAGCTGATACTTACAGGTGAGTCTCTTCAGTCGATTCCTGCACTTTATCGCAGATTCTGCTGCTTTAATTTGCTGTTGAGCTGGAATATGTGCTGTTTAAACACATTAAGAGTCTGTCGCTAAGCTGTCATCTGTAAATGATGTATTTTAAACAAACTGCAGGTGTTTTGTTTTGGCGACTGTCATCTGTCATCACGCGCTCCTTGTTGTCAAACAAACACCTGAAGCTGTGAGTCAGACTGAACCAGAAGCCGCTTTCGCCGCCTAGTGGAGCGGATGAAGAACTGCACTTTACTAATTATAGTTGTGCACTCAAAGATGCTTCAGATTGAGTCACTAACTATATATTTAAGTCTCACATCACATGTTTAAACATTTTCAAACTAAACCATTAAATTCTCTATCAGCAAAACAAGAACATGCAGGTGGTGTTTGAACCCACAACTCCATCACAGCCTCATCTTCAAGTGTGTGTTTATCCAGTGGAGCCACACTGACTTTCACACTTGTTGGTGCTGTTTGACACACTTCACTGCATGTAATGCAGCTCATAGGCTTTAATGAGTCTTGAACTCTGGACTTGAGCATTGCAAACCAAACACTTTATCTCACGCACCACAGAGGATGTGAAAATATAATGTATTTTGATGTTTAAATGTTTAGTTCAGCTTCAACACTGATTATAATTCAACATGAGCAGCAGCAGGACTTGAACTCAGGACTCTGTGATAAACACACAACACTTTTATCAGCTGAGCCACTGAGTCTGACACATTCTGCTGGTTTTCTGTCTCAGTTTTATCCAGAGATTTGTTGTAATAAACAATAATGTGAAAATGCAAGATTGGAAATCAGACTTTTATGATCTGCAGACGAGAGATCATCCACTGAGCCACAGACATTACAATGACTTTATTCTATATTATTGTTAGTAAGTGTAGTTTAGCTAACACTGATAATAATTCAGCATCAGCAATATTGAGAGCTGAACTCTGGTCTTGTTGACTGAAGGCAATGACTTTCCTGCTGTGCCACTGAGATTGAGGCTTTCATCTGTTTTAGACTCAGGTTTAAGTTTGGTCATGAGACTACATTGAAGAGCAGCTGAAAGACTGATTAAACATGAGTAACAGGAACACACGAGAGCAGGTCAGTGTGTTAATGAGCGCCACCATGTGGACAATAAGTCTATCTGCATTTATACATGAAAACATCATTAAAATCAGGTGTGATCCTGATCCTGCTGAGCCGCTCTCCTGAGTTTAGCTGCAACCCTGATTTGTTTATTCAGTAAGAATGCTTGAACAATAACACAAAGGCATTAATACTTTTAAATTACACAAAAGACTGAAATAACAATCAATTTACAATCACAATCTTTCCATCCACATTAATAATAATTAAAACAATACAAAATTATACATGAATTAAATACAGTAATAAAAACAACTAAAATAAATGACGTATAAGCATCAGGGGATTTGAAGTTCTCTAAATATCAACCCAAAATCTTGTAATAAAGTATATAAATATCTTGCTTTTTGACTTTTCGTCTCTCTGAATGTCTATCAGAAATTCTTCTTTATACTTCAGCCCTGATTAAAAACAGCAGCAGCAGCTAATCAAGGCCTTCAGCATCACTAGAAACTTCCAGACTGATGTGTTGCATTGTTTATGACAAAGAAAATAATAAAAAACAATTTAATTAAACTGTTGAATTATTGATTTTTGTAAGTTTGATCATATATTTTACTGACCATTTTTATGATGCTGTACAACTCAGACCACTTGTTTTAATACAAGGAATAATGTTTTCTTCCTACATCAGTTTAGTCACTCAAATCAAAGCTGAACTAAACCTCTGTCCTAAATGTCATTAAAATAAACACATCAGCAGTCCAGTTAGAGGCCTGTAGCGTGAAGCTGGATTAGCTGGTTGGACAGTTCACCTTCAGTTTAGTTTGCACCAAATTTGGGTTTTATGTAGGTCTGCAGGATATTGGTGAAAACTGACATTGTGATATTTAGTTTTTCTGCGATATTTACTGCAATAGGAATATAATTTCACAATATGACTAATAATCTGAATTTGGAATAATTTTGATTGTGATGATTTTATCGAGGAGTGAATCTGCATAAAATATAATAAACATATTACAAGCATAAACTAATGAAATAGAAGAAATATACATATGATATAAACAGTGCTTTATGGCTTTCTGGAGAGTCTAACAGTATTGAGGTACAGAAATTAAAAGATCAAATGTAAAATATCACTTTATAAGGTTTAAAACTTTTCATTAAAGTTGTCCTCAAACTATTTATCAACATCTCGTCTTGTTCTAGGAACATTTTGAAACACGTTTGTGATACACTTCAAACGTTGACATCTTTAGTCTTCATTATAGAAATAATAAATGCAATTATTCTTTGTTAAAGCTACACATTTGATCATTTCTAGTGCTCAAATGGTTTAAATTCATCTGAAATCTTACATTGTCTAATGCAGGCCTGAAAAATCTTTCACCTAATGAGGGTTAAACTGTTCTGAACTGAACTGTGTTTTCTGGTTAATCACAATCCCAACTCAACATAGAAGATCCTGCGATGTGACTATTGCAGATTTGCAGATTGTGATATCAATGCTGAAACAATATATTGTGCAGGCCTAGTTTTAGGTAACATGAAAGCAGCTCGACTTCAATCACTCTTTGTTGGTCTCATGGAGCAGCCGAGCTGAGCTCCTTCATGACACCTAAAACCCACATTTGATGCAAATGAACTGAAACTGAACTGGCTAGCCACAAATCTGGCTTCATAGCACAGCCTCCACATCTACACAATGTGAGTGAATGCTGTGGTGTGTTTGAGAAGGGGATGGTGTTGTCTCTCCCTGAGCTCCAGAAGCGTATCCAGAAGGGGTTTTGCTTTTGCCTGCAAAAAAAACAAAAGAAAAGTGCATTAAAAAAATTGCTCCGTCGTCTTATCCCGAGTTGTTTTGGTTGTCATTATTCCCTTTCTAGAGGAGTGACTCTCCAAAAAGAAAATGCTGGTAACCGACGTGTTGAACAACACACAAACACAAGTGAGAAATCTTCACACATTGACACATACATTTCATTTCAAGCGTAACTTCACAAATCACAACACAGTGAATAAAAACAGTTTTTGATCACCCACACCAAGTCTAAAACTGAAGAATCTCTCATCATTTACTCACCCTTCACTTGTTTCAAACACAGAAGAAGATATTTTGAAGAAAGCTGAAAACCTGTAATCATTGTCTTCATAGTATTTGTTTTCCCCTATGGAAGTCAATGGTTACAGGTTTCCAGCGTTCCTCAAAATACCTTCTTTTGTGTTCAACAGAGTAAAGAAACTTGTAAAGATTTAGAATCACCTGAGGGAGAGTAAATAGAGTAAATTTTGATTCAACATTTACGCATTAATGTTTAAATAATTTAAATTTAATGTTTAAATGTTAATGTTTAATTAATTTAAGCATTAACATTTTCATTTTTGGATGAACTATTCCTTTAAGCATTGTAAAATGTGCTCTTAACGCTTTCATAATCTCGCACTATACATTCATCTGCTCTCAATATTAGTCAAAGTAAAAAACGACATAAAATGTTTGTTTTGATGCACAAAATGCTGCAGATAACATATTTTTCTCTGATAATTGTCATAATTATGATTATTTTCAGAGTCAGAAGGCCTATGAATATTGCAGATATTATTATGTGTGAATTTTAACAAATGTAGAAACATTGTATCAATGCCAGCTTGTCATATTCTTATCATATTATCACGTACAAAAAAGTCAGATTAGGTAAGAGAAACTTATAAGGATATTATAATATTATTTATTAAGTGACACAAATGAATCAGATGATTTAGATTAGTTTGGAAAAAACCCGCATGTCAATGTTGTGCTTTCACAGTAATATATTCATGTAGCAGATAATAGTAAATAAATAGTTAATAATCCTGTAGCAGTTGCTTTTATCCAAAACATTTTCAAAAGTGAGGAGAATAACCTATTCATCCTAATAGAGAGAAAAAATCTGAGGGGCTGATATAAATGGAGAGTTAAGGACACACATAAGAGTGTGAGTATTGCTCTTTAGTGTTGACATGATGCCGTCACAGAAATAATAATAACCATGAGGGCAGCACGATTCTTTCTCAAATATGAATCACATTTATTCTCAATGGGAACTGAGACTGCGACTCTCTGAGTGTTCTTGTCCATGTACACTAACTATTAACATTTTAAGCTTTCATAGAGAAACACAGACATGTTACAATAGAGATTTATGATTGATTGCTGAATAAATAGTGTTTTGTTATTGTGTGATTGTGACCAATAATGTGGTAATCCAGCATGACCTGGAAATTAATCACCATCATTCATGCCCGTATCCAGCCTGGTTAAAAGGGTGGTTCATTTTTCTCAAAAAGTGGACCTTTTGCAGTTATTCGCCTTTTGTTCTACTTAATGATGAGGTTAAAATACTGCATTTTAGTGACATTTTAAGCACTATTTTTAGCTGGATTAGCTTGTCGGATGGTCATCATAACCACACTTTTTGAGGTACTAAAACATTTGCTAAATATATAAAATAAAGAAATATGGAAATAATACTTATTTTATAACACAAATTTATCACATCATATATCATTAGAAAAGGATTAAAGTTAAAGTTTAAAGTTTTTGTAAAAAATAAAAAAGTACGTTTTGAAAGTTCGTGGATAACAAAAATAACCTAAAATGAACTTTAATATGGGCCGATTTTGGAGCTTCAAACCTTTTTATTGTTTTTTTTTTCTTTCTAAAATAAGGTCCAAGATTCAGAATAAAAGTTGGGCTACTTTTAGTGAAAGATGACGTCACTTTTGCCATATTACATGCTTTCTTGCACAGCTGGATGTTAATGCGATGTTAATGTTAAAATAACTGTTTGCATTTAATGAAGGCCTTCTTTGATGGGTTATTTTTACAGTTTAGGATGGTATTGCAGTCAAAATAAGACAAATTTGTTCATGTATGGGACAATAGTGGACCTTTTATCACTGGGAGGGGTGGGTCTTTCGAACCACTTGAACACCCCCTAGCTACGGGCCTGTCAATACAATGAGATCTCATCCAGACAGTGCTATTATTTATTTATTTTTTGTGATAAATATTAGATATTTGTGAAAAAAAAATCTAACAATGTTATCTATCACCCCTGCTGAAAAAATTATATGTTGATAAGGTATAGGTTTTGTTGCTGGTTTAAGCTGTATACAGGACCAGCACAAAAAAAAAATCTACCACCTTCCTTCCTATCTAACTTATCTTCCACTAACATCGGCTTTAGATGAGCTTCAGTTCCCTCTTGTGGTCATTGAGTTTATCCATTACGACTTCACTTTAACTAACCTGTGTTTGACCATGGCTGTCACATTTCCTGCATATAGGCTACACTTACACTGATACATACATTGGTGGCCTTTAAAACAAACGCACGTCATAGACATTTTAACTCAAGTCTAAGCATTTTTAATATTACATTTTATAGACAACGAAACAATTAAATAATAAAATAAAATTAATTAATTGAAAAAAAAAAATTACATTATTAAACTTGTAAATATCATCTGTTAAACAGAATTTAAATAATGATGTGTGTGAATGATGTTCTTCTTGAAAAGCTGCTTTGCAAACAGACAGAAGTGCTCAAAACACCACATGCTGGTGACAGGACAGTGTTCAACACTTCTCTCTCTATTTATTTTTATAGACGAGCCCCAGTCAAGATTATTGCTACATTTCGAAAGCGATTAAAGAAATGTATTTATTTACCTTCATTTCGCGGTGCCATGTCATTTGCCGTGAAAAACAAAATAACGAAAAGTAAATAATAATAATCAACCCACCCGAAAGGAGTGTTAGAAGATCTTGTGTCTCGTGTTGTTTGTCTGTTTGTCCAGATGACTCTCTGAACACTGGCCATTTTAGCGACCTGTTTTACTCCAGTTCCTCTGAGAGCTGATTACTGAACCAATATTTCACCGATAGTTTCTACGTTCATCTAACAACTCAGATACTCGAAAAACGGACAGATTCAGAAATAAGACAGAGACAGAAATAAAGAAGAAATCATTGGTGCACACTCACCTGGCAGCAGAGCAAAGCAGACAGCCACTTCAGCTTGAAGATTGATACACTTGATGAGCACAAGAGGGACCCTGCAGATACAATGAGTGTTTATTTACTTACTTAGAAAAAAAATTAATCACTAAACACATTCAGTAATACGCAAGAGGGCTTATTCAAGCTAGATATTTAATGACAGTCGATAACTGGAAGTCATTTTCAGTCTGTCCTGTAGAAAGTGTGCAGTTCACCTTCCACTCCGCTAGAGGCGCAAGAGACCTCACGTTCAGCACGAGACTCACCTTTGGTTCACTGTAAACAACACGACGCTTGACCACGACCACAGTCAAAACAAACCTTTCTGGCCGTTTTAAAGATATAAAAGTAAATTTCCTGCAGGTGACAGTCAGTGAGAGCCTTTAAATGTCACTTAACAGCACACATTTCAGCCCTTCAGGCATAAACATGCGATTATCTCCGGATGAAGTGCAGGAATGCTGGACTCTCCACTCACCTGTAAGTAACTTTACACTTTTGTCGTTAAATGTAAATTAAGCATTGCTATATAATCTTTTAAGTTGTTGGTAACGTTTGTATTGAAGTGATTTCTGTAAAGTTTATCATGTAAAATAATATTAAGCAGTAGTGCTGTTTGTTTTTGTATGCAGTCTAATGAATTCATGTTTTCATCTGCATGACAGCATCATGACATCTTTATTTTTTAAGCTTCTGCTTATGATTCATCCAGTTTTAATGATTTGTGTATCCAGTTTCATGTTATAAACTTTAATATATGTAATGATACATGTTTAAATTGTACAACTTTCCTCATCAACGCAACTGAATTGATTTAAAATAAAATAAACACTGTAAACTAGTTACCATTTGATTGTGTTATGTGGCAATATTATTTTCTTCTTGTAAATCATGTTATGAATGGTACTAAAAACACAAAATATAGAAATAAATATTTATATAGATATAAAATCATGTAATACATAAAGCCTTGAATGCTTGACATGTATTTCACTGCATGAAAATAACAAAATAGACATGCAAGTAATGAAATAATCTAAAATAATAATATAACTTTAAATGTAATAGTAATGATATGCAATATAAAAATATACAAATTGAGATTCTTAGTTTTATTCATGGATTTATGTATTTCTCCTTAAATTAAAATATAAAGTGGAATCATTTATTTATTAATGTTTTTCTTGCAGAGTTTGTGTTTGGACACATGGACAGACAGTTGCTGTAATTATGGTCATCTGCTCATGCTAAGGTAATTTGTCTCTGCTTTTCTGTTATTTTTTCTTTGTTATTAAAAAGCCTGAAGACTCGATGAATGTGTGTTGTAAAAAAAAAACACAGATTCAGCCAAAATCATTTTTGGACCATTAAATACTGTTCTGCTCTTGTTTCACACTGTAGCATTTGAAACATTGATATTTGTCAAGATGTTTTTTATTTCTATTTAATGTTATTTATTCCCATGATTCAGTATTGAACTTTTAACAGTCTATAGTAAGATTTATTTATTAGTTGTTATTTTTTACACTTTTAAATTCTGAATATGTCTTTAGATTATTAAAATAGTATTATTATAATAATTAATACTTAAAAATATTTAAAGTCGTTCAATTAATTGTAATTATTTTAGACCCTTTATTTTTAATGACATTAAATAATTGAATAGGTTATAAATTAAAATATAAAATATTTTTATCCAATTTTCACTATTTTTTTTTTTTTTATAAACCTGTTGAGTTGTTGTATCTTTAAATAAAACAAACGAACAGTTGTTAGTATGAGAAACTGGTGGTCCAGTGGTCAGGGCTCTCGGTTGGAGATCCGAGCCTGACGCAGCAGACCAGGGTTCAAATCACCACGCTGCTAGTAGTTTTAGAAATTTTTGCAAAAAAAACGGGTTTTTTTCAAAAAAAAAAAAAAAAATTCTCTTTTTCTTCTTTGCTCCGCCTTCTCCTCTCTCTGCTCCGCCTTTCTCTCTCCTTGTCCCACCTCTCTCTGTCCCACCTCTCTCTCTCCTTGTCCCATCTCTCTCTGTCCGGCCTACCTGTCTGTCTTGCCGCCGCAGGATTGTCCGAGCCATCTCTGCTTTGTTGTCTTACGGCATCAGGATTGTCCGCGCCCCAGGTATGTTTGTGATCTGGTCCGTGTTTCACTGTGTGCTCGTGAGCCTTCGGTTTCCGACCTCTGTTCCGCCCTCTGTTCTGTTATACCGCCCCAGGTATTGTCTTTGGTGTACTCCGCACACCTTAGGTGGGTTTCGTACCCACAACTCTCCGTAACCTTGTCCGCAACCAACGTGTGTTTAGCCAGTTGTGCCATTCTGGCTTTCACGATGACCCCTGCATTTTTGCGCATTTTGTTTGGTTTAATGATGGCAATTTAACCAAAGCAATAGTGAGGTTTGAACTCGGGTCTGCAAGACGAAAGCCTAGTGCTTTATCTCCTGAGCCACTGAAGCACTGGAGCTTGAGACCTGTTTTTGAGTATATTTATACATACATTATGTTGAGCTCGAATAAGAAAAGAGTTCATAGTATTTGTGGGATTCAAACCCATACTGTTACGTGCAGTAACTGAGTACTCTACCACTGAGCCACAAGCTTTGTGATGTTCAGAGTCTTTTTTTTTGCAGTATTATCAGCTGTATAAGAATTTTATAAAAGCAATAGTGGGATTTGAACCCGGGTCTCCAAGATGAAAGCTCAAAGGTCTTAACACTAAGCCGTTGAATCTGTAGTTTTGCTGCGCTTTTGGACTTGGTTTTAATAAAAAATTTGTTCATATGGCTAAAAAATGTTAGTTTACAGAATTAAACTGACAATAGTGAGGTTTGAACCTGGATCTCCAAGATGGAAGCTCAAAGATTTTACCACTGGGCCATTGAATCTGTGAGCTTCGGAAGCTTTTGGACAGGATTTTGTTGAAAGCTTTTGTTTATATGACTAAAAAGTTTTAATTTACAGAGTTAAACATTTGCAATAGCGGGATTAGAACTCGGGTCTCTAAGATGAAATTTCAATAATATCACCACTAGGCCATTAAAGCTGTGAGCATGATTTGTTTTGAACACGGTTTTGTTAAAAAATGTAGTTTGTAAGGCCAAAAATTTTTAGTTTAGTTTTTAGTTAAAAACCTGCAATAGTGGGATTTGAACTCAGGTCTCTTAAGAAGAAAGGCCGAAGATTTTACCACTAAACCATCGAAACCGTTGACTTAATGTGGTTTTGATCAGGGTTTTGTTGAAAGCTTAAATTTATGAGACCAAAAATGTTTAGTTTTTACTTAAATGCTTGCATCAGTGGAATTTGAACATGGGTCTCCAAGTTGAAAGCTTAAAGATTTTACCACTGGGCCATTGAATCCATGAGTTTGGTTTTGTTTTGGACAGGGTTTTGTTGAAAGCTTTAATTTATATGATTAATTTTTTTATTTAATTTATAGGGTTGAACACTTGCATCAGCGTGATTTGAACTTGGGTCTCCAAATTGAAAGCTCAAAGATTTTACCACTGAGCCACTGAGTCTCAGTTTCGCACTATTGTTTGGACTTCTCTTTTATAGACAGCTTTTAGAAACAGCATTTACATGTTTATAAATCTTACAACAAATGCCCTTTCAAAACATGTTTTGGCCTCACAGTTTCAGTAGCTCAAGTATTAAACCATCAAGCTTTAAATCTTTGAGACTCGGGTTCAAATCCCACTCTTGCAGAGCTATTGAGTCTGAGAGTTGTTTAGGACAAAGTTTGGTTTTATTTGTGTTTGTCTGTTTCATAACACACAGATATAAAGTGGAGTATCATCAAGCATGATTACCCATACTCAAACCTGCTTTAGACATATCCAAACCCTGGGACTGGGAACGCAACCTTTCAATTACAAGTCCAAATCCCTAACCATTAGGCCACAGCTGCCCCTTATAGACCACAACTGTTGCATGTGAAACTCCTCTCATTATTTTTTTTAATTAGGAGTTTATGTACAATATTTAGTGGATGAGCAGAAGTGGATTTGAACAACTTTTAATCACTTTATGTTGAATTATTGAGCTTGACATTAAATTTGGACAAACATTGTAGGATTTAATCCATGACGTTTGAATGAGGACTTTGAAATATTATAAAAATAATGTTATTTTTGTCATAACTTTATGATCTGTTTTCATTTCTTGAACCATGAATTGCCTCATAAGTCTTTACAGATGTACAGGCTGATATTTCTGTCTTAATTTTTTAATCACTTCTAGATGAGCTTGTGATTCATTGAACACAGCTGGCAGATCCTTTAGGATTCATCAGTCCTCATCTCAGTCTGATCAACTGCTTCTGAGCTGGTCCTGAGAGAGACATCTAGTGCTCAGTGCTGAAATTACTGCTCATTCACAAACAGATGAGTGGAATATTGTCCCAGGTACGGTAAAAAAAAAACACAATCATCATGACAATTGTAAATAAACTTTTTATTGACAGACAGTGTGTGTTAGACTCGTCTGATGGACTCGTCTGCAGTCTATATGTGATGTTCTGTGGCTTAGCAAGCAGGGGTTGATAACATCCTTGGATGAGAAAACCTCATTCTTCTCCTCATCACAGGTCACAACATGGATCTACAGCACAGAAAATGAAGACAATTAAGCAAATGAAAATGAGTCGAATTAAAAAAATGGAAATACAAAAATGCAAATAAGGACAAGAAACAATAATACAAATGTACAAACATACCACATACATTAGTCTATATACATACATACACTTTTCTTTAAATAAAATATTTGAAAGATAGATTTATGCATGTTTAATTTATATATAATTTTTTTTCTTACAACTGTATTTTGGGGTAAATGTTAGGATATTATTAGATGAAAATTAACATTGAATATAGTGTGTGTTTGTTTTTAAAAAATGATATCATCCTATGTTTCCCAGTGATGGGTTGCAGCTGGAAGGGCATCCGCTGCATAAAACATGTGCTGGATAAGTTGCCGGTTCATTCCGCTGTGGTGACCCTGGATTAACAAAGGGACTAAGCCGAAAAAGAAAATGAATGAATGAATGATATCATCCTATGATTTATTTGACCCAATTCAAACAACACACAAAGTCACAAACAGTCTCTGGCTATTATTTAGCAGTAACTAAAAATCAAGGCCCTTACCTGTGGAGCATTGAGCTCCTCTGTTGCATCTTTGAGCCTTTTTACAGACTTAGCCCAAACCAGATCACCCTGAACAGCCTTAAGGCCTAGTTTTTGGAGTCGATATTTGGCCTACTTGATCTGCTTGGACACGCGATCCACTTCCAAACCGCTGAGGACCGTAATAATTCACAAAGCCTTTGTTCTGGAAAATAAAACAACTATTTTTATAGTTCTGTGTGTACATTTCTACATGAAACACTGGTGAACATACACACATTTACCTTCACATACTCCACTGCTTCCTCTATAAGCTGCGGCAGCTCTGCAAGACCATGTTTCCCATGATGCTTCAGGTCTCTGATGACAAGCTCAAAGTGATTTCCCTGCAGTCTCCCAAGCTTAACAGCTTCAAATGCAGGACGGACATGAGAGATCTGCATTCCTCTCCTCTCAAACTCTGAGCCTTTCTCCAGCAACCTGGAGACACACAAATGTGTATATATACAAATCTATATGCATATCTACAAATGTAAAAAGAAGTTGATGATGATGAGGACTCACATTTTAGGTTCCCAAAGACCCCATCCCCATCTTATCATTAAAAACTTAAACTGTCATTTTCGGCACATTGCTTCTTGTTGATGCAACATAGAATAAATACGTTGCAATTAATTTGATGATTTAAGTTTTAGAAAGCAATAATACACATAGACTAAAAGTTGTTTTTTATATTTGTTAAAAAAAATTAGACTAAAGTTGAAAGCTTTTTAGTTGGAGGCTCTTTAAGTAAGCCCTCATCAATATATACTCTTAAAAATGAAATTATGGCACCATCTTGTGGCTCTTCCCAAGCACTTCATAATCACATTTAAAAAATCCCTAAAGAATTAGATGAATTAGAAGAAAAAGAAAAAACATAATCATGGGTCTGTTTACCGCTCTGGAGAGATGTTTTTCACCACAATGGCCTGGTAAGTAAGGGCAACAAGAGAACTCTCCTCCTGCATTTGACAGTCTGCCATCGTTCTCTTCTTGGCTTGTTTGCCTCTCTCCCTCAGTCTCATCGTAATGCAAGTCTTCTGCTGGTCCATGAAGCTCTTGGTTTCCACAAGCTTCCCAAAACGCCTGCTAACAAAATGATGAACTGACGTCCGGTGCTCCTTGCTGTCATCGGGCAGGAAGGTGAACACAGAACCAGGTGTTTTGGCATCAATAAACCTGAAAAAGTCCTCAGCTTCTCCTTCAGAGGCTAAACCGGCGAGCTCCTGGAAGTTTGGATGTTCTCTGACCCGGATCTCAGATTGGTTGGTCAGAGTCTGGAGGAAGGGGAAGTTGAATCGAACCGCTCTGTGGACCACAGCTCTCATGTGTTTATCAGAAAAAGTTCCGAACAACAGTTCCACCGTTTCTTGATCATCTGAACATGGTTTCACCTTCATTTTATTAGTAAAATGCTCCAATTCCCTGATCCTGATCCTGCTGAGCCGCTCTCCTGAGTTTAGCTGCAACCCTGATTTGTTTATTCAGTAAGAATGCTTAAACAATAACACAAAGGCATTAATACTTTTAAATTACACAAAAGACTGAAATAACAATCAATTTACAATCACAATCTTTCCATCCACATTAATAATAATTAAAACAATACAAAATTATACATGAATTAAATACAGTAATAAAAACAACTAAAATAAATGACGTATAAGCATCAGGGGATTTGAAGTTCTCTAAATATCTGATTAAAAACAGCAGCAGCAGCTAATCAAGGCCTTCAGCATCACTAGAAACTTCCAGACTGATGTGTTGCATTGTTTATGACACAGAAAATAATAAAAAACAATTTAATTAAACTGTTGAATTATTGATTTTTGTAAGTTTGATCATATATTTTACCGACCATTTTTATGATGCTGTACAACTCAGACCACTTGTTTTAATACATGGAATAATGTTTTCTTCCTACATCAGTTTAGTCACTCAAATCAAAGCTGAACTAAAGCACTGTCCTAAATGTCATTAAAATAAACACATCAGCAGTCCAGTCAGAGGCCTGTAGTGTGAAGCTGGATTAGCTGGTTGGACAGTTCACTTTCAGTTTAGTTTGCACCAAATTTGGGTTTTATGTAGGGCTGCAGGATATTGGTAAAAACTGACATTGTGATATTTAGTTTTTCTGCGATATTTACTGCAATAGGAATATAATTTCACAATATGACTAATAATCTGAATTTGGAATAATTTTGATTGTGATGATTTTATCGAGGAGTGAATCTGCATAAAATATAATAAACATATTACAAGCATAAACTAATGAAATAGAAGAAATATACATATGATATAAACAGTGCTTTATGGCTTTCTGGAGAGTCTAACAGTATTGAGGTACAGAAATTAAAAGATCAAATGTAAAATATCACTTTATAAGGTTGAAAACTTTTCATTAAAGTTGTCCTCAAACTATTTATCAACATCTCGTCTTGTTCTAGGAATATTTTGAAACACGTTTGTGATACACTTCAAACGTTGACATCTTTAGTCTTCATTATAGAAATAATTAAATGCAATTATTCTTTGTTAAAGCTACACATTTGATCATTTCTAGTGCTCAAATGGTTTAAATTCACCTAAAATCTTACATTGTCTAATGCAGGCCTGAAAAATCTTTCACCTAATGAGGGTTAAACTGTTCTGAACTGAACTGTGTTTTCTGGTTAATCACAATCCCAACTCAACATAGAAGATCCTGCGATGTGACTATTGCAGATTTGCAGATTGTGATATCAATGCTGAAACAATATATTGTGCAGGCCTAGTTTTAGGTAACATGAAAGCAGCTCGACTTCAATCACTCTTTGTTGGTCTCATGGAGCAGCCGAGCTGAGCTCCTTCATGACACCTAAAACCCACATTTGATGCAAATGAACTGAAACTGAACTGGCTAGCCACAAATCTGGCTTCATAGCACAGGCTCCACATCTTCACAATGTGAGTGAATGCTGTGGTGTGTTTGAGAAGGGGACGGTGTTGTCTCTCCCTGAGCTCCAGAAGCGTATCCAGAAGGGGTTTTGCTTTTGCCTGCAAAATAACACAGAAAATTGCTCCGTCGTCTCTTCCTGAGTTGTTTTGGTTGTCAATATTTCCTTTCAGAGGAGTGACCCTCCAAAAAGAAAATGCTGGTAACCGACATGTTGAACAACACAAACAGAAGTGAGAAATCTTCACACATTGACACATACATTTTATTTCAAGCGTAACTTCACAAATCACAACACAGTGAATAAAACAGTTTTTGATCACCCACACCAAAGCTAAAACTGAAGAATCTGTCATCATTTACTCACCCTTCACTTGTTTCAAACACAAAAGAAGATATTTTGAAGAAAGCTGAAAACCTGTAATCATTGTCTTCATAGTATTTGATTTCCCCTATGGAAGTCAATGGTTACAGGTTTCCAGCTTTCCTCAAAATACCTTCTTTTGTGTTTGGAACCACCTTAGGGAAAGTAAGTGGAGTAAATTTTCATTTTTGGATAAAATATCCCTTTAAGCATTGTAAAATGTGCTCTTAGCGCTTGCATAATCTCGCACTATACATTCATCTGCTCTCAATATTAGTCAAAGTAAAAAACGACATAAAATGTTTGTTTTGATGCACAAGATGCTGCAGATAACATATTTTTCTCTGATAATTGTTGTAATTATGATTGATTTTTTTTAGCATAGTCGTATTGTTTCTATGACAAACGGCATTATACAAACTGCAGATATCATTATGTGTGAATTTCTGTCAACAGTAGAGAGCAGGGCTGCATGATATTGGAAAAATTTGACATTGTGATATTTTGTTTTGCTGTGATATATATTGCGATAATGATATAATTTCACCAGATGATTTGAACAGCTCTATTTGGAAAGATTTCTTTAATTTAGATTGACTGGGATCTAAATGACAGTGCATCTGCATAAAATATAATGAATTACAAGCATATATAAATATGACAGAGCAAAAATAAAGCACAATAAATTAACAATCAATTGTAAAATAACATGTCAACTGTGTACAAATAATTTTATCCAATAATATAAATATAATAAGGGGCGACACGGTGGCTCAGTGGTTAGCACTGTTAGCCTCACAGCAAGGTCGCTTGTTTGTGTGGGTTTCCTCCGAGTGCATCTAAACTTTTAATATTTAATAAACAATCTAATCAATAACCCACATGTCAATGTTGTGCTTTCACAGTAAAATATTCATGTAGCAGATAATAGTAAATAAATAGTAAATAATCCTGTAGCAGTTGCTTTTATCCAAAACATTTTCAAAAGTGAGGAGAATAACCTATTCATCCTAATAGAAAGAAAAAATCTGAGGGGCTGATATAAATGGAGAGTTAAGGGCACACATAAGAGTTGAGCATTGCTCTTTAGTGTTGACATGATGCCGTCACAGAAATAATAATAACCATGAGGGCAGCACGATTCTTTCTCAAATATGAATCACATTTATTCTCAATGGAAACTGAGACTGCGACTCTCTGAGTGTTCTTGTCCATGTACACTAACTATTAACATTTTAAGCCTTCATAGAGAAACACAGACATGTTACAATAGAGATTTATGATTGATTGCTGAATAAATAGTGTTTTGTTATTGTGTGATTGTGACCAATAATGTGGTAATCCAGCATGACCTGGAAATTAATCACCATCATTCATGCCCGTATCCAGCCTGGTAAAAAGGGTGGTTTATTTTTCTCAAAAAGTGGACCTTTTGCAGTTATTCGCCTTTTGTTCTACTTAATGAAGAGGTTAAAATACTGCATTTTAGTGACATTTTAAGCACTATTTTTAGCTGGATTAGCTTGTCGGATGGTCATCATAACCACACTTTTTGAGGTACTAAAACATTTGCTAAATATATAAAATAAAGAAATATGGAAATTATACTTATTTTCAAACACAAATTTATCACATCATATATCATTAGAAAATGATTAAAGTTAAAGTTTAAAGTTTTTGTAAAAAATAAAAAAGGACGTTTTGAAAGTTCGTGGATAACAAAAATAGCCTAAAATGAACTTTAATATGGGCCAATTTTGGAGCTTCAAACCTTTTTATTGTTTTTTTTTCTTTCTAAAATAAGGTCCAAGATTCAGAATAAAAGTTGGGCTACTTTTAGTGAAAGATGACTTCACTTTTGCCATATTACATGTTTTCTTGCACAGCTGGATGTTAATGCGATGTTAATGTTAAAATAACTGTTTGCATTTAATGAAGGCCTTCTTTGATGGGTTATTTTTACAGTTTAGGATGGTATTGCAGTCAAAATAAGACAAATTTGTTCATGTATGGGACAATAGTGGACCTTTTATCACTGGGAGGGGTGGGTCTTTCGAACCACTTGAACACGCCCTAGCTACATGCCTGTCAATACAATGAGATCTCATCCAGACAGTGCTATTATTTATTTATTTTTTGTGATAAATATTAGATATTTGTGAAAAAAAAATCTAACAATGTTATCTATCACCCCTGCTGAAAAAATTATATGTTGATAAGGTATAGGTTTTGTTGCTGGTTTAAGCTGTATACAGGACCAGCACAAAAAAAATCTACCACCTTCCTTCCTATCTAACTTATCTTCCACTGACATCGGCTTTAGATGAGCTTCAGTTCCCTCTTGTGGTCATTGAGTTTATCCATTACGACTTCACCAACTAACCTGTGTTTGACCATGGCTGTCACATTTCCTGCATATAGGCTACACTTACACTGATACATACATTGGTGGCCTTTAAAACAAACGCACGTCATAGACATTTTAACTCAAGTCTAAGCATTTTTAATATTACATTTTATAGACAACGAAACAATTAAATAATAAAATAAAATTAATTAATTGAAAAAAATAATAACATTTTACATTATTAAACTTGTAAATATCATCTGTTAAACAGAATTTAAATAATGATGTGTGTGAATGATGTTCTTCTTGAAAAGCTGCTTTGCAAACAGACAGAAGTGCTGGTGACAGGACAGTGTTCAACACTTCTCTCTCTATTTATTTTAATAGACGAGCCCCAGTCAAGATTATTGCTACATTTCGAAAGCGATTAAAGAAATGTATTTATTTACCTTCATTTCGCGGTGTCATGTCATTTGCCGTGAAAAACAAAATAACGAAAAATAAATAATAATAATAAACAACCCACCCGAAAGGAGTGTTAGAAGATCTTGTGTCTCGTGTTGTTTGTCTGTTTGTCCAGATGACTCTCTGAACACTGGCCATTTTAGCGACCTGTTTTACTCCAGTTCCTCTGAGAGCTGATTACTGAACCAATATTTCACCGATAGTTTCTACGTTCATCCAATGATTCAGATGCTCGAAAAACTGACAGATTCGTTCAGAAATAAAGAAGAAATCATTGGTGCACACTCACCTGCAGCAGAGCAAAGCAGACAGCCACTTCAGCTTGAAGATTGATACACTTGATGACCACAAGAGGGACCCTGCAGATACAATGAGTGGTAGAATGTTTGTTTGTTTATTTATTTACTTACTTAGAAAAAATGTAATCACTAAACACATTCAGTAATATGCAAGAGGGCTTATTCAAGCTAGATATTTAATGACAGTCGATAACTGGAAGTCATTTTCAGTCTGTCCTGTAGAAAGTGTGCAGTTCACCTTCCGCTCCGCTAGAGGCGCAAGAGACCTCACGTTCAGAATCAGCACGAGACTCACCTTTGGTTCACTGTAAACAACACGACGCTTGACCACAGTCAAAACAAACCTTTCTGGCCGTTTTAAAGATATAAAAGTAAATTTCCTGCAGGTGACAGTCAGTGAGAGCCTTTAAATGTCACTTAACAGCACACATTTCAGCCCTTCAGGCATAAACATGCGATTATCTCCGGATGAAGTGCAGGAATGCTGGACCCTCCACTCACCTGTAAGTAACTTTACACTTTTGTTGTTAAAAGATTATATAGCAACGCTTAATGTGCATTTAATCGTTAATGACGTTTGTGTTGAGGTGATTCCTGTAAAGTTTATCATGTAGAATAATAATATTAAGCAGTAGTGCTGTTTGTTTTTGTATGCAGTCTAATGAATTCATGTTTTCATCTGCATGACAGCATCATGACATCTTTATTTTTTAAGCTTCTGCTTATGATTCATCCAGATTTATTTATGGATTTATCTATTTCTCCTTAACTTCAAATATAAAGTGGAATCATTTATTTATTAATGTTTTTCTTGCAGAGTTTGTGTTTGGACACATGGACAGACAGTTGCTGTAATTATGGTCATCTGCTCATGCTAAGGTAATTTGTCTCTGCTTTTCTGTTATTTTTTCTTTGTTATTAAAAAGCCTGAAGACTCGATGAATGTGTGTTGTAAAAAAAACACAGATTCAGCCAAAATAGTTTTTAGACCATTAAATACTGTTCTGCTCTTGTTTCACACTGTAGCATTTGAAACATTGATATTTGTCAAGATGTTTTTATTTCTATTTAATGTTATTTATTCCCATGATTCAGTATTGAACTTTTAAGTTGTCATTTTTTACACTTTTAAATTCTGAATATGTCTTTAAATATTTTCAAGTATTAAGTATTATAATAATAATATTTTAATAATCTAAAGTCGTTCAATTAATTGTAATTATTTTAGACCCTTTATTTTTAATGACATTAAATAATTGAATAGAATATTTGAAAATTCAAATATGAATTTTTTATCCAATTTTCACTTTTTTTTTTTTATAAACCTGTTGAGTCGTTGTATCTTTAAATAAAACAAACGAACAGTTGTTAGTATGAGAAACTGGTGGTCCAGTGGTCAGGGCTCTCGGTTGGAGATCCAAGCCTGACGCAGCAGACCAGGGTTCAAATCACCACGCTGCTAGTAGTTTTAGAAATTTTTACAAAAAAAACGTTTTTTTTTTTTCAAAAAAAAAATTTTTTTTCTCTTTTTCTTCTTTGCTCCGCCTTCTCCTCTCTCTGCTCCCCTCTCTCTTGTCCCACCTTTCTGTCCGGCCTACCTCTCTGTCTTACCGCCCCAGGTTTGTCCGAGCCATCACTGCTTTGTTGTCTTACCGCCTCAGGATTGTTCGTGCCTTTGCCTTTGCCTTACCGCCCCAGGTATGTTTGTGATCTGGTCCGTGTTTCACAGCGTACTCTCGTGAGCCTTCGGTTTCCGCCCACTGTTCTGTTATACCGCCCCAGGTATTGTCTTTGGTGTACTCCGCACACCTTAGGTGGGTTTCGTACCCACAACTCTCCGTAACCTTGTCCGCAACCAACGTGTGTTTAGCCAGTTGTGCCATTCTGGCTTTCACGATGACACCTGCTTTTTTTGCGCATTTTGTTTGGTTTAATGATGGCAATTTAACCAAAGCAATAGTGAGGTTTGAACTCGGGTCTCCAAGACGAAAGCCTAGTGCTTTATCTCCTGAGCTACTAAAGCTCTGGAGTTTGAAACCTTTTTTTGAGTATATTTAGTGATACATTATGTTGAGCGTGAATAAGAAATGAGTATTTGTGGGATTCAAACCCGTACTGTTACGTGCAGTAACTGAGTATTCTACCACTGAGCCACAAGCTTTGTGATATTCAGAGTCTTTTTTTTGCAGTATTATCAGCTGTACAGGAATTTTATACAAGCAATAGTGGGATTTGAACCCCGGTCTCCAAGATGAGAGGTCAATGGTCAGAGGTCTTACCACTGGGCCATTAAATCTGTGTATTTTCTGCACTCTAGGACTTGGTTTTGATCAAAAAATTTTGTCTATATGACGAAAAAATATGTTTACAGATTTAAACACTTTTATAATAGTGGGATTTGAACCCGAATCTCCAAGATGAAAGCTCAAAGATTTTACCACTAGGCCATTACAATTGTGAGCATGATTTGTTTTGAACACGGTTTTGTTAAAAAATTGTAGTTTGTAAGGCCAAAAATGTTTAGTTTACGGAGTTAAATACCTGTAATAGTGGGATTTGAACTCTGGTCTCTAAGAAGAAAGGTCAAAGATTTTACCACTAAACCACAGAATCTGTTGGCTCTATGCAGTTTTGGACAGGGTTTTGTTGAAAGCTTTAATTTATATGATTAATTTTTTTTTAGTTTATAGGGTTGATCACTTGCATCAGGGTGATTTGAACTTGGGTCTCCAAGTTAAAAGCTCAGAGATTTTACCACTGAGCCACTGAGTCTCAGTTTCGCTTTATGGTTTGGACTTCTCTTTTATAGACAGCTTTTAGAAACAGCATTTACATGTTTATAAATCTAACAACAAATGCCCTTTCAAAACATCCTTTGGCCTCACAGCTTCAGTAGCTCAAGTATTAAAACATCAAGCTTTAAATCTTTGAGACCTGAGTTCAAATCCCACTCTTGCAGAGCTATTGAGTCTGAGAGTTGCTTAGGACAAAGTTTGGTTTTATTTGTGTTTGTCTGTTTCATAACACACAGATATGAAGTAGAGTATCATCAAGCATGATTACCCATACTCGAACCTGCTTTAGATATATCCAAACCCTGGGACTGGGAACGCAACCTTTCAATTACAAGTCCAAATCCCTAACCATTAGGCCACAGCTGCTCCTTATAGACCACAACTGTTGCATGTGAAACTCCTCTCATTATTTTTTTTAATTAGGAGTTTATGTACAATATTTAGTGGATGAGCAGAAGTGGATTTGAACAACTTTTAATCACTTTATGTTGAATTATTGAGCTTGACATTAAATTTGGACAAACATTGTCGAATTTAATCCATGACGTTTGAATGAGGACTTTGAAATATTATAAAAATAATGTTATTTTTGTCATAACTTTATGATCTGTTTTCATTTCTTGAACCATGAATTGCCTCATAAGCCTTTACAGATGTACAGGCTGATATTTCTGTCCTGCTTTTTTATCACTTCTAGATGAGCTTGTGATTCATTGAACACAGCTGGCAGATCCTTTAGGATTCATCAGTCCTCATCTCAGTCTGATCAACTGCTTCTGAGCTGGACCTGAGAGAGACATCTAGTGCTCAGTGCTGAAATTACTGCTCATTCACAAACAAATGAGTGGAATATTGTCCCAGGTAAGGTAAAAAAAAAACACAATCATCATGACAATTGTAAATAAACTTTTTATTAAAAATACAGCTCCTCATATTTGACATTTTTAAACCTGTAAACAGTTTTAATCATTGCCATTGAGTAACCTATAAAGGATTAGTCTTCATAATCTCTCCGAGACACACAGTAGCGTAGCAGGACGCCTCCAGATCAAAATTTAGTGACAGACAGTGTGTGTTAGACTCGTCTGATGGACTCGTCTGCAGGCTATATGTGATGTTCTGTGGCTTAGCGAGCAGGGGTCGATAACATCCAGGGACGTTGAGTTTAAGGGGAGTCACTCTGAATCGGCAGGACTCTAAACCGCCCTGAGCCAATCGATCTTGATACCAAAAAGGTTTTCTGGATACTTGACACTATTTCCTGGCATAGGAAGAATCACCTGAATGAAAAAACACAAAGGCAAAGTAAGAGACTGATGGGTAAGAGTTACTGTAGCAGACATACAGAGCAAATAAAGACATTTGAAACAGTACCTGGTCAAATGAGAAAACCTCATTCTTCTCCTCATCTGAAGTCACAACATGGATCTACAGCACAGAAAACAAATAAAAAGAAATGGAAATACCACAAATAAGGACAAGAAACAATAATACAAATGTACAAACATAATACATACGTACATTAGTGTATACACACTCTTAATAAAATATTTAAAAGTTAGATTTATGGATGTTTAATCTATATATACATATTTTAATACTTCTTTACAAAGTAGACTCAAATAATGAAAAAATTGTTTCTTAAAATTGTATTTTGGGTTAAATGTTAGGATATTATTAGATTCAAATTTACATTGAATATAGTGTGTGTTTATTTAAAAAATATATATCATCCTATGATTTATTTTACATTATATATACATTATTTATTTGTCACAAACCGTTTCTGGCTATTATTTAGCAGTAACTAAATCAAGGCCCTAACCTGTGGAGCATTGAGCTCCTCTGTGGCATCTTTGAGCCCTTTTAAAGACTCAGCCCAAACCAGATCACCCTGAACAGGCTTGAGACCCAGTTTTTGGAGTCGATATTTGGCTGCTTGGTTCCACACTCTGCTGCAGTAGGAGTGAAGGTAGAAGACCCTCATGCTGTGGGGTAAACTGAGCCAGCCACGGGTGCAACCCTCCAGTCCACTGCCGTACCGGTGGAGCGCCCGCAGCATGAGCCGCTCTCTGGCTTTATACGCTGGCATCAGAGCCAAGCTCTCCTTGGCATTCCCTGAACAAAGAGAACAGTTAGTAGTTCCTGGACACACTGGAACTGAAATATATTAAGCAACAATGATCAGCATGTATTGAAAAATCACCAATAATATGTTTTGTCTTCATTTTATTACTGTTTATCTAATTTGTACAGCACATTGCTCAACATTAGTTGTGTCTAATTGTGCTTTACAAATAAAGGTTTGATGATCAAATATACATTTGTGGCTGAACTACAACTATTTTTGCCATCAGAGAAATCCCAGCACTCACCTGTGAGAAGAAAATGACGTTTAGCCTTGTTCTGGAGGTCATGGCCATCCTCTGGGGTGAAGAACAGCTTAACTGAAGCCTCCTGCTCAAAAACAGTGTTTCTAACAAAAGCCGGTGCATCACATATAACTGATCAATGGAAAACGGCTCTATTACCATATTCTCCTTCAACAGCGCAAGCCCTACTTGATCTGCTTGGACACACGATCCACTTCCAAACCACTGAGGACCGTAATAATTCACAAAGCCTTTGTTCTGGAAAATAAAACAACTATTTTTATAGTTCTGTGTGTACATTTCTACATGAAACACTGGTGAACATACACACATTTACCTTCACATTCTCCACTGCTTCCTCTATAAGCTGCGGCAGCTCTGCAAGACCATGTTTCCCATGATGCTTTAGGTCTCTGATGACCAGCTCAAAGTGATTTCCCTGCAGTCTCCCAAGCTTAAGAGCTTCAAATGCAGGACGGACACGAGAGATCTGCATTCCTCTCCTCTCAAACTCTGAGCCTTTCTCCAGCAACCTGGAGACACAAATGTGTTTATATGCATCTACAAATGTAAAAAGAAGTTGACCATGATGAGGACTCTCATTTTAGGATCCCAAAGACCCCATCCTATCTTAAAAACATGCACTGTTATTCATGTCCTTTTCTTGCAGATTGTTTATTGTTGATGAGACATAGAATAAATATTTTGCAATTAATTGGCGATTTAAGTTTTAGAACGCAAATAGATATTTTATCAAATTGGTGAATGTAAAGTTTACATGTGCATAATACACCTAGAATAAAACTTGTTTTTTATATTTGTTTTAATTTTTTTAGACTAAAATTTAAAGCTTTGTACTCAGAGGCTCTTTAAGTAAACCCTCATCACTATATATGAATATTTTGTAATATATACACTGCAAGTTTTCAAAATGAAATTATGGCACCATCTTGTGGCTCTTCCCAAGTACTTCATAATCACATTAAAAATCCCTAAATAATTAGATGAAGTAAAAGAAAAACTTGGGTCTGTTTACCGCTCAGGAGAGATCTTTTTCACCACCATGGCCTGGTGAGTAATGGCTCTCTTGTCTTTAATTCCTGCATAAGTGAAATCAGAGGGAAGCACTCCGAGTACTGCAGCCATGTAGCTGATGGCCTCCAGAGTCTCCAGATTCTCCTTCCGCAGAGTAAAAGCTGATAGGAAAAGAGGATTGTCATCTAAGCTTGGTTTTTACATGTCAACAAGAGATGTTTCTTCTCCTCTCACCTGTGTATAAACTCTCCTCCTGCATTTGACAGTCTGCCATCGTTCTCTTCTTGGCTTGTTTGCCTCTCTCCCTCAGTCTCATCGTAATGCAAGTCTTCTGCTGGTCCACAAAGCTCTTGTTTTCCACAAGCTTCCCAAAACGCCTGCTAACAAAATGATGACCTGGCGTCCGGTGCTCCTTGCTGTCATCGGGCAGGAAGGTGAACACAGAACCAGGTGTTTTGGCATCAATAAACCTGAAAAAGTCCTCAGCTTCTCCTTCAGAGGCTAAACCGGCGAGCTCCTGGAAGTTTGGATCTTCTCTGACCCGGATCTCAGATTGGTTGGTCAGAGTCTGGAGGAAGGGGAAGTTGAATCGAACCGCTCTGTAGACCACAGCTCTCATGTGTTTATCAGGAAAAGTTCCAAACAACAGTTCCACCGTTTCTTGATCACCTGAACATGGTTTCACCTTCATTTTATTAGTAAAATGCTCCAATTCCCTGATCCTGATCCTGCTGAGCCGCTCTCCTGAGTTTAGCTGCAACCCTGATTTGTTTATTCAGTAAGAATGCTTGAACAATAACACAAAGGCATTAATACTTTTAAATTACACAAAAGACTGAAATAACAATCAATTTACAATCACAATCTTTCCATCCACATTAATAATAATTAAAACAATACAAAATTATACATGAATTAAATACAGTAATAAAAACAACTAAAATAAATGACGTATAAGCATCAGGGGATTTGAAGTTCTCTAAATATCAACCCAAAATCTTGTAATAAAGTATATAAATATCTTGCTTTTTGACTTTTCATCTCTCTGAATGTCTATCAGAAATTCTTCTTTATACTTCAGCCCTGATTAAAAACAGCAGCAGCAGCTAATCAAGGCCTTCAGCATCACTAGAAACTTCCAGACTGATGTGTTGCATTGTTTATGACACAGAAAATAATAAAAAACAATTTAATTCAACTGTTGAATTATTGATTTCTGTAAGTTTGATCATATATTTTACTGACCATTTTTATGATGCTGTACAACTCAGACCACTTGTTTTAATACAAGGAATAATGTTTTCTTCCTACATCAGTTTAGTCACTCAAATCAAAGCTGAACTAAACCTCTGTCCTAAATGTCATTAAAATAAACACATCAGCAGTCCAGTCAGAGGCCTGTAGCGTGAAGCTGGATTAGCTGGTTGGACAGTTCACCTTCAGTTTAGTTTGCACCAAATTTGGGTTTTATGTAGGGCTGCAGGATATTGGTAAAAACTGACATTGTGATATTTAGTTTTTCTGCGATATTTACTGCAATAGGAATATAATTTCACAATATGACTAATAATCTGAATTTGGAATAATTTTGATAGTGATGATTTTATCGAGGAGTGAATCTGCATAAAATATAATAAACATATTACAAGCATAAACTAATGAAATAGAAGAAATATACATATGATATAAACAGTGCTTTATGGCTTTCTGGAGAGTCTAACAGTATTGAGGTACAGAATTAAAAGATCAAATGTAAAATATCACTTTATAAGGTTGAAAACTTTTCATTAAAGTTGTCCTCAAACTATTTATCAACATCTCGTCTTTTTCTAGGAATATTTTGAAAACGTTGACATCTTTAGTCTTCATTGTAGAAATAATTAAATGCAATTATTCTTTGTTAAAGCTACACATTTGATCATTTCTTAGTGCTCAAATGGTTTAAATTCACCTGAAATCTTACATTGTCTAATGCAGGCCTGAAAAATCTTTCACCTAATGAGGGTTAAACTGTTCTGAACTGAACTGTGTTTTCTGGTTAATCACAATCCCAACTCAACATAGAAGATCCTGCGATGTGACTATTGCAGATTTGCAGATTGTGATATCAATGCTGAAACAATATATTGTGCAGGCCTAGTTTTAGGTAACATGAAAGCAGCTCGACTTCAATCACTCTTTGTTGGTCTCATGGAGCAGCCGAGCTGAGCTCCTTCATGACACCTAAAACCCACATTTGATGCAAATGAACTGAAACTGAAACTGAACTGGCTAGCCACAAATCTGGCTTCATAGCACAGGCTCCACATCTACACAATGTGAGTGAATGCTGTGGTGTGTTTGAGAAGGGGACGGTGTTGTCTCTCCCTGAGCTCCAGAAGTGTATCCAGAAGGGGTTTTGCTTTTGCCTGCAAAATAACACAGAAAATTGCTCCGTCGTCTCTTCCTGAGTTGTTTTGGTTGTCAATATTTCCTCTCCAGAGGAGTGACCCTCCAAAAAGAAAATGATGGTAACCGACATGTTGAACAACACAAACACAAGTGAGAAATCTTCACTCATTGACACATACATTTTATTTCAAGAGTAACTTCACAAATCACAACACAGTGAATAAAAACAGTTTTTGATCACCCACACCAAAGCTAAAACCGAAGAATCTCTCATCATTTACTCACCCTTCACTTGTTTCAAACACAAAAGAAGATATTTTGAAGAAAGCTGAAAACCTGTAATCATTGTCTTCATAGTATTTGTTTTCCCCTATGGAAGTCAATGGTTACAGGTTTCCAGCTTTCCTCAAAATACCTTCTTTTGTGTTTGGAACCACCTTAGGGAAAGTAAGTGGAGTAAATTTTCATTTTTGGATAAAATATCCCTTTAAGCATTGTAAAATGTGCTCTTAGCGCTTGCATAATCTCGCACTATACATTCATCTGCTCTCAATATTAGTCAAAGTAAAAAACGACATAAAATGTTTGTTTTGATGCACAAGATGCTGGCAGATAACATATTTTTCTCTGATAATTGTTGTAATTATGATTGATTTTTTTTAGCATAGTCGTATTGTTTCTATGACAAACGGCATTATACAAACTGCAGATATCATTATGTGTGAATTTCTGTCAACAGTAGAGAGCAGGGCTGCATGATATTGGAAAATTTGACATTGTGATATTTTGTTTTGCTGTGATATATATTGCGATAATGATATAATTTCACCAGATGATTTGAACAGCTCTATTTGGAAAGATTTCTTTAATTTAGATTGACTGGGATCTAAATGACAGTGCATCTGCATAAAATATAATGAATTACAAGCATATATAAATATGACAGAGCAAAAATAAAGCACAATAAATTAACAATCAATTGTAAAATAACATGTCAACTGTGTACAAATAATTTTATCCAATAATATAAATATAATAAGGGGCGACACGGTGGCTCAGTGGTTAGCACTGTTAGCCTCACAGCAAGGTCGCTTGTTTGTGTGGGTTTCCTCCGAGTGCATCTAAACTTTTAATATTTAATAAACAATCTAATCAATAACCCACATGTCAATGTTGTGCTTTCACAGTAAAATATTCATGTAGCAGATAATAGTAAATAAATAGTAAATAATCCTGTAGCAGTTGCTTTTATCCAAAACATCTTCAGAAGTGAGGAGAATAACCTATTCATCCTATTAGAGAGAAAAAATCTGAGGGGCTGATATAAATGGAGAGTTAAGGGCACACATAAGAGTGTGAGCATTGCTCTTTAGTGTTGACATGATGCCGTCACAGAAATAATAATAACCATGAGGGCAGCACGATTCTTTCTCAAATATGAATCACATTTATTCTCAATGGGAACTGAGACTGCGACTCTCTGAGTGTTCTTGTTCATGTACACTAACTATTAACATTTTAAGCCTTCATAGAGAAACACAGACATGTTACAATAGAGATTTATGATTGATTGCTGAATAAATAGTGTTTTGTTATTGTGTGATTGTGACCAATAATGTGGTAATCCAGCATGACCTGGAAATTAATCACCATCATTCATGCCCGTATCCAGCCTGGTTAAAAGGGTGGTTAATTTTTCTCAAAAAGTGGACCTTTTGCAGTTATTCGCCTTTTGTTCTACTTAATGAAGAGGTTAAAATACTGCATTTTAGTGACATTTTAAGCACTATTTTTAGCTGGATTAGCTTGTCGGATGGTCATCATAACCACACTTTTTGAGGTACTAAAACATTTGCTAAATATATAAAATAAAGAAATATGGAAATAATACTTATTTTCAAACACAAATTTATCACATCATATATCATTAGAAAATGATTAAAGTTAAAGTTTAAAGTTTTTGTAAAAAATAAAAAAGGATGTTTTGAAAGTTCGTGGATAACAAAAATAACCTAAAATGAACTTTAATATGGGCCGATTTTGGAGCTTCAAACCTTTTTATTGTTTTTTTTTCTTTCTAAAATAAGGTCCAAGATTCAGAATAAAAGTTGGGCTACTTGTAGTGAAAGATGACTTCACTTTTGCCATATTACATACTTTCTTGCACAGCTGGATGTTAATGCGATGTTAATGTTAAAATAACTGTTTGCATTTAATGAAGGCCTTCTTTGATGGGTTATTTTTACAGTTTAGGATGGTATTGCAGTCAAAATAAGACAAATTTGTTCATGTATGGGACAATAGTGGACCTTTTATCACTGGGAGGGGTGGGTCTTTCGAACCACTTGAACACGCCCTAGCTACATGCCTGTCAATACAATGAGATCTCATCCAGACAGTGCTATTATTTATTTATTTTTTGTGATAAATATTAGATATTTGTGAAAATAAAATCTAACAATGTTATCTATCACCCCTGCTGAAAAAATTATATGTTGATAAGGTATAGGTTTTGTTGTTGGTTTAAGCTGTATACAGGACCAGCACAAAAAAAAATCTACCACCTTCCTTCCTATCTAACTTATCTTCCACTGACATCGGCTTTAGATGAGCTTCAGTTCCCTCTTGTGGTCATTGAGTTTATCCATTACGACTTCACCAACTAACCTGTGTTTGACCATGGCTGTCACATTTCCTGCATATAGGCTACACTTACACTGATACATACATTGGTGGCCTTTAAAACAAACGCACGTCATAGACATTTTAACTCAAGTCTAAGCATTTTTAATATTACATTTTATAGACAACGAAACAATTAAATAATAAAATAAAATTAATTGAAAAAAATAATAACATTTTACATTATTAAACTTGTAAATATCATCTGTTAAACAGAATTTAAATAATGATGTGTGTGAATGATGTTCTTCTTGAAAAGCTGCTTTGCAAACAGACAGAAGTGCTGGTGACAGGACAGTGTTCAACACTTCTCTCTCTATTTATTTTAATAGACGAGCCCCAGTCAAGATTATTGCTACATTTCGAAAGCGATTAAAGAAATGTATTTATTTACCTTCATTTCGCGGTGTCATGTCATTTGGCGTGAAAAAAAAATAACGAAAAATAAATAATAATAATAATCAACCCACCCGAAAGGAGTGTTAGAAGATCTTGTGTCTCGTGTTGTTTGTCTGTTTGTCCAGATGACTCTCTGAACACTGGCCATTTTAGCGACCTGTTTAACTCCAGTTCCTCTGAGAGCTGATAATTATACCAATGTTTTACCGATAGTTTCTACGTTCATCCAATGATTCAGATGCTCGAAAAACTGACAGATTCGTTCACAAATAAAGAAGAAATCATTGGTGCACACTCACCTGCAGCAGAGCAAAGCAGACAGCCACTTCAGCTTGAAGATTGATACACTTGATGACCACAAGAGGGACCCTGCAGATACAATGAGTGGTAGAATGTTTGTTTGTTTATTTATTTACTTACTTAGAAAAAATGTAATCACTAAACACATTCAGTAATATGCAAGAGGGCTTATTCAAGCTAGATATTTAATGACAGTCGATAACTGGAAGTCATTTTCAGTCTGTCCTGTAGAAAGTGTGCAGTTCACCTTCCGCTCCGCTAGAGGCGCAAGAGACCTCACGTTCAGAATCAGCACGAGACTCACCTTTGGTTCACTGTAAACAGCACGACGCTTGACCACAGTCAAAACAAACCTTTCTGGCCGTTTTTAAAGATATAAAAGTAAATTTCCTGCAGGTGACAGTCAGTGAGAGCCTTTAAATGTCACTTAACAGCACACATTTCAGCCCTTCAGGCATAAACATGCGATTATCTCCGGATGAAGTGCAGGAATGCTGGACCCTCCACTCACCTGTAAGTAACTTTACACTTTTGTCGTTAAAAGATTATATAGCAACGCTTAATGTGCATTTAATCGTTAATGACGTTTGTGTTTGAGGTGATTCCTGTAAAGTTTATCATGTAGAATAATAATATTAAGCAGTAGTGCTGTTTGTTTTTGTATGCAGTCTAATGAATTAATGTTTTCATCTGCATGACAGCATCATGACATCTTTATTTTTTAAGCTTCTGCTTATGATTCATCCAGATTTATTTATGGATTTATATATTTCTCCTTAAATTAAAATATAAAGTGGAATCATTTACTTATTAATGTTTTTCTTGCAGAGTTTGTGTTTGGACACATGGACAGACAGTTGCTGTAATTATGGTCATCTGCTCATGCTAAGGTAATTTGTCTCTGCTTTTCTGTTATTTTTTCTTTGTTATTAAAAAGCCTGAAGACTCGATGAATGTGTGTTGTAAAAAAAACACAGATTCAGCCAAAATAATTTTTGGACCATTTAATACTGTTCTGCTCTTGTTTCACACTGTAGCATTTGAAACATTGATATTTGTCAAGATGTTTTTTATTTCTATTTAATGTTATTTATTCCCATGATTCAGTATTGAACTTTTAACAGTCTATAGTAAGATTTATTTATTAGTTGTTATTTTTTACACTTTTAAATTCTGAATATGTCTTTAAATATTTTTAAGTATTAAGTATTATAATAATAATATTTTAATAATCTAAAGTCGTTCAATTAATTGTAATTATTTTAGACCCTTTATTTTTAATGACATTAAATAATTGAATAGGTTAAAAATTCAAATATGAATTTTTTATCCAATTTTCACTTTTTTTTTTTTTTATAAACCTGTTGAGTTGTTGTATCTTTAAATAAAACAAACGAACAGTTGTTAGTATGAGAAACTGGTGGTCCAGTGGTCAGGGCTCTCGGTTGGAGATCCAAGCCTGACGCAGCAGACCAGGGTTCAAATCACCACGCTGCTAGTAGTTTTAGAAATTTTTACAAAAAAAAACGGTTTTTTTTCAAAAAAAAAACATTTTTTTCTCTTTTTCTTCTTTGCTCCGCCTTCTCCTCTCTCTGCTCCGCCTCTCTCTCTCTCCTTGTCCCACCTCTCTCTTGCCCTCCTCTCTGTCCGGCCTACCTCTCTGTCTTACCGCCCCAGGTTTGTCCGAGCCATCACTGCTTTGTTGTCTTACCGCCTCAGGATTGTCCGTGCCTTTGCCTTACCGCCCTAGGTATGTTTGTGATCTGGTCCGTGTTTCACAGCGTACTCTCGTGAGCCTTCGGTTTCCGCCCTCTGTTCTGTTATACCGCCCCAGGTATTGTCTTTGGTGTACTCCGCACACCTTAGGTGGGTTTCGTACCCACAACTCTCCGTAACCTTGTCCGCAACCAACGTGTGTTTAGCCAGTTGTGCCATTCTGGCTTTCACGATGACACCTGCTTTTTTGCGCATTTTGTTTGGTTTAATGATGGCAATTTAACCAAAGCAATAGTGAGGATTGAACTCGGGTCTCCAAGACGAAAGCCTAGTGCTTTATCTCCTGAGCTACTGAAGCTCTGGAGTTTAAGACCTGTTTTTGAGTATATTTAGAGATACATTATGTTGAGCGTGAATAAGAAATGAGTATTTGTGGGATTCAAACCCGTACTGTTACGTGCAGTAACTGAGTACTCTACCACTGAGCCACAAGCTTTGTGATATTCAGAGTCTTTTTTTTTTGCAGTATTATCAGCTGTATAGGAATTTTATGAAAGCAATAGTGGGATTTGAACCCGGGTCTCCAAGATGAGAGGTCAATGGACAGAGGTCTTACCACTGGGCCATTAAATCTGTGTATTTCCTGCACTCTTGGACTTGGTTTTGATCAAAAAAATTTGTCTATATGATGAAAAAATATGTTTACAGATTTAAACACTTTTATAATAGTGGGATTTGAACCCGAATCTCCAAGATGAAAGCTCAAAGATTTTACCACTAGGCCATTACAATTGTGAGCATGATTTGTTTTGAACACGGTTTTGTTAAAAAATTGTAGTTTGTAAGGCCAAAAATTTTTAGTTTACGGAGTTAAATACCTGTAATAGTGGGATTTGAACTCTGGTCTCTAAGAAGAAAGGTCAAAGATTTTACCACTAAACCACAGAATCTGTTGGCTCTATGCAGTTTTGGACAGGGTTTTGTTGAAAGCTTTAATTTATATGATTAATTTTTTTTTAGTTTATAGGGTTGAACACTTGCATCAGCGAGATTTGAACTTGGGTCTCCAAGTTAAAAGCTCAAAGATTTTACCACTGAGCCACTGAGTCTCAGTTTCGCTCTATGGTTTGGACTTCTCTTTTATAGACAGCTTTTAGAAACAGCTTTTACATGTTTATAAATCTAACAACAAATGCCCTTTCAAAACATACTTTGGCCTCACAGCTTCAGTAGCTCAAGTATTAAAACATCAAGCTTTAAATCTTTGAGACCCGGGTTCAAATCCCACTCTTGCAGAGCTATTGAGTCTGAGAGTTGTTTAGGACAAAGTTTGGCTTTATTTGTGTTTATCTGTTTCATAACACACAGATATGAAGTGAAGTATCATCAACCATGATTACCCATACTCGAACCTGCTTTAGGCATATCCAAACCCTGGGACTGGGAACGCAACCTTTCAATTACAAGTCCAAATCCCTAACCATTAGGCCACAGCTGCCCCTTATAGACCACAACTGTTGCATGTGAAACTCCTCTCATTATTTTTTTTAATTAGGAGTTTATGTACAATATTTAGTGGATGAGCAGAAGTGGATTTGAACAACTTTTAATCACTTTATGTTGAATTATTGAGCTTGACATTAAATTTGGACAAACATTGTAGGATTTAATCCATGACGTTTGAATGAGGACTTTGAAATATTATAAAAATAATGTTATTTTTGTCATAACTTTATGATCTGTTTTCATTTGTTGAACCATGAATTGCCTCATAAGCCTTTACAGATGTACAGGCTGATATTTCTGTCCTGCTTTTTTATCACTTCTAGATGAGCTTGTGATTCATTGAACACAGCTGGCAGATCCTTTAGGATTCATCAGTCCTCATCTCAGTCTGATCAACTGCTTCTGAGCTGGTCCTGAGAGAGACATCTAGTGCTCAGTGCTGAAATTACTGCTCATTCACAAACAGATGAGTGGAATATTGTCCCAGGTACGGTAAAAAAAACACAATCATCATGACAATTGTAAATAAACTTTTTATTAAAAATACAGCTCCTCATATTTGACATTTTTAAACCTGTAAACAGTTTTAATCATTGCCATTGAGTAACCTATAAAGGATTAGTCTTCATAATCTCTCCGAGACACACAGTAGCGTAGCAGGACGCCTCCAGATCAAAATTTAGTGACAGACAGTGTGTGTTAGACTCGTCTGATGGACTCGTCTGCAGGCTATATGTGATGTTCTGTGGCTTAGCGAGCAGGGGTCGATAACATCCAGGGACGTTGAGTTTAAGGGGAGTCACTCTGAATCGGCAGGACTCTAAACCGTCCTGAGCCAATCGATCTTGATACCACTGACCCAAAAGGTTTTCTGGATACTTGACACTATTTCCTGGCATAGGAAGAATCACCTGGATAAAAAACCACAAAGGCAAAGTAAGAGACTGATGGGTAAGAGTTACTGTAGCAGACATACAGAGCAAATAAAGACATCTGAAACAGTACCTGGTCAAATGAGAAAACCTCATTCTTCTCCTCATCTGAAGTCACAACATGGATCTACAGCACAGAAAACAAATAAAAAGAAATGGAAATACCACAAATAAGGACAAGAAACAATAATACAAATGTACAAACATAATACATACGTACATTAGGGTATACACACTCTTCTTTTAATAAAATATTTAAAAGTTAGATTTATGGATGTTTAATCTATATATACATATTTTAAATACTTCTTTACAAAGTAGACTCAAATAATTAAAAAATTGTTTCTTAAAATTGTATTTTGGGTTAAATGTTAGGATATTATTAGCTTTAAATTTACACTGAATATAGTGTGTTTATTTAAAAAATATATATCCTATGATTTATTTTACCCAATTCAAACAAAACAAACAGTCACAAACCGTTTCTGGCTATTATTTAGCAGTAACTAAATCAAGGCCCTTACCTGTGGAGCATTGAGCTCCTCTGTGGCATCTTTGAGACCTTTTAAAGACTCAGCCCAAACCAGATCGCCCTGAACAGGCTTAAGACCCAGTTTTTGGAGTCGATATTTGGCTGCTTGGTTCCACACTCTGCTGCAGTAGGAGTGAAGGTAGAAGACCCTCATGCTGTGGGGTAAACTGAGCCAGCCACGGGTGCAACCCTCCAGTCCACTGCCGTACCGGTGGAGCGCCCGCAGCATGAGCCGCTCTCTGGCTTTATACGCTGGCATCAGAGCCAAGCTCTCCTTGGCATTCCCTGAACAAAGAGAACAGTTAGTAGTTCCTGGACACACTGGAACTGAAATATATATTAAGCAGCAATGATCAGCATGTATTGAAAAATCACCAATAATATGTTTTGTCTTCATTTTATTACTGTTTATCTAATTTGTACAGCACATTGCTCAACATTAGTTGTGTCTAATTGTGCTTTACAAATAAAGGTTTGATGATCAAATATACATTTGTGGCTGAACTACAACTATTTTTGCCATCAGAGAAATCCCAGCACTCACCTGTGAAAAGAAAATGACGTTTAGCCTTGTTCTGGAGGTCATGGCCATCCTCTGGGGTGAAGAACAGCTTAACTGACGCCTCCTGCTCAAAAACAGTGTTTCTAACAAAAGCCGGTGCATCACATATAACTGATTAATGGAAAACGGCTCTATTACCATATTCTCCTTCAACAGTGCAAGCCCTACTTGATCTGCTTGGACACACGATCCACTTCCAAACCGCTGAGGACCGTAATAATTCACAAAGCCTTTGTTCTGGAAAATAAAACAACTATTTTTATAGTTCTGTGTGTACATTTCTACATGAAACACTGGTGAACATACACACATTTACCTTCACATTCTCCACTGCTTCCTCTATAAGCTGCGGCAGCTCTGCAAGACCATGTTTCCCATGATGCTTTAGGTCTCTGATGACAAGCTCAAAGTGATTTCCCTGCAGTCTCCCAAGCTTAAGAGCTTCAAATGCAGGACGGACACGAGAGATCTGCACTCCTCTCCTCTCAAACTCTGAGCCTTTCTCCAGCAACCTGGAGACACAAATGTGTTTATATGCATCTACAAATGTAAAAAGAAGTTGACCATGATGAGGACTCTCATTTTAGGATCCCAAAGACCCCATCCTATCTTAAAAACATGCACTGTTATTCATGTCCTTTTCTTGCAGATTGTTTATTGTTGATGAGACATAGAATAAATATTTTGCAATTAATTGGCGATTTAAGTTTTAGAACGCAAATAGATATTTTATCAAATTGGTGAATGTAAAGTTTACATGTGCATAATACACCTAGAATAAAACTTGTTTTTTATATTTGTTTAATTTTTTTAGACTAAAATTTAAAGCTTTGTACTCAGAGGCTCTTTAAGTAAACCCTCATCACTATATATGAATATTTTGTAATATATACACTGCAAGTTTTCAAAATGAAATTATGGCACCATCTTGTGGCTCTTCCCAAGTACTTCATAATCACATTAAAAATCCCTAAATAATTAGATGAAGTAAAAGAAAAACTTGGGTCTGTTTACCGCTCAGGAGAGATCTTTTTCACCACCATGGCCTGGTGAGTAATGGCTCTCTTGTCTTTAATTCCTGCATAAGTAAAATCAGAGGGAAGCACTCCGAGTACTGCAGCCATGTAGCTGATGGCCTCCAGAGTCTCCAGATTCTCCTTCCGCAGAGTAAAAGCTGATAGGAAAAGAGGATTGTCATCTAAGCTTGGTTTTTACATGTCAACAAGAGATGTTTCTTCTCCTCTCACCTGTGTATAAACTCTCCTCCTGCATTTGACAGTCTGCCATCGTTCTCTTCTTGGCTTGTTTGCCTCTCTCCCTCAGTCTCACCGTAATGCAAGTCTTCTGCTGGTCCATGAAGCTCTTGGTTTCCACAAGCTTCCCAAAACGCCTGCTAACAAAATGATGAACTGACGTCCTGTGCTCCTTGCTGTCATCGGGCAGGAAGGTGAACACAGAACCAGGTGTTTTGGCATCAATAAACCTGAAAAAGTCCTCAGCTTCTCCTTCAGAGGCTAAACCGGCGAGCTCCTGGAAGTTTGGATCTTCTCTGACCCGGATCTCAGACTGGTTGGTAAGTGTTTGAAGGAAGGGGAAGTTGAATCGAACCGCTTTGTGGACCACAGCTCTCATGTGTTTATCAGGAAAAGTTCCCAACGACAGTTCCACTGATTCTTGATCATCTGAACAGGGTGTCACCTTCATATTATTAGTAAAATGCTCCAATTCCCTGTTCACACTTGGACCCAGGATTAGATTCAGATCAAAACAATCCTGAATTAAACTGTCAGTGTCATCTGGTTTAGATGGTATTAATTTATCAATCCTTTTGGTAACTTGAGGTCTTTCTTCTTGAATATTTACACTGTTAACAAGTTGTCCATTGGTGTCTATCTCAATAACAACAAAGTCTTGAGGTGAGTTTTTTATGGTTCCATGGAATCCTTCATGGTCTGATATAAAGCAGGAGAGAGTGTTTCTCTCCATTATTGAGTCCTGTACGATAAAACACCTTAGTGATTAAAGGCACTCGATCATTTTAGTGGTTTATTAACTTGGATATACATGTCGGTTTGCATATATAATGGAATCTTTTGATTTGAGAGTGTTAACGTTATAATTATTATATTAAATAAACAGTCGAGATGTTATTACAATGGCTCGTGTTTTGTAAAAACAGAAACAAAGCCGATATTTAACGAAAATCTAGCTTTGTTTTGGAATTTCTTTACTCACCCGCGTGCTGCTGTTGTTGTCGGTAGTTTCCGCAACACGTGGTCGCGCTCTTAAAGGCGCAGTAGCGCAGAAGACAAAGTGCAGTTATATGTTGCTTATTTTGGTTTTGTTTATTAGTTTGTTTATATATTGTTGACTAATTTCTCATATTATAATAAGAACCAGACACAAAATGGCATGTAATAGGCTATTATGTTTCTTAAAACATGACAGTAAAATTCAAACATTGAAACAATTGTACTATTAATTAATATAATTTAAGATTTAAAAATTATTTTAGTTTGTTTACTTTACCAACAGTAATTTTTAATTGTGTGTACTTATCTAAAACCATAAAACCTAAATATTGTTGGTTTGGATAAATTAAATATTTTAATTAAAAAAAAAAAAAACGAATAAATAATTTAATAAATATAAAGTTAACAAAAAATAAAATTAGCCAATAAACAAAAATGAAAATAATATAAAATTAACTAATTTACTGTATTTCCATCCACTCCGCAATATTTTGCTGGTGTGTGGTGAGCGCACTGGTGGATGCTGCACACTGGTGGTGGTGTGGAAAGACCCCCTCCAATTCATGATTGTGAAGCGCTTCGGGTGTATGGCAATACACAATAAATGCACTATATAAATACACATTACTTACTTGCATCCATAAAAAGGACAGTAGCACCTTAATGAAACCAAAATAATATAGTTGGACATATACATTAATGTCATATCAATATTCAATATGTCATATGGCAATATAGACCCCATAATATCATCACATTATGCTCATCACAAAATCCAAATTCTTAACGACAAACAATAACACATGACTCCAAATGTAAAGGTATCTTCAAATCTTTTTTATTTTTATCTCCCCTCTCTTTCTTATACAATGCATAGAAAAAGACATTTAAGACTATAATGATTCTGTTCCGGACTTCACAAGACCCCTACATAGGAGACACATTAATAGTGGTTTGCCTGTTGGGAATCAGTAGATGGAGGTTCGTACAGTCTCTTCCCTTATGAGTGGTTTCAACAGCATCCCAAGTAAACTGAACTCATGCATTAGTGTGGTTGCGGATGGCTTGAAATGGAGACTGGCCATTAGTTGACATGTAAAACATTGGTTCAGACAGACAGGATGGTCATAAACCCCTGAAGATGTTAAGACAACAATATCGTCTGGACAAACAGCTTAGAAAAATAGCATCTCTGCAGGTTCAGTCTTCATTAGAAGAACGTGGGAAAATAGACGCGATTGATTTGTGTTGTGACGGGTTTTATCATAATAATGTCTATAATTAATCTTACTTAAAAAAAAAAAAAAAAAAAAAAAAAATTCGACAAACAATTAAGAAATAATACATTTAAAAAAAAAAAAAAAAAAAGGTTTTTCAGCACAATTTTCTTGGCAAATCCTTCATTGAAAATAATCAATACAAGCTTTAGTGGCTGCAAAAATACTGATACTGTTGAACTTGATTTATTTGGTCACTCTTTAAAGGGATAGTTCATCCTAAAATTAAAATGAACTCACACTCAAGTGGGTCCAAACGTGAGCTTTTTCGTGATATTATATATAAACGTGATGTTTTGAATAATTTTAGAAACCATTAGCTATTGAACAAGTGAATAGCGAGTCACAGAATCTTATTATTTGGATGAACCATCCCTTTAATTATAATTTTTTTTACCCGGAATCAATAACAAAGTTAATTAATAATGCCTCATAAAACACATCTGACCTTCTTCAACACAAGGAAAGATTTAATCTTTCTGTCCATGTTTTCCAAACACAAAAATCACACTAAAACCAATATCCCAGACAAATATTAATGCTAAAATGTAAATCTACCACTGAAAGTGCGGTTTATACCTGGACTAGATTACACGCGTTTCATTTTTGAAGATTTTCTTGTGGAAAATATAAGCACTAAATGGAGGATCTCCATCAGTATTGCACTCTATTGGCTAATATGCAGGTAAACAGCGTAATAGTGTAAAAACAAAACTATTACCAGGAGCTTCTTAAAATACATTCTAGTGTACTTCGATCTGTTTTCTTCAACCTAGCGTTTCATATTGCAAGCTACAAAGTGTCATTTCACAGGCTTTAGTGTTGTACTTTGTGCATAGATCAGTCTATAGCGCTGTGGTCTACATGAGTCAAGGTAAAAATGGGATTGGCTTGAGGACGGGATTCATTAGACTAAGTGTCAGTCGTGGAATAGGAAGAGGGTTTAATCGTCATCACCGCCGTCCCCTGGTGCCCGTGTGATTCGACGGACTCCTCTCTTTCCTGTTGGGCCCTTAGGTTTGGCAAAAGCTTGCTTGTGCGCATGTTGTTTGGGATGAACCTCTTCGTACATAAAGTCACTGGTTAGTTCGTCACCATTGTCGATTTCCAGCTGAAAAGGTGAAGCAGCATGAAATGAGAAGCTGTAACATTAAATACACATTTATGCTTCAAGGAATTAAAGGGGCAGGTCACCACAAAATGAAAATATTAGTTAGCATAACTGTAAACAATATTATCATTTTAATAATTTTGCTTCATAAGATCTCAAAGTACTATCAGAAGCAACAAGTATTAACTTTGTTTCGCCTGTATTTGTTTTTTGTTTACTCTAAAAGTGCTGAAAGCCATTGACATGACTTTATGAAATCACCAAGGAACATAGTTTCAGCTAAAAATATTATTTCATGTTCTTCTGAAGAATAAAAGTACATTTCTAATGGCCTGAGGTTGAGGAAATTTAGCTCTTTTTATTTTTTGAGTGAACTATCCCTTTAAACAGCTTGGCATATGCTGTACTTTATAATAAAGTAACATGTAATACCTTTTTGGCAATTTCAATGCCCAAGTTTCTCTCCACTGTGTCTATGAGAGGGTTCTTGCAGCTCGAATACAGCATTCTCTCCTTGATGCTGCATTTATAACCAGGCATAGAGTAGATGAACACTGCAGACACAAAAAGATTAATCATATAGGTTGCGTTCAGAGACGATCATTAGATGTTCCTAGTAAATAATTAATTTTATGTAATGTGCCTTTATTTATTATGCCCAAGCTGTCAAGTTCTGTCAACATTTGATGCAAATTTAAATTTAGAAAAATCTGGAATATATTTAAATACATGATTCCATCAATATAAATAGTTATTCCACAATGATGCATTAAATTGAGGCTTACAAAAGACAATTATTTCATATAAATTATCCTTTGCAGAGCTAATCCTTCCACATCACATCTGTGGCATATCAAGGTGCTGATTAGACAGCATGATTATTGCACAGGTGTGCTTTAGGCTGGCCATCATAAAAGGCCACTTTAAAATGGGTGTATAAATATAATTTTTTCCCCAGAAATGTTTGTTGTTTTGATCACGTGCCACTGAAGTCTCACAGTAAATTCAGCTTTAAACCACAGAAACAAATAACATTTTAAAATATTTATTTAACTGTTTTAAATTGTACACATTGTTCACAATTACCATTTTACAGTATATATATGATCAAATAGAATTATCTCATATTATCTCACACAGACACACACGCATATCCACACACACACACACACACACACACACACACACACACACACACACACACACACACACACACACACACACACACACACACACACACACACACACACACACATCTATTATCACTCAGCATAACATATAAATGTAAAAATAAACATATAATCACATTGATAAAATCAATTCAATAAATATATGACAAAGCAGTACAGCTATATTTAATATTTTGATCCCTGAAAACATCTTCTTAACCCGTTTCAAAGGCTGCATTTACACTGCATGGTTAATGTGACTCAATTTTTTCTGTCATGTGGCTCAGATCGGATATGGCCCATGTACGTGTAAGCAGGAAGAAAAAAAAAACACATGGATTTACTTAAATCAGATTCAGGCCTTGCTCATATGTGGAAATTTATCTAATATGAATCAAATCCGTGCCCTCGTGTCTCAGGTAGATCGGATTTTCACCTGTCAATGCAAGTCGCGCATCATTAAAAATCATAGCGAATGACATCATCTCTGGTGCTTCACTGCTTTCATTTCAGAACAGACTTCAGCAGAGTCCCAAACCTTAAATCTCATACACGAGGACTAAAAAAGCTTTTATATTGTCATGCAGCACAAGTTTTTAAGCATGTTAACAAGAGAGAGAGAAATAGAGAGCGCAATATCCGCCACATAACCAATATAAATAAATATAAAACATTTGCATACATCACGTGCATAAATCCCGCCATGAACATGACATTAAAATCCCTACTGGTTTAAAAAGGCCTAGATTAAAAGAAGATGGCCAAATGAGAACTTTTCTGTTATAAACTAAACTATAGTGATACAGGAATGGAGAAAAGGGCGCTCTTTTATCATCGTCAGCGCCCGCTCTTTTTTTTTCCCTGGTCATTGCACCTTTGCAATGTGCAGTGTAAATGCAGACAATCGGTTCGGATACAGTCACAAAATCGGAATTGACCATCAAGATCTACAGAGTAAATGCAGCAAAAGACTATTCGATGCATGTCTCTTACCTGTAGACTCAAGGTAGTCTCCTTCATGAGAGTGTTTGTAGAGGAAAAAGTGATACCTAGCAGCATCTTTTGGGATCCGTTTGGGCAGATCTTTCAGATCCGTTGGAGCCGTACCAGATAATTTGATGGATTCGTTAGGAAAATCTATTTCCTGTTAATAGAACACAATCAATTAATATCGCATAATAGCTCAGTAATAATTAACCACATCTTTTGGAGTATCGCGTGGGTAAGGGTCAACCCAACCAGTCTGTAAAGTAAACATACAGATCCGGATATGATGCATTTCCAAATATACAGAGCAAATGAGTTCTAAAGGCAGGATAATATGCTATTGTTCAGAGCTGCTGGGAGCGGTGGAGGCGATAATAAATAAAGGCCTGAAGTACCAGCTGAACGTAGTTAATCCTCTTGTCCCTGAACTGCTCCAGAGCCTGAATAGCATCTCTCTGCATAGGGAAGGCCACTCCCTGAAAAGTCTGCTGCTTTGTGTCCACATGGACGTCTGTCTGCAACTGAAACACACAGAACATCCTTAAACAAGGTCTATGCAGTGGCCTGTAATCAGCAAAACCATCATTAAAAGGATAGTTCCCCCCCCCAAAAAAAAACATTTAATCAACCTTATCACACAAACCTGTACGAGTTGATTTCTGGTAACCAAACAGTTGATGGTAAGCATTGCTTTTTCATTGTAGAAAACATATATACTATGGAAGTCAATGCTGAACATCAACGTTTTGGATACCAACACTTTTCATAATATCTTCTTTTGAATTCAACAGGAGCAATAAACTAGTACTTTCCCAGTTAAATGGTTTGTTTATAATACGCTCTGAAATTCATGTTCTAATATATAAAGCAGTGCATAAACGTATATTCAGACTATTCTGACATATACAAAAGCCCACTAAACCTTCTTTTTTGTTGTGCATCACTGAACTGATTTAATATAGTCTACACTTAGCATAAAATGTTTTATATTGCAGGCTTCAAATAAATAATTTCACACACATTAAATGTAGCATAAATGTGTGCCAATATATTTATAACCACTTATACAACAGTTCTGTCTGGTTCTTGAATTCTGCAAATAACAGCACTCGTCCAGCCTTTTCACCCTTGTGTATTAAGCTGCGGTCACACTACAGTTTGTGCTTGCAAAATTCTGTCGTACGACGCTGCGAAAATGGGCCGGATTAAACAAGATGATTAGACATTTAATAAAGCGAGCGATTGCTCCATATTTTACATTTCTGTCCAGAGAGGTCATGTTTTGATCCTCGATTGGTCTCACGCAGTCAAGTGATGCGATTTTGCAGGTCAGAGTTCACCAAGCTTGAAATTTGCAACGCAGCGACCTGCAGACTAGTTCAGTAAAAAGAAAGAATGAAGAAACGCCCGCATGCGTTTAGTGTTTTTTCTTATCGCAAACACAACAGCAATCTGGTAGTGTTGGCGCTGCTTTGGCTTTTTTGGGGATAATTACTGTGATCTCCCGATTGCAACAGAGAAATACTAGGAAATGTCTCTAGACTGATGGCATTTCATGCCGTTCAGCCTTATAATCTTAAAATATCAGAAGAATTACCAGTTTTGTCATCACTTTAGACATTAAGCTAGATAATCATTCAAATACTAGCGCTAAAGTGATGTTGGTGAAGTAGCAACGGTTTCAGTTGTTCTGTTCTAACGTCAGCTGCAGATGTGAATGAATGGTGAAAGAAAGTAGTTCCTCATACAAAAGGATTTTGAGACTCTCCGTGTTTGATATTCTTTTTTATATACACGATTATGCCATGGAACTGTTGTATAAATGCTAGGGATACCACAATTCTCAATATAATATTGAACCGTTCAATACGATATCCACGGTGCAATACGTGTTCGGTTTTACGTTTAAATAATTAATGTGCATTTTATTTCTCTCCGAATTGACTGTTTGTGTGTGCCTGTAAGTCTACGAGCTGAGATGATGAAACTCCTCCCCGCGAGTAAATATTCAATCACTATGGTCTAAAATTAGGGGGCGCTTAACCATCATTCCACACTTTAACATGGCGTGCGGCGGTGAAGTAAGGCAAGAGTACGAGGAAGCGCCGCAAATCCGCAGTGTGGGGACATTTCAGTTACACGTATAGCTTACTCAAACGGAAACACTTCCAACATGACTGCACATCTGCGGCGCCATCACCCAGCAATATCACTGTCTGAAGGCAGGATAGCAGAGAAGGTAATAAAGTTCTCCAAAAAACAACAATCCCTCGCTGAATCCTTCCAGCAAACACACCCAACTGGTTCCGAAAGACATAAAAATAACAAAGGCAGTGTTCAGTTTAATTAAGATGGTTTATTTATGTTTACTGAAGTACAAATATGTTTATTTTAAATGGTCAATTTATGTTTATTAACTTCACATGCATGTTAATTTTTAAAATGTAGGAGTTTGTGTTCCCCATTTTGTACATGGGCTACCAGCAGCTGAGATTTCAGTGTTATTTTTTTTTATTATACAATACACTAGGAGCTAGTGTACTTTTCTTGGCTTTGAAGTAAAATTAAGGAGTATTGCAATAAATCATTTTAATTTTTTTTCTCCTTAACCTTTAACTGTTGCTATTGCCTAAGCATAGAATAACAAAAAAAAAAACACATACGCATCAAGCCATCATAACCGAACCGAACACAGTGTTAAAAAACTGAGGTATTGAACCGTAAGCTAACTGTATTGTTGCATCCCTAATAAACACAACATCACACTCGTAGCAGTGCAATGTTGCTGTATATAGTCACTGGTGGGACACTAAGGCACTCAACTCACCAATGCACGCCCCACCCAGTGCATATATACAGCCACATTACACTGCTACTTGTGTGATATTGCTCATATAACCACAATATATAATCCTCTTTAGTATTATATTTATTAAATGGAACCTCGAGACTTTTAATCTCATTCACTTCCATTGATTTTAGCCCTTAAAAAAGCTCATTGTGCTGCTTCATGCCACAAACATGCATTTTCTTATTAAATTATTTATATTTTCATGCATAAAGTCTCCAAATTAGCATATTAGAATGACCTCAGAAGGATCATGTGACACTGTAGACTGCAATAATGATGGTGAAAATTAAAATAAGATATAATTCTTATATAAAACTGTTTCTTTATTGTAGTCAAATTGTAATAATGTTTTAATTATTTAATTTTTACAGGTACAGTTGCAATCAGAATTATTGAACCCCCTTTGAATTTTTTTTTCTTTTTTAAATATTTCCCAGATGATGTTTAACAGAACAAGGACATTTTCACAGTATGTCTGATAATATTTTTTCTTCTGGAGAAAGTCTTATTTGTTTTATTTCGGCTAGAATAAAAGCGTTTTTTAATTTTTTAAAACCCATTTTAAGGTCAAAATTATTGGCCCCTTTAAGCTATATATTTTTTCAATAGTATACAGAACAAACCATCATTATACAATAACTTGCCTAATTACCCTAACCTGCCTAGTTAACCTAATTAACCTAGTTAAGCCTTTAAATGTCACTTTAAGCTGTATAGAAATGTCTTGAAAATATCTAGTAAAATATTATTTACTGTCATCATGACAAAGATAAAATAAATCAGTTATTAGAGATGAGTTATTAAAACTATTATGTTTAGAAATGTGTTAAAAAAAAATCTCCGTTAAACAGAAATTAGGGAAAAAAATAAACAGGGGGGCTAATAAATCAGGGGGTTGAATAATTCTGATTGCAACTGTATTTGATCAAAAAAAAAACAAGCTTATGGACCCAAAAGAGTACACTTAAATTAAATAATACAGTGTACATATCAAAACTGCAGGCCTCGTTCCATAAAGCGCCTGCTGAATGAACTTCCTGCTTTGCCAGGATTGAGAGCAGCGTTTCATCCTGCCATCTACTCAATAAAAATCTCCCTTTCAACAAATTAATAAAAATAAAACATTCCAAAGCTGCTTTCCTCCCCGCTCATACATGTAGATTAGTGTAGCATTATCTTCCTCCCACAGCTGCTTCTGCTCTGGGCGAGAGCCGTGAGCCGTTTGATTGGTTCATTTAACGGCCTGTCATTTAGAAACAGCCAATAAAATAAGCAAGAGTCTGCAGAGGGCAGGTCTGGCAGCATCCTGTACCAGGGGTTCCAGAAGCTGACTTAAATGCGAGAACAGCGCACGCGACTCAGCTTTTCTATTTTTAGTCTGCGTATGTTTGATGTTAAATATTACATGCGCTTATGCTTTTGGCAGAATCTTTTCTTCTGTAAATCACATTAATACAGTAGGCTTTTAGAATTAAGATGGCAAAAGGTTGTGTGCATGGTGATTTCTTTGTAAACGTATAACGCAAATGGGAAAATAAATATGATTAGTGTATTGTGCATTTATATTTATTATATACTGTATGAGATTTACATAGCCAAGTATAATTATCAAAATTACCCATATATATATATATATATATATATATATATATATATATATATATATATATATATATATATATATATATATATATACAGTTGAAGTCAGAATTATTAGCCCCCTTTTGAATTTTTTTTCTTTTTTTAATATTTCCCAAATGCTGTTCAACAGAGCAAGGAAATTTTCACAGTGTGTCTGACAATATTTATTCTTCTGGGGAAAGTCTTATTTGTTTTTAATTTTTTAAAAACCATTTTAAGGTTAAAATTATTAACCCCTTTAAGCTATATTTTTTTCGATAGTCTACAGAACAAACCATCATTATACAATAACTTGCCTAATTACCCTAACCTGCCTAGTTAACCTAATTAACCTTGTTAAGCCTTTAAATGTCACTTTAAGCTGTATAGAAGTGTCTTGAAAAATATCTAGTCAAATATTATTTACTGTCATCATGACAAAGATAAAATAAATCAGTTCTTAGAGATGAGTTATTAAAACTATTATGTTTAGAAATGTGTGAAAAAATCTTCCCAGTAAACAGAAATTGGGGAAAAAAACCGGGGATAATAATTCAGGGGGGGCTAATATTTCTGACTTCAACTAATATATATATATATATATATATATATATATATATATATATATATATATATATATATATATATATATATATATATATATATATATATAAACCAAAAGCATGCGTTTATAATAGATTTCATATAATATTTTTAATTTAAAAAGTATAATATTATATTGTATATTTTAATACTGTATATATCAAAACAATAAACATTTTAAGTGTTTTTTTATTATTAGAATTATTCATGTTTTTCCCCACACCAGCTTCACTGGCTATTAAACAGCAGATAAAAATTAAACATCATAACACAATACACTAAAAATAAACATCCTTTTGTTTTAAAAAAAATCATCTTTGACAAAAATAAATAAATAAATAAAAAAATCATACCAATTTATTGATACCAATAAAATATTCTTTAAATGCACTTTCTTTCTGGGTCCATGACTTAAAAAAAAAAAAAAAAATCAAATATATACATTTCCCCAAAATGTCCACATGAATATTTATTGAATATAATGCAATTAAATATCAAAATATATCCATCCAAATGATGAACAATTATCAAAACTGAAATGTGCGCACAAATAAATATAATTAAAATTAGGGCTGGTCGATAAAATCGATATCGGTATTTATTGACCGAACACCATTGTCAATATCGATAATAAAAAAGAGTTTGGTATGTGGTTTTGGTATAAAGGCTTTAGTTTTATTTCTTTATTTTTTTATATATTATTTGGCCTTTATTAGATAGGACAGTATCGAGACAGGAAGCGAAGTTGGAGAGAGAGAGAGAGAGAGAGAGAGAGAGAGAGAGAGAGAGAGAGAGAGGGGGGTAGGGTAGGGAAATGTCCTCGAGCTGGGATTCGAACTCAGGACGCCCTGACGTGCTACTGCACCATTTGTCGGCGCTAACCACTAGGCTATTGCGCCGACGCTATTTTATTTAAATGTGGCTGCTGAGACCGCGCCTTGGAAGAAATGCCAATAAGCTTAAGGTGTCAGTTTGTCATTTCCAATGCAGGAATGTGCGCGACATGCATGATGAGTGACGTGCACCAGGTGTGGAAGCGGCGTGCACGTAATTCGTGCACATTTTCCAGGTACACTTGAAAAACATCGGAACTTTTCTGAATGCCTTGAGTGCTAGAACTTACCAATTTGCTTCACACTTTGTATGGAATATACACATTTCAGTAATTAACAGCAGAATAATTACCTCCGACAAACAAAGTACGCGCTCACGATTGTCTCGTAAGGTCAGAACACGCGAAAATGAGTACCATACAGCAGCAGTGAGGAGATTGTAAATAAAAAAGGATGTCACCAGAGTGGCTTTTTGGTTTCTTTTCTTGTGCATCCCAGCCACTAGCTCCTCATCTGAAAGACTTTTTAGCAAAGGCGGTAATCTAGTCAACCAACTTCACAATTTGTAATGTTGCAGTATGTATTTGAATATTGATGGCTGGTTCCCTTATTTGAAAGCTCAGATCTGATTATCATAATTTGTTTTGTTTACAGAGTTTGAGGTTTACTGTATCATTATTATTGACACCTTACAGATGTTGATCTACCTTTACCATTGCACACACTTTGTAACTTTTAAAACACTTATGTTTATTTTATTATAAAGAAATCTGATATTTTGTTGTAGAAAAAAATGAATAAATAAAAGTGCTCAAAGTGCTTAATAATCGTAGATCACTAAACAGCGTTCTTAAGACCATTCTGATTTCGTAAAGATCCATCATCGTGTTCGCCAGCTTAACAAAGAGGATTTTGCACATAATGTACTGAAAGCTTCAGCTCATGACGTTACTGATGCTCACGGTGTCTGAGTGTGTGTGTTTGTGCTGAAGTCAGCTTTACCTCATTGAGTTTGATCTGCCTCAGCTCCTCCTCTGCTGCAGTCAAAGGCAGCGGCGCCGCCTGCGAGCTCAGGTACTTTTTATAGCCATTTAGAGAGACGTCGTCCTGTGCAGGGCAGACAGAGATGCATTAGAGAGAAACCTGTGGCTCAGATCTGTTCAGGAGAGCATTTGGCAGCTCAAGTGCAATATATCATACCTTCACTGTGCCAAAAATCTCCTCTTTAATGTGGCCGCCGCCAAACTCTTTCTTCAGCGTGGCCCTCGTAGCAGCATATAACATCTTTTGTCGAACCTGAAAAGAAAAAGGTTTGCTTTCAAACTAGGCTTCTGAATCACTGCATTTATGAGCTGTAGTTGTTATAGACCATTTTGAAGGATGTAAACAAAAACAATGGTCCCAATGTATTTCCTGTTTTACATGTTTAATTTCTATAGCTTCCGAAAATCCAAAAAGAGCCACATATTGATAAATAATGTTATTATAGCTGTTTTAACATGAAGTTATGATTGAATTGCCTCTTGTTACAGTTATAAAATAGTTTGATAACAAGCAGGAAATGTTCACAGGCAAATGACATGACTACATCGAAATGGTCTATAACATGATAATATTAACCTCAAACATGATCACAAAACAAGCAAACAGAAATAAATAAATGAATATTTCTTAAATAAATAAATGTTTTATCAGGGTTGCTGCAGGTTTTAGCAAGTTGAATTTAAGACTTTTAAGACCATTATCAATGAAATTTTAGACTCCTACATGGCTAAACGCTAAGGAGTTTTTCGGATTGACCAGTTGGAAAAGATTTTTATTTGCCCTATCAAACTTTGAATAATTTAATAAATGTTTATAATATTTTAGTTAATTCTGAGCATAAAACAAGCAAGCTCTAGTTGTATACATACAGTTTTTTTAACATAATCTTTCTTTAAAAAAAAAATAAAGAAAGAAAGAATGTTTTAAAGGTTTTAAAAACTGTAATAAACTACACGCATGCACAACAGTCTGTCCAAGTCAGCTTCTTCAGCAGTAAATAAATGAAGAACTTTTAAACAAGTGTTATTGTAAGGCAAATAATTGAAACATGATGGTAAATAGAGTTAAAATTACGTTCTTAAAGTTTTACTGAGATGGATTGTTGGTGATTGTATGGGTGTTAATGGCCAGGTTGGGTAGCTATACATGAACAAAGGAAAATTAAGACCTGTTCAAAAAAGATTTAAGACCTACAACACAATATTTCAGTGAATTTAAGACTTTTTAAGACCTAAAATTTTGTTTTGACAAAGATTAAGACATATGAAGACCCCAGGGATACCCTGTTTATACATATACAAAAATATTTAAAGTGATATATTTAAATATTTTGTTTTATAAAGCAAGACAACATATGGCAATAACGTTAATAACAACAATTATTATTATTTTTCTAGATTATCAGTTAACCTATAATAAGACACTGAAACTGTGCTCCAAATATGTTTAAAGTTCAGTTAATTTAATGTGATGATTATTATATTAAACTAGGACTATTGAATAATATTAAACTGTTAAACACCTGAAATAATATTGATATCCACAATTTTAAATTGAGATAAATATATGGACATAATTAAAGATAAATAATAATAAGCTATTTTTGCCCTAGAGGGAATCAAGTGAATAACATTTGTATTGAACTGAACTGAATCATTATGCGTGTTTGGGTTGTAGCTGGAAGGGCATACACTGCGTAAAACATATGCTGGATAAGTTGGCGGTTCATTCCGCTGTGGCAAACCCAGATTAATAAAGGGACTAAGCCGAAAAGAAAATGAATGAACTAAATCATCAGTGAACATACTGCAGCATTCTGTGGAACTAAAGCAAAACCAGCATTTAGTGGAACTTAATGCGTCATATAAACTGAACTTGTTTCACACTGAATAAACCTCATTAGCCCTTGTGCACTGTTCAAAGGTTAAAAAAAATAAAAATTCAAGTCCCCATTTACTATTTATATTGAAATTTGATGTGTTTTTATGTGATTGTGTGTGTTTTTTTTCACCAAATCTGTAACATAATTTATGAATTTGTCAATTAAAGAGTTAAAATTCTCTAATATTCTAAGCAATTTAGTAGTTTTGATCAGGACTTAGGTTGATTAACAGGTTTATGCAAAAACAAATTGAAAAAAATGAGTGTATCATTGATTTTTTTTTGTAAAAATTCAAAGCATTTTCTTAAAATATGTGTAAAATAAGATTTCATTCTTTTATTTTGTTTTAGGCTTAGTCCCTTTATTATCTGGGGCCACAGTGGGATGAACCGCCAACTTATCCAGCATATGTTTTACGCAGCGGATGCCCTTCCAGCTGCAACCCCTCACTGGGAATTTGTCAGCAAAAATCCTTCTGTTAGCTGAAATACAGAAAAAGTTATGGCCAAATTAAGACTCAAAATCACCCCAGAGTGGATGAAACATCCCCAACAGTACATAAGGGTTAATTCCTGATTAATTCCCGATTAACTCCCGAAAAGCTGCTTTGACATAAATTGTCCTGTATATAAGCTCTATAGAAACAAACATAACAAAAAAAACGAGATAAAATGTAATTGAAATTAAAATGAAAACAAAATACTTTTTTTACTATAGTAATAAAAGTAGAATAGCATCTCAATGGTCCTAAAACAACATTTTAAGAGTAGTGTTGTTAGAGTAAAGCTCTGATCTATTTGATCTTAGTCTGGATACGCATGAAAGAGTGACACATTTGGGTGTGATTGAGACTCATTTTTATTTCCCTCTAGTCGTTGAACATTGAGGGAGAAAATTAGAATTGCAAATCCGTAACACAGAACCACAACTGTCTGCTTTCTGCATCGTCACCCTGCTTTTCATTTAGAAAAAAAAAAAATGCCCTGTGAAAAGTAGATTACCATCAAGAATGCACAATACGAGCTTACCTGATAACATTTCAGTGTGTAATAGATCACATCAAAGCTGGATCTTCATCATCATACACATTTACTTCAGAAATACAACAATATCCATAATGAGCAGATCCACATAGTGCTGTGAAAACCTCTTATTATAGGCTGCTTTTCTATGGACAGGCTTAACTGGGAAGCAGATATTTTAAAGAGCTTTAAACCAGAGCTACTATATATGGAGTGCATGGATTAAAATGCACTGAGCGACGCCTTCTAATGATTTCCTTTGGCCTGAAAGAAGACGAAAGCATGCAAACTAAATTTTACCGGCGAGTGATCCGGAGACCAGGCTAGAAAGACCCATTCGTAGCCCTGGTTGTTGGTGGTGTCCAGCCTGTAGAGGAGGTATGAGGGCATGTCGTCCTCCACGAGGGGCAGAACGCAGCCGTCCCATTCCTGGTCCCATTTCTTAGCAGCTCGCTTGCTTCCGCCAAGTACTAACTTTTCTGAGTAAACACAAGAGAAAAGAGGAAGCGGGGATGAGATTCTTGCAGTCGTACGTGTTTAAATTTACGGTGGTTGCCAGAATATTACTGTTTAAAATACGGTAGAAACCTTGAAATCAAATTTAAAGCTACAAATTTCACCTTCGCTACACAACCGTGAGAATTTAGTGATGAGGAAGTCATATGATGACCTAAAGCTAATCACAAACCATATTAAATAAGCAGAGAAATGTACTAATATGTATGTAGAAAGTGTGTAGTTTTATTCACAAAACTACTAAGTTACTAGTGAGACATGAAATTAAAGTAATGAAATAAACATTAGGTCTGCGCGATATTGAAAACATTTTACATTGCAATATTTTTTTCTCTGCGATATATATATATTGCGATATAATTTCATTAGATGACTTAAATAGCTCTATTTGCAAAGTCATTACTTGGGATGATTTCGTAGGGGATTGAAATATAAATATATTTTTATGTAATTTATTATATACATAAACTACCGTCATAAATTAACACAACTGAGCAAATATTAAAGTGAATTAAACTGCGCTTTATGGCTTTCTAGAGAGAGCAACAGTATTCAGGTACAGAAATTGAGTAATCAAATGTAAAATAGCACTGTATAGTCTTCACTATATAAATAATTTAATAAAATTAATCTTTATGAAACTTCTTTATGGACTACAAAATGTTTAGGCTCTTCAAACGCACACGCAGGCCTTAAAAATCAGGGTATCTTCCGTCCATTCCATATCCGTTTTCAAAAACGAATATTTTTATTCGTTTTTATTATTAATATTTGCTCACAAAAAACGAAAAAAAAAACGAGATTTTGGCTGTATTTTCGTTTTTTGGTTTAGGGTAGGAAAACATAAACAACTTTAAAATTCATTATACACATGTAGGCGGTGCTGAAACACGCTTTTCCTCTGATTGGCCAACCAAATCTTAGCTTGTGACACCACCCTCAAAATAATAGTCTTATAAAGATCCTATTATATATTTTATATTTGTATATAAAATTTAAATAAGAGTAAATAAGATAAAAACAAATGGTACCCTTTGTTTTGGCCCCAACCTGCAAACAACTATTTGAAAAAAAACTCAAAGTAAACAATATTAATTATTATTATTATTATTATTATTATTATTATTATTATTATTTAGGCCTACAAAATAATATTCTGAAACAGTCATGCAAACCAGGTTCTGCTCGGAAATGGCCATTTTTGCTCAGCATCAGGTGCACAGCATCAAGACGTTTGGCAGCAAACTATGACCTTATTTTAATGCAAATGTGTAATAATACTGCTAATTTACATTTTTATTTCATTTATGCATACACAATGAATGTAAGCCTGCTAACTGATCAAATGATAGAATATATAAACTTAGTTTATAAATATAATTAAATAATAATAATTAAAAGCCTGCGTGCAGGACTATTATTTTGAGGGCGACGTCACAAGCTCAGATTTGGTTAACCAATCAGAGGAAAAAGGGTGTTTCAGTAGCGCCTACATGTGTATATTGAATTTTAAAGTTTTTCCATTTTCCTACCCTAAACCAAAAAATGAAAAATCAAGACAAAATCTTGTTTTTTGTGAGCTTAAAAAAACTGAAAAATGTTTTCTTAATTTTCTTTTTTTTTTTGTTTAAAAACAGATATGGAATGGACAGAATATACCCTGATTTTTAAAAACACATGCAGATGACAAACTTTCACTCTATTACAGTTCAGCTATGCAGTGTCAATCAATACACACAAGATTTGTAGACATGTGGTTTCTGGTCATCTATAATCCTAACTCAACATTGCATATCTTGCGATGTGACTATTGCAGACGCCACACATTGCGATATCGATGCTCAAACGATATATTGTGCAGCCCTAATAAACATTATTGATTAACATTAGATATAACACAAAAATAAAATAAAAAACACAGTAATAACAGCATAATTATTAAGGAAAATGTATTTAATGATTCGGAGCATTACAAATACTTCTCAAAATGTCAGCTTTCTTATTTGAATAAAGTCTAAATAATAGGCTAGTAGGATTGAATTGAAATGAACCAATTAGATTTAAACTTCTTTAAAACGGTCATAATGAACATGTCAGGAATAACTGACGAAACGTCACAGAATTATCCAAAATATTATTTCACATTCATAAAATATCTTCTGAAAAATTACATGACATGGAGAAGATTCAACAGACTTGTTAAATTAAATTTGACTTATTTTTATTTTAACTACGGGTTAATGAAACATAAATAAGACCTTTTCCCTTAACAGCAATGATATAACTGAACTAGCTGGATCTTTATATATATATATATATATATATATATATATATATATATATTGAATTTTAATTGGAGTGTATTTCTACTAAAATAGCATTCGATAATTTTAGTTAACTGTAATAATCATAATGTGAAATAAGGATAAAAAAATAAGAGCTTGAAAATTTGCAATTCATCTGGATTTATGATTTAGATTTTGTGTATTTGAGTAATGTAATTTCGTTTTTATTCCGTAAACTTTGATTTCTTTCGATTAAAGTAACTAGCTTAAAAACAAATAAAATATGGCAAGTTTTCAGATATGTTTATACACAACATCAGTGTTTCATCTTCATGCTTTTGCACTCTGATGCATAAAATCTCACCATTCTCAATCACTACTTTGATGAGCCGATATTCTCCATTGCGGGCCTTCGCAAAGATTTCTTTCACTTCCCCGGTAGCTGAGAAGAGAAAGCACAAGACACAATGAGACCCTTTATTCTGATGCGAAACAAAGCTGACCATCTCCGGACAACGAAATTAAAATTTGTCTGATGAACCAAAGCCAGAAGTCTAAAGAGGCATTGTTTTGGAGACTGCAGTCCATTCCTGCAGCAGGTTGCAAATTCACCCTGCAAAGTCATCATCTTCAATTGAAACTTCAGCATTGATTCATACACTTATTGTCATAGTAAAACAAGCCCACTGCAGTAAAAGCTCAATGTAAACAGACGTCCATTGCATAACGCTTAGCAACACCTTTGAATAAAGGTGACACGGTTATTATTACAGATAGACCTTTGAAACCTGCTGCCTTCCTTATAAAAGTGCACAACCCTCAGCCTGACTACACACTGATAGTGACAGATTAATCGGAGTTTATTTGCATGACCATATTAGAGCAACAAAAGGCAGAGTAGAGTTGACACAGATTCACAGGCTGACTCTGGTTTGTTTACTGAAAGCGCTCAATAAAACTCCATAAGGTAATTCAGTCTCAGCGGCGGAGACCACCACAACAACAGGTTCTTCTGTTTACAAACAATCGCTATATATACAAAAGGGCTTTAAAGCGACGCGACAGACTTCCTCCGGCGTATTTGAACCGACGGTAGGAAAGATCGCGAAGGGTTTTACCTTGGATGCCGGTTTGATGAGACATTCTGGCTCTCTCGCTTCGACCGGTTGGTTGATGGTAGTAGTGAAAGAACACGGAAGTCGGAGAATGAACTACAGTCATTTGAGATGCCTGTCATGTGATGTCATTACGTGGCCCCGCCCACTGCGGCGCACTTGCTATATAGTTATATAGTGTGTATATAGATAGCCTATATACTCAAATACATGTAAATATTTGTTAGTCTATTATATATATATATATATATATATATATATATATTTTTTTTTTTTTTTTTATTATTATATTTATATAATATAATATACAAACCTTTGTGTATTTTTGTACTTTTATGTATATTATATTGATATTTATTTATTAGTTTGGAGTTTATGAAAATGTTTAGACAAAAAAAACTAACAAAATAATAGCTAACAATATAATTAATAATTAAATAAAAAAATAAAGCGGCAGCAATAATAATAATAAATAAGAAAAGTTGGTTTAAACAAGTAAATAACAAACAAATAAACCTATTGATCAGTAGAAAAACAATGTAGTGATGTAGCTTACTTAAATATGTTCCAAATGATATTAATTGTGACAATTTTTACGCTATAAATTGGGTCTTTATATGGATCAAAGACATTTTAATGTCTTCATCCAGTTAAATTAGGTATGATATTATTTGGTAATTTAATTTTGGTTCAGTGATTGCTATGATAGACATTTAAAGGGCATTTTACCTTTAAAGCATGTTAAAAATGTTTAATAGTTATTATTATTTGCTCAAAAAAAAAAAAAAAACTAAACCAAAATTAAACGGAACATATGGTGTAGAAAAAAATACATAATACACATTAAAAAGTGACTTTCCCCTATTAATTATGACAATATATACAATATATATGACAATTTATGTGGGCTGAAATTAAACAAACAATGAAGTCGAACATTATTCAATGTAATTTGTTTGCTTAAATTCAGCCCATATAAATTGTTATTATGCTTTTACAATTTGTAATATCATACCCATAATAAGAAACAGTACAGATAGACCTTTACATTTTAATATGCGGTCCTTCTGCGGCGTCCAGAAAAGTCCTGCACTGCGCAGTCTATGCTGAGAGAAGCAGGCCACTAGCATTAAGCTCCGTGCACTCGGGACAAATCTTGGAAGCAGTGGAATTTCTCAAATGCAGGGTGGGGTTGCGAACATCCCACAGACATACTATATAAATATACTCTCCGACTATAGTGTTGATTCAGTTGCTGCGCCTGCATGTGTGTTAAATGAACCACAGACTCAGCAGGGAGGAGCCAGCAATACAGCAACTCATAGTAAAAGTAGACTAAACCTTCTTTGTGAATTAGAGGTTACCGGGCCACACACCCTTAATCAAGATCCTCTGCAACAGTTCTCTGTATAATAATGTACTCTATTTTAAGGAGACACTGCTATTATTATAAGCTGCCAGTTAATTACTAAAAAGCCATTTTGCTTCTTACTAGCATTCCTTGGTATGCTCATATTTCTTTTATATTGTCATATAATGGGGAAAGTCACTGTGTTTTTGTGCTCCTGTTTATCTGGTTATGCTAAGCACACAAAGGGCAACTGAAAGTCACAGCTGTGAAATGCAGAGCGCCTGGATTTTCAGGACTACTTGCATTCGTTATGTTCTAGAGGATCATTTATAATCAAAGCAAATGAGGACATACCAGTAATAAGACAAAAAGCTCAAGAATTCAAATGTACATAAATCAAAAGCTGTTATTGTAACGAACAATGGTTGAACTACATATAAAACCAAATAATCACAATGAAGTATGGTTTTGTAAGACTTTGCAATAGTTTAACCATACATATATGATTACACCAAAACATTTACTGCTTTTTCACTATAATAAAACCATGGCCTTAATAAGCAGGAACATTTTGCAATGAAAATTATTTATGGTTTTATTACAGTAAATATGTACACTACCTGACAAAAGTCTTCTCGTCGATCCCAGTTGTACGAGCAAAATAAGTTAATTTCTAGTTGGATATTTGGAAAAGTGGCAGAAGGTTTTTCAGATAATTCATCTGTTGAACTGCATCCCAATCATCACACATACTGCAGAAAACCTATTGGAACCCGCGCTGACCCAAGATTCTCAGAGAAATCAGTCAAGTTTGGTGAAGGAAAAATCAGGGTTTGGGGTTACATTCAGTATGGGGGTGTGCGAGAAATCTGCAGAGTGAATAGCAACATCAACAGCCTGAGGTATCAAGACATTTGTGCTGCCCATTACTTTACAAACCACAGGAGAGGGCAAATTCTTCAGCAGGATAGCGCTCCTTCTCATACTTCAGCCTCCACATCAAAGTTCCTGAAAGCAAAGAAGGTCAAGGTGCTCCAGGATTGGCCAGACCACTCACCAGACATGAACATTATTGAGCATGTCTGGGGTAAGATGATGGAGGCGTTAAAGATGAATCCAATAATCTTGATGAACTCTGGGAGTCCTGCAAGAACGCTTACTTTGCCGTTCCAGATGACTTTATTAATAAGTTATTTGAGTCATTGCAGAGATGTATGGATGCAGTCCTCCAAGCTCATGGGAGTCATACACAATATTAATTCTTTTTCCACTGCACCATGACTTTATATTCTATACTGTACATTATTATATACATATATATTCTATACTGTACATTATTATATACATATATATTCTATACTGTACATTATTATATACATATATATTCTATACTGTACATTATTATAAGTGACAAGACTTTTGTCTAAGAAAAGTCAGACCTTACTGTACTACTTAATTAAAAATCAAGGCATGATCATATTTCATTTAGGTAAAATAAGTAATTTAGAGGCCTTTGCCTTTCATATAAGCCACTTCTGATGCCAAATGATTAACTAGAAGTCAAGTTATTATTAAGCTGTTCCTAAAACTTGGATAAGCGACAAGACTTTTGTCAGGTAACGTATCCGTAAACTCAAAATTACCATTTGTATAAGTTTTATTATAATACCATCACAGCAAAAAAATCAGTGTACATTTAACTCAATTTGAGTTTAACTTAACACTCCTTGGGTGTACATATGACTCCCTCCATTTTGGAGTTCAAATAACACTTTCTAAGGTGTGAAATTTGTACATTACTCTCAGAGTTCACTTTAACACAGTAAGAGTTTATTCTTACACCGAACTGGAGTGTGCGTTACCCTTCAAAATGTTAATATATTACCTTTTTTCCTACATTATCAATTGGTGTGTGTGACAGATAACAGTGATCAAATATGTTGAAAATAGTTTCAATTTCTTAAATGTTCATTAATCTTTTCAGAAATAATTTCAATACATTCAACTCTTTGTATTTTAAAATGCAACAAGACATGTTTTAAGTTTAAGTAAAACATACTGGTTTGATTGCTGTTTGTCTGAAAGAACCGGTTCGAGTAAAAAACTGGACTTCCCCTCCCTAGTAGGAAATACACTGCATATTGGGGAAAAAAAAAACTCTTAAATATACGCTCTTTTACACTCGTGGATTAAATAGTACTCCGGTTTTAACACTGAACAACACCAAAAAAATCACACTGTATATTTAACACTGGAATTTTTGCCGTGATTATAATACTATGGTTAATGTTGCACAACCATGGTTAATTCGACAACAACAACAATCTTTTAATAAAACATAAATGTATATGTGTGGTAAACTAATGTTAATTTTTGCAAGGATCATATATTTGTCGAAATGTATGCACTCAGAAATAAAGGTACGAGAGTGGTCACTGGGGTGGTACATTTTAGTATTTAATGGGTTCATATAAATTTGGTACCTCAAAGGTATATATTAGTACCTTAAAAATTCAAGACACTTTTTAGGTACTAATATGTACCCTTGAGATTATAAGGAGAGTGTAGTCTAAAATCAAGAAAAAATACTGTGTGTCTCTTAATGTAACACATTCAGAGTGTGATTTATTTGATGGAAATTAATCATGGCCTTATTATTGTAAAAGTTAACATTTTATGGTGTATTGAACACCATTTCCATACCATTTTACTTCAATCACTACGTTTTTTTTAATATGAAGTAAAACCTTGGCATTTTTTGCGCAAGGATAGCTTTATATTATCCAAATACTAGATCTACTATCCGAAATAATTGAGTTTGACATATTATTATTATATTACCATGAGTGCTAGTTTACCACAAGATGGCAGCATTATATCACAGTTTTTGGAGCTCCTCTAACCATGACCTCACTTATGTTTTTATACAAGTTTAAATTAAATATGAAATCCAGAAAAGCAGTTGCATATTTACACTATTCATTTCCTCAAGATGTTTACTTTCTCATTTACCAGACTTACTAGAATAAATGAATCACTGAAAGCCTCCTCTGAAAAAAGAAAACAAACCAAAACGATTTAAATTCATAGGACAAAGTTAACAAGCTGTCCCGAGACTCATAAACAGACTGTCAGCAAGCTTCTCATACAAGTACACACACAAATATATATATAGAAATCCCCCCCCCCCCCCCCCCCCCCCCCCAAATACTGCCTGGTCTTCCAGTAATGAGAAAATAAATAGACCCATCCGAAGCTGCCATCAGGTGTTTGTCCAGCACTGAACGGTTATATCAAAATACATATAGAGCCCATAACTCAAGCTGTCTCATTTGTTTGAGTGTGTGTGTGTGGCTTTAACATGTGTGTGGCTTAAACGTGTAGGCTTCTATTTTTTATTTGTGTGCGTGGGAGGCAGATAGAGAAAGGTAGAGAGCAGAATAGATAGAGCCTGAATAGATATTTCTGTTCAAGACTATGATATTAGTGTTCATAATTATGTATGTATGCCCACTCTTAACTATATTAGACCAAACTGTTAGCAGCTTTCATGTGTCATTACTGAACACCATCACTACAGGAAAACCCCACCGTTCATCTGCTTACCCATACAAAAAAACTATTTACACCCCAGAGAAGATGTTCGAGCTGTGTGTGAATGATCTGCTGGAAAATACACAGGCATTGGTCATGAAATGGATGCTTTTTTGTTGTTGTTGTTTTGTTTTATCGCTGCTAAAAACGTTCTTGTCTTCATCTGTCAGTGGGCTCTGGGTCTGACATCGGCTGGCTGCTTTATAGCTCATATCCAGATGGACATCACCAACTTTTGGTGCTAAAAATTTCATGACCTTCAGCGGCAGAGTAAGAGATTTATGGTCGCCGCACCACATCCGCTGCTACATTTCATTTCACAATGCGAGTTTATGCATTTTGTATAAGGAACCACTGAGTTAAATATTTTTTCAGTTTGAGACACGCTGATGTGTGTGTACATGGGATGTTATTTCATGTATTGTCAAATAATTTCACAGCTGTGATTTCTCTTGTTTTTCAGATATTAAACATGGAGGGGGGGGCACATTTTTTAATAATTCAAGAGCCTTCCTATAACATACTCAACATTCTCCCAAATTAGTTCTTTCTGAATGACTTCAATTATTTAGCGATGTAGACTTAGCTTGTATTTATGACACATGAAAAGCCATGCAGAAGCTATTATCAGTTTCTTGATTCTAGTGTGATTTAATACAAAATGCTAGCATGTTTTATAAGGTCGCTAGTATGTTTTTAATAGTATTTAACACACTAACATATTTAAGCACATTGCTAAGATTTTAGCACATTGTTAAGCTCTTTCTAGCATGATTTAGCATATGCTGGCAAGTTTTATCATGTTTCTAGCATGTTTTTTTATTTAAAACACTAACGTAATACTGCACATTGCTTAATTTAACACAATTCTAGCATGTTTTATCAGGTTATCAGCATGTTTAGGATGTGATTTAACACTATCATGATGTTAGCATGTTTCGAAAAGGTGTCTAGGTTATTTCTTGTGTGATTTAACAGGCTAGCATGATTTAGCACAATGCTAGCATGTTTTATCAGGTTGCTAGGACGTTTTTAATATCATTTAATACACTAACATATTTAAGCACATTGCTAATATTTTTCTAGCATAATATAACGCAGTGCTGGCATGTTTTATCATGTTTCTAGCATGTTTTTATTTATTTAACACACTAACATAACACAGCACATTGCTAAGATCTTAACAGCATAATTTAGCGCAATCCTAGCATGTTTTATCAGGTTATCAGCATGTTTAGGATGTGATTTAACACACTATCATGATGTTAGCATGTTTCGAAAAGGTGTCTAGGTTGTTTCTTGTGTGATTTAACAGGCTAGCATGATTTAGCACAATGCTAGCATGTTTTATCAGGTTGCTAGGACGTTTTTAATATTATTTAATACACTAACATATTTAAGCACATTGCTAATATCTTTCTAGCATAATTTAACACGGTGCTGGCATGTTTTATCATGTTTCTAGCATGTTTTTTATTTATTTAACACACTAACATAACACAGCACATTGCTAAGATCTTAATAGCATAATTTAGCACAATCCTAGCATGTTTTATTAGGTTATCGGCATGTTTAAGATATGATTTAACACACTACCATAATGTTGGCATGTCTTGAAAAGGTGTCTAGGTTGTTTCTTGTCTGATTTAACATGTTTGCATGATTTAACACAATGCTAGCATGTTTTATCAAATTGCTAGAATGTTTTTAATATTATTTAATACACTAACATATTTAAGCACATTGCTAATATCTTTTTAGCATAATTTTGCACAGTGCTGGCATGTTTCTAGCATGTTTTTATTTTTATTTAACACACTAATACAATTCAGCACAATGTTAACAGTTAACACAATCCTAGCATGTTTTATCAGGTTACTAGCATGTTTCGAGTGTGATTTAACATACAGCCATGACTCCTGCATGTTTTATAAGGGGGCTAGCAAGTTTCTTGTGTAATTTAACACACTACCATGATTTAGCATAAATCTAGAATTTTTCTATTTATTTACCACACTAACATATTAAAACACATTTCTAAGATTTTAGCATATTGCTAAGATCTTTCTAGCATGATTTAGCATAGTTATTTTTAACAAAATAACAATACAGCACATTGGTAAGATCATAATAGCATAATTCAGCACAATCGTAGCATGTTTTATCAGGTTACTAGCATGTTTCAAGTGTGATTTAACACACTACCATGATGCTAACACGTTTTACAAGGTGTATAGCACATTTCTTGTGTGATTTAACACACTAGCACGAGCACAACACTACATGTTTTATCAGGAATGTATTATTTATGTATTATGTAATTAGCACAAATGTAGTATATTTTACAGGTTGCTAGAATGTATTTTGACACGCTAACATGATTCACCACATTGCTAAGATCTTTCTAGCTTAATTTAGCTCAATCCTAGCATGTTTTATCAGGTTACTAGCATATTTCTTGTGTGATTTGAACAAACTAGCATGATTTAGCACCATACTATTGTGTTTTATCAAGGATGTTTTTAGTATTAATACACTAATATTATTAACTACAATTAACTATTACTCAGACCTCTCTAACATGATTCAGCACATTAATCAAGCTTCTATTGTGTTACTAGTGTGATTTAACATACAAGCATGATTAAGCACAATGCTAGCATGTTTTATTAGGTTTCTTAAATTGTTTTTAGTGGGATTTAAAACACTCGCGCAATTTAGCACAATACTAGCTTGTTTAATCCGGTAAGTAGTTTTTAGTATTACTTAACACACTGACATGAATTAGCACATTGCTAACATTTTAGCACATTGCTAAGATCTTTCTAGCATGATTTAACAAAATATTGGCATGTTTTATTTATATTGCACATATTGGCATGTCATTGGTTGATGACTGCAGTTTACACAGCGGGCAACTCTGTTGCATTGTTTATTCAAATGTTCAGCAAATGTTAGTAGAATGTTCCCAGTTGTCCTCATTTCTATTGCTGTGCTCTTGACCTTATTTAAATATGTTTACAAGCTGTAAAAGAAGTCTTTTGTGTCTCCAGAATGTGTTTGTGAAGTTTCAGGTCAAAATATTCATCAGATCATTTATTACACCCAGTTGAAAATGTCAATTTTTGGGTCAGATGGAATTGTAGCTGTAGCTGAAAAGCCGCCTGTGCCTTTAAATGCAAATAAGTTTGTTCTCCCACCCACTCTTTGCTATTTCGCTTCAGAGTAGGCTTATCAGGGTGAGATGACAGGATAAACGCTCCAAGTCAGACAAGATCCACAGTCTAATAATAGCTAAGATGAACGAGCCACACACAAATGACGTTACAATGATCGTGCACACACAGACTCAAACAAACTCGTGCGCGAGTTTAACTTGTTGTGCTGTTTTTGCTCATCTGCTCATGACCCCCAAAACAGATAAATATGCTGCTCTATAAATATCCATTATAGCTAAGTTACTATACAAAATAAACTGGGTTTAACGTCCACAATCTGGTACTCCTGTTGTGTGTTTGAAGCATCCTCGTTTATAGTTATGTCCACTATGCATCTTTGGTGGTTCCAGCGTTTATGAATTACATAGCTCAAAGCGTATAGTTCAAAATGCTATATAAAATACAAAGTGTAGCACTTATTGATTCTTAAAGTGCAGCTTGATCACAGATAGTCGGAACAGATCTTTTAATCCCAGTTTCTTTGCAAATCCTGTTTAGTGGATATGATTATTCGAGTTACTACGGAGGCATGTCATCACGCTTATGTCAATCAATATCGAATGGGGAAAACCACACTGCTATGTCATGTTACGGTGGGCCTCAAAATTTGACTTGTGTTTATATCACTCCATTATGACTGTGGACACACTATACCTACACACATTGCTGTCCAAACAGCTTCCAAAAAGTTGATCTTCCACAATAGGTGCCCTTTAAGAAACAAACATCAGAAAACAACCTACAAACAAGCCTAAAACCAAGAAACCCAATGATAGTTCATGCCTTTCTCTCCAAGAGCATTTTCAGCTAACCTAATGACAGTCCACATTTGCTCTACACCAAACACAAGGCTGCCCCTGGGACGTGCAGCCGGCTTCCACCAATTCACAGCACTGACTTATCAATGAATCAAGATATGATGTCTGACAGAGCTCTGCCCCAGTGCTGCACCATCCATTTTATTAAACTCATATTTTACACTTGTAGCAATGCTAGCAAACAGCTAGTGATGTGCGTACATTAAGGAGCGACTCCGGAGGACAGAAGGACATTCCTCTTTGGCTTTCCGGTGTTTTCGGGGGGGCAGGGAACATGGTTTTGTAATCACCCCATCCATTACTCAGGTCATGAAGGGTGGAGGAGACATCAGTCATGGAACGGGGGAGGGAACAGCCTGATCTCTCTCTCTCTCTTTGACACTTTGCAATTATCTTGTAATTTAATTCCGCTTGTAGTAGCAATATCAAATTAATCTGCTGGACCAGATGAAAAATAGAGAGGATTAAAAACCTTTGTTTGTGTTTGTGATGCTATGGATTCTGTGGCTGTTTTCGGGTGTATTGAAGCCTGGAAATAAGACGAGTCCAGCTTTGACAGCACCGTCCATTAAGACACATCTCACCTGTTATTTCCCTCTTTCTTTCAGCTGAATAAACCCGGCTAAACCGTTCTAAAACGCTCTGTAATTTGAGGTCTTCATTGGAAGCAATCATAGACTCCAGTGAAGACCTGCACTCTGCTGTTATGTGTGTTTCAGAGATACACACTCAAGCAGAAGATATCCGCCGGTGTTTATATTATATCATAACCAAATGGATTTCAATCAAATTCAACTCAAAGACAGCTGAATAAAAGATTGTGCAAGTAATAAATGTTCAACAAAAACGTTTGCACCATGCCCTTCTTTTACTTTATCTTTTATTTTCGTGCTTTGATCTATTAGATGATTAATTATAAAAAAAATTGTGATCTGCACGCATGAGAATAGTCTCCTTATTTTGTTTTAATTTACATTTTATGTACTAGAAATGACAAACTTTTTAGCTCAAAGCCTTCCTCAGTGTTTAAAGAAATTAAATCCCATAATGATTTCTTATATCAAGTATAAATGTTAAAATAAAGGATTACAAGCACTCTTTGTTGTGAATATAATAGTACGGATAATTTACTAACAGTAATAATAATAAAATTTACTAAATATGTTTACGAAATATTAGATTATATATTATAGAATACAATATTGTAGAAATTAGTCACACTTTATATTGATGGTCCGTTTGTTGAATTGAAGTTCATCGCATCTACATGCAGTGGTTGGGGTTGGGGTTAGTGTAAGTTGACATGTACTTGCAAAGATTCTTATAGTGAGTTAAATGTCTGTTGAAGGAGCAGTATCAACAGATATTAAGCAGACAGTCTACTAATACTCAAATGGACCATCAAAATAAAGTCTTGGTTTTTCCACACGCTTCTTGCGACCCTGTTGACTATTTTGAATGAAACGCTTGATTGTTCGATGATCACGCTTCAGAAGCTTGGCAATTTTAAGAGTGCTGCATCCCTCTGCAAGATATCTCACTATTTTTGACTTTTCGGAGCCTGCCAAGTCCTTCTTTTGACCCATTTTGCCAAAGGAAAGGAAGTTGCCTAATAATTATGCACACCTGATATAGCGTGTTGATGTCATTAGACCACACCCCTTCTCATTACAGAGATGCACATCACCTAATATGCTTAATTGGCAGTAGGCTTTTGAGCCTATACAGCTTGGAGTAAGACAACATGCATAAAGAAGACGATGTGGTCAAAATACTCATTTGCCTAATAATTCTGCACTGCCTGTATATTTATTATAGGTGGGCATAGATTAATTTTTTTAATCTAGATTAATCTAGATTAATTTCAAAATTAATCTAGATTAATCTAGATTAAAATGGCTCATTTGAATTCTGCCGAAGGTATTCAGAATATGTGTGCTATCCAAATAATAAGTCTTTGAGAACGGGTTTCTCAAGCCGGGTGTCGCATTAGACCAGTGTCTCATCTCCAAAATGTTTCCAAAATGCATCACAAACTGCTTGAGAAACTGTTCTACTATGATAATTGGTGATGAAAATAAATGATGTTCAATAAGATGTGTTTACTTACTTGTGTTTACTAACTGTTTATTCAGTTAAACATGAATGTTGAACTGTAGGCCTACATAAGCTCCAAACAGCGAATTCTGATGAGCTTAACCAGACTAAAGTCAGCACTGAACTAAACAGAAATGGAATTAAGACGTGGAGTATGCAGATTTTAGTGGCATTATTGAAGTAAACACCGCGGTCTTTAGGACCTTTCGCCATATTTTCCGACAAGGTCCACACGCGGCTGTCAGAAAGGACTGTACACACACATACACAAACACACACACACAGCGCGAAATGCGGAAGTTTTTTTTTCTTACCATTTGGCATGCGTTATTAAACTCCATAACTCTCTCACCTGTCCTTACTCCGTATTTGCGTCTATATTACCCCAGTTTGTCACGAAGGAATAAATGAAAAGTGAAACTGCAGTTAGAGCCAGGCATCCTGCTGATTTGATTCAATAGAGCAGACGGCTCACCGGTCAGGTATACATCCGCGGTAATATATCAAGGTGAAAGTCATCATAGCTTGCGTAGAATAGACCCAGCTCCCAACCCAACTTTGAGAATAGATTAACGGCGATATTTTTTTTATCGCGCGATAAGAGTCTCGCGTTAACGCAGCACGTTAACGCCGTTAACGGCCCAGCACTAATATTTATATATATATATATATAATTAGTAATATTTTAAATGTACATAAAATGGTAAATAATACAAAAAAGATACATATATACAATATTTACTATGCATATATGATAAATTATATGATATATATGATAAATTAAATATAGTTTAAAGACATTATATGAATATTATTACAAAATTAAAACAAATCATAAACATTATTATCTGTCCTGTCATGTTCAAATCTGACCGATTTACAACTTAAAACTCTCATAGATATTGTGTTTTACATCTAACCTCTAGCTTCAAGGCCTTATGACATCCTCCACACTATGCACTTGAGCATATAAAAGCGATGATCACCTCTTTCATTGAATTTTGAGTGTTTTAATCAACCGTGTTACTCCTGTGGTGTGTCCGGTCAAAAGTGACCATCATAGGAAATAAATGGGTATCCAGACTATATTCAACCATCAAACAGAAAACATCCCCATACACACCAGTCCAACTCACTCTCACTCACTCACTCACTCTCACTCACTCACTCACTCACTCACTCACTCACTCACTCACTCACTCACTCACTCACTCAAAAAAAAAAAACTAAACTCAAAAAAAACCCCAAACAAACCAAATCAAACCAAACCAAACCACAAACTAAACTAAACTAAAACTAAACTAACCCAAGCCAAACCAAACTAAACCAAATCAAAGCAAGCAACAACAAAAAAAAAAACTAAACTAAAACTAAACAAAGCCAAACCAAAGCAAAAACAAACAAACCAAGCCAAACCAAATTAAAACAAAAACCCAACCCAAACTACCCTAAACTAAACTAAACTAAACTAAACAACTAAACTAAACCAAACCAAGCCAAGCCAACACATTAAACCAAGCCAAGCCAAACCAAACAAACATGAAAACAACCAAACTAAACCAAACCAAACCAAACTAAACTAAACTAAACTAAACTAAACTAAACTAAACTAAACTAAACCAAACCAAACCAAACCAAGCCAAGCCAAACCAAACCAAACCAATCCAATCCAAGCCAAAAAAACAAACTAAACTAAACCAACTCACTCACTCACACGCACATTTCAGACTGGACAACGTCTTTTGTGGGTGCACATCTCTTTCTCATGCTTATGTGCCAATCCTCCCACGTGATTACCTCCATGACATTACATGTTCATTTTGTAATACATTTTCAGTGCCTATTTGTATTTTCACTGCAGTTATTTTATGTCTAATTCTATACATTCATGTTAAACACTAGTTTGAGACATTGTTCACAGCTAAAGAATGTTGAATAAATATTTAGTTGTGCTAAGAGCAGTTAAAGAGAGGTTATGAGCAGGAACACTAAAGTAAGGGGCGGGAGGTGAACAGGACAGGAGGGTTAATACTACTACCACTATATATATATATATATAAACGACATGTATACTTTGAAATATACATAAACAATACTACGATGATCCATATGATAGTGCTTAAATATATGAAATATAATCAAATAAATAAATTTGGCGTTTTATTAAAGGTTATAAAATGTACTACACACAGTAATGCATGTCTGTACCTGTTGCTAATTATTTCTAAAGCACTAAGTGAGATTCAATGAAATCTTTTAACTGTATTAGAGTGTTATTGTAGTTACAAATCATGCATTGTCCAACATTCCAATAATTGCCCCCCAAAAATTGCTAAGTAATTATCCATGTATCTAATCAGCCTGACCCTATACTTGTCTCTCATTACGATGACACATTTCCCCCCTGATTGTAGCTGTTTTCTCTCATCTCCTATAAGGGCTTCTTCCTCTGTGAGCAGCAGATGGCTGTGCTCTTACTACTAATGAACTGGCTTAATTGTACAGAAATGTATTTGACCGTGAAAATTCCAGTCATAGCGGTGAAAACGCTTCTCTCAGCATGAATAACTCTCGCAGATTCAATTAACATCACCTCAGTTTACACACCGTCATTTATCAAGTGTGTGTGTGCGTGTGTTGTTAGTGGTGCAGAGGGATTTATTTAGAAATGATCTATTGTGAGGGGGATTTCGAGGCGGTAAATGTCTTACACTGAGAGGCCCATTAGAAACGCCTGCTTAGCCGGATTACAGCCCGCAGATCCAGTTCACTTCTCCATCGCTCTCCTCTCTTTCATTGTCTTCTTTCCTCCCTCCATTTGACCCCATACATGCTTTTTCAAACTCACTTTCTGAACTAATAGAGTTGTTTAATGATAGGTTGTAAAATATGAATTGGCATATGATGGTTTTATAATTATGCTGCATTATGTACTGTTCAGAAATGGCTGTTCTGTATGGACGGTTTGTTATTCTGACGTTTTATTGTCCTCAAGTGAAGGATGGGGTTTGAGGTATTACTTATGTTCATAGAATAAACTGTGTGGAATGTGTTACTTTTTAATTGAACATCAAAAAGGAAGAAGAAAATCTGCCAAATAGGTCACATTGTGCTGTATTAATATAAATGATTTTTAATATAAATTTTAACAGGTGTTTTACCTGTGTTTTGAATTTTAAATTGCACTGCATTCTATTTTAGAGATAGCAGAAATGTCTGTAAAATGAATGTCCTTACAATAAAGTATCAATCAAAATGAAATCAATAAAATTATTAATAGCCAAGCCAAAAAACCCAAACCAAAACAAGCCAAACCAAATCAAGCCAAGCCAAACCAAACCAAAAAACCCTGAGCCAAACTAAAAAAAAACAAACCAAACCAAACCAAAAAAAAACCCCAAACCAAACCAAACTAAACCAAAAAAACCCCAAACCAAGCTAAAAAAAAACCCAAACCAAACCAAAAAACCCAAACCAAACTAAACCAAACCAAAAAAACCCAAACCAAACCAAAAAAAACCCCAAACCAAACCAAACTAAACCAAACCAAAAAACCCCAAACCAAACTAAAAAAACCCAAACCAAACCAAAAAAACCCAAACCAAACCAAACCAAAAAAACCCAAACCAAAAAAACCCCAAACCAAACCAAACTAAACCAAACCAAAAAACCCCAAACCAAACAAAAAAAACCCAAACCAAACCAAAAAAACCCAAACCAAACCAAACCAAAAAAACCCAAACCAAAAAAAAACCCAAACCAAACCAAACCAAAAAAACCCAAACCAAAAAAAAACCCAAACCAAACCAAAAACAAACCAAACGAAAAAAACCCAAACCAAACCAAACCAAACTAAACCAAACCAAACCAAAAAAACCCAAATCAAACCAAACTAAACCAAACCAAACCAAAAAAACCCAAACAAACCAAACCAAACTAAACCAAACCAAACCAAAAAAACCCAAATCAAACCAAACCAAACCAAAAAAACCCAAACCAAACCAAAAAGCCAAACCAAACCAAAGGAAAAAACAAAACCAAACCAAAAAAAAACTAAACCAAACTTAACCTAACAAACAAACAAAACATTCATTTATTCATTTTCTTTTCGGCTTAGTCCCTTTATTAATCTGGGGTCGCCACAGAGGAATGAACCACCAACTTATTCAGCATATGTTTTACGCAGCGGATGCCCTTCCAGCTGCAAGCCATCTCTGGAAAACATCCATACACACTCATTCACATTCATACACTACGGACAATTTAGCCTACCCAATTCACCTGTACCACATGTTTTTGGACTGTGGGGGAAACCGGAGCACCCGGAGGAAACCCACGCGAACGCGGGGAGAACATGCAAACTCCACACAGAAACGCCAACTGATCCGGCCGAGGCTCGAACCAGCGACCTTCTTGCTGTGAGGCGACAGCACTACCTACTGCACCACTGTGTCGCACAAACAAACTAAACTAAGTTTTCCAGAACCAATATCTAAGCATTCCTAAATGAAGTTATATCAACTTGGAAAGTCAAATTTGCCAATAAGGCCAGAAATGTACTTATGTTGTCCCTTTCAATTAACTATATTTCATATTCCATTGCTTGATCTTATAAAGACTTTTTAAAAAGCTTTTTTTGTGTTTCAAGTGTGAACTCATTTAACTTGCACATTTTCAAGAAAAAAAAATTCATATGAATTTTTGCCTCTCAAATACATGCATCTTGGTGTAAATATATTTAGATATTTGCATTGCACATTTGTACATAAATTATTATTATTATTATTTAGATTTTTCCAATCTTAAAGTCAACACAAAACCTCCCCCTCTTCCTCTGAGATTGTCCAATCAGCTGTGGTTGTCTGTGATCTGCACTGAGGCCCATTGTGTATTCACAGGCTGATCCTCACAGTCAATCTGTCCGGAAACTGAGGTGTAATGAAGAGCCCAGGGGTCCCACTATCAGACTGATGCATGACCACATCTGAACGGACACCTTTCCTCACTGAAAAACCATTTAAAGTGACCCCACAGCCTGCTAATGATGTTTCTGCAGGCCGTCCCGAGCCGAGTGCAGATAAGAGGAAGGGGGGGGGGATTTAGGAGGAGCAGTTTAATGGATGGAGGTGATGCTGCTGTTCATGACCGTTTGATGCTCTTCAGTATGAACCAGTGCTGGGACAAACTCACTGACTAAGAGGAGGAGAGATCAGCTCAATAAATGAATGAAAACTGCTGTCTATGCATAGTGGAAATAGAAGACAGCAGATATTATTTGAAATTATGTTATTAACAAATAAAATATATATCAAATAACCATAACTGATAATGGAAAATATAAAAAGAAAAATGTATAAGTATCTTGGTTCTGTTTTACCCATATTTACCTTGCACAGGAAAATACAATTTAATTACATTTTTAATTAACACATTATATTCACTGTAAAATACTCATTTTGATTACAAACATATTTTTTTCAGAATAAAATATCTTGTAAAAACTTGAGAAACAAAAACAAAAAAAAATCTTAGAATTTTCTTTCAGTATAGTGTATTAGAGTAATATATTTTAAAGCATGGGCACAGTTTTTCTCCAACTCTAATCAAACACAGCCGATCCAACTAATCAAGGTGTTCAAGACTACTAGAGACTATTTTTACACGGCTAAACAGCGCAATCGAGGATGCGGTGGCAAGAAAACTGGAAGTATCGTTTGGAGTCACATAGGAATGTGTACCTGGCTGTATATCCAACACAATCTCACGGCAATTCATAACTTTTTGATTTAGTCACTAATTCATATGATTTCGTACGATCTAATTTGTACAATTTAGTACGATTTGCTCTTCCCCCAATGACTGTTGGGTTTAGGGGTGGGCTTAGGTGCCACGCCTCTTTTTTAAAATCGTACAATTTCATTCGACTGAACTCGTACAAATTCATAGGAATTAGCAACTAAACTGACAAAACGTAGTATTTAATTTGAATTTAATATAAAATATTTACTAATGTTTGTGCAGTCATCACATATAGCCAATTTTTTATTTATTTATATGATGTTATCGTATTAGTTTACTACACAACATTCATTCAAATAAAGAATAAATTAAAAACGAATGAAATAATATTGTCTTATGCTTCAAACCTTTTATTAACCAGTATTGTTTTTATTTATTTATAAATTTCCAATAAAAACCTATATTAATAAATAAAAATTACAAATTTTTTTTAATTATCTTTAAAAGAAAACATTTGAGAAGCAAAATTGTGTGATATTTCTGGTTTAGAGAGTGTTCTTAAACAACTCTCAATAAATAAATAAATAAACAAATAAAAATATACCAAATCAGAGTATACCTCGGTTACTCCTTCAATAATATATGAATTGTTCAGATGCAAAAATGCACATTTCTTCTCAGGCTCCTGTGTGTATGTTCAGTAAATTCACGTTCATGGCGATGAATAGGTTATTTTCATTCCCTTTAATGTGAAATAATTGAACATAAACATAAGACACATGTGAAAAATGCTCATTTTTTGAAGAATATTTCAGATGGCACTTCTGAGGTTTTTGCATCTGGACTCTTCATATATCTGTAGTTTAATAAGATTAGTTTAATGTTTAGCAGATTCATGAAAGACGCTATATTTGCATATTTCTGCAAATAACCTTTGATGCTGTCACAAAATCAATATCAGTAACACAACATGTGAGGCTCTCATGAGGAAATCTGACCTTATTTGTGATGTGTCCTTTAGGACAGGACGCTCTTCTAAGCCTGAGGGGGTTTTTTGATTGGAGAAGCAGAGCAGACAGTAATTTAATGACGAATGCTGTTCACAGACTCTCACTGGAGCCTGGATCTGCTATTGCTTTAGTATGATAATGATGCCTTATGGGGTCCCGAGCTGCAGCCGGTGGATCCAGAACACCTGAGTCAGGGATGGAAATGAACAGGGCCTGTGGCTCAAAAATACCTCAAAATGAACAATTTGTGCCACAGATTTAAGTTAAGTGAGCAAAAAAAAAAATCATTAAAATAAATGGCGCTACACAGTTGAACCGAAATCCAATGAAATCCAAATGTGACAAGGAACGAAAAGTGTTAAGATGCAGCATTACATGTGCTTTATTAATCATAGTTCATTTACTAATGCATTATAAAAATCCAAATTCATGCTTGTTAACATTTGTTAATGTACTGGGCAGTAACATGACCTAACAAAAAACAACTTCATTTCCATTAACAGATATAAATAAATACTCTAATAAATGTATCGTTCATTGCTTGTTCATGTTAGTAAATTCATTAACATTAACCATACTGTAAAGCAGAGGTCCTCATCCCTGTTTCTGGAGATCTACCTTCCTGCAGCTCCAACCCTGATTAAACACACCTGAACCAATTAATCAGGAAAACTGAAGCAGCACTTGATAATTACAGACAGGTGTGTTTGATAATGGCTGCAACTGAAATCTGCTGAAAGATAGATCTCCAGCAACAGGGTTGGTGACCCCCGTTGTAAAGTGCTGTAAACCCATGCCATTTCTCCATAAGGCTGTATTCACATACATACTCAAATCTGTTTATTTATATCATAACATTGCAGCCCAGTTAATTTCTCTGGGTATAATTGACATTTTAAACAGTTTGGGGTTTTCTGTTATTGGTAACTGATAATATTCTGACTGATTAAAGTACTGTGTTAAGTATTTGACATAAAGACTATGAAAGCTTGTTTCCACCACTGAAAAAAACCTTTTTCCTTACAATTAAGAGTTTTCGAAATTCTTTCCAAATCTTCTTTTTTTTTTTTTCTTTTTTTTTTTTAAACATCCCAGGTTCTGCAGGATGCAATGTCCCGAATTTTGATTGCCAATCTTAAGCCAATTGTAATTGTTTGTTTTGGTTTGATTTGGAATTTCCCCAACCTAGCAAACGCATAAAACAAAACAAAAATACAATGTATATGCCGAGTTCAGCGGCTAATCAGCCGGAATCATCTGAGGTGACGAGACAGTGACCAGCGAGACCTAACTGTCACTTGAGTAGCCACGCCCTTAATTATGCAGACTTAATCAAAATGAATAAATACGAAACACATGAGTTATTCAAAAAATTCTAAATCTCAGTTGTCCTGAAGGGTAATATTAGCTATATAGACCAAAACCAGCTTTTGTACCAGGCTGTATATGCACATGTTTTTATCAGCTGTAAAATTGGCCAATTTACCATTGCAGTCAGAGAACATCTGGATTTCCTGGAACCAGCGCCCAAAGGCCAGTCGATGAATTGCAGTTTCAGTTATTTCCGTATTGGCTTCACGAGGGAGAGCCCAACCCCCCCCTCCAAAAAAATCTCCAGAATTGTCTGGTTTTAAGTTAATTTTTAAATAAGTTGTACTTTCAAGTGAAGTCAAGTCAAAAATTTGCCAGTTCTACCCATTTTGTCCTAATAATTCTGACTTTTTTCTTCAATTCTGCAATCCTTCCATTTCATGAATCACCAAGGACCACAGTCTCTCCTAAAACCTTCTTTAAATATTCTCCTGAAGATGAAAAGTCACCTAATACTGGACAGCCCGAGCTTATCAATAAAATTCATTCATTATACATTTCTGGATGAACTGTTCTTTCAAAAGTGAGTGACTGCAACAATTACTGGTACACAAAGGAACTGCGGATCACTAAATAAATATTCAAAGCTGAATTCCAACTCAAGCGTTTGTAACATCAAACAAAACTCTCCAACTTCACTGAAAAACTTCTGACTTTTGATATTTTCTTAGCTTGAATCTTTCTGAAGTCTGTTTGAGAAAGTGCGAATCTATAATCTTCCATCTTCTTCAGTGCTGCAGAAGACAGCGGGAGTCTACCCCTCTCTCTCTTTCTCTCCAGGTGTGTGCTGAGGAACAGATGCGCACCACAGGTGTCCTCAATGTGTTTTTTGTATATATTCATGAGCGTGCCGATGACTGCATGAATGTGGGTCCCCTCTGATGCTAAAGCAAGAGCCCAGCAGGAGCATCCAGTTTGCATTTCACAAACGCTGCCACCCACACAAACTCATAATTAGCAGCAGTCCACTAAAATGGCTAATGAGCCTCGGAGGGAGTTCAAAGATGAACCCACTCTTGTAGGAGAGGACCCGGGTTTTTATGGCCACACCGGCTCTGACAGGTGTCTGACGCTCTGCCCGTTTCAGGTTTAGCATACATGAATAAAGCATGCAGGAGGAACAAATGCTACATGATTGACTGAATGATTTTGCAGTGTTGGAAATCAGCATGTGCGAGCAAATGTGAGCCCTGTCTCAGTTTGAGTGGTGCATATTTTTCCAAGCACCACATGGTAGAGAGATATTAGAGATTTTAATATATATAACTATTTAATATTATCTTAATGTGAAACTTGTTAGTTTTGCTACAGCCAATTCTACTTTATTATTATTATTCAATTTTAATTTAATATAAAATATTTACTAGTGTTGGTGCAGTCGTCACATTTAGCCAAATTCATTCCTTCATTTTCCTTCGGCTCGGTCCTTTTATTCATCAGGGGTCGCCACAATGGAATAAATCGCCAACTTATCCAGCATATGTTTTACACAGCGGATGCCCTTCCAGCTGCAACCCAGTACTGGGAAACATCCATACACATTTATTCACATACACTACGGCCAATTAAGTTTATTCAATTAACCTATAGCGCATGTCTTTGAACTGTGGGGAAACCGGAGCACCCGGAGGAATCCCACTCGAACACGGCGAGAAAATGCAAACTCCACACAGAAACGCCAACAGACCCAGCTGGACTTCCTGCTGTGCTAACCACTGAGCCACCATGTTGCCCCACATTTAGCCAAATATTTTATTTAATTTTTTTATTATTGAACGTCTGTCTGGAATACTTGATTCTGACTGGTCAGTTGCATTCCAAGCCCACAGCAAGAATCACGCCACTGTGCATGGAAGTGACTGGGTGTGCCACCAAACCGGACCCAGAGCTTTAACTAATATCTGACCAGGTGCATGACATGGGAACATTGCCTATCCAGGGAGTTCTTGTGGAATTTGAGGGCATGAACAGAAGTCTCACCAGCACTTCCACCACTGAGACTCATCTCCTCTTTACTGTTGCCCGTCAGTCCACTCACTCAACTAGGCTCACTTTCTACTCCAAACTCACTTCTTAACTTGAGTCTAGTGTTTGAAATATATACTTCTGGGAGATGATTCCATAGTCATGTGTTTCTAAAGGGGAAATTATACTTCTGCGTTGAGTGACCAACAACGCACGCCTTGCACGTAGTCATGCATTTATTGTATACTTCTGCGTTCTGTTTGTATTGCTCTGTAATGACACTTCAGTGGGCATCGGGTTTTCATGTTGCTCTGTGCGGGAGTTTTGTTATACCTGTAATGCTACCTTAATGTACAAGTAGCTCAAACTCGCTCATTCAGAGACAGGAACCGTCGGACGTGCAACAACATTAATCATAAGGTAAACACAAAACGAATGTATCCATATGGAGCTTCTCCACGGGACTCAACACTTGTTAAACACTCACACCAACAGGCTCGCTGGTCTCCCGCGGCTCTCAGCCCTGCCCACACTCGTCAACGCTACCAAGCTGACCAATCACAGAGCTTGCACTACACGGCATTGTGATGTGTAGTTACAGTTTTTGAGAGGTGTGCGTCAGCATCGCCATCAGCCACAGCGAAGGGTATACGACTGCGCGACTGCGCTTTAGTCAGGTTGAATCAATGAAAGCAGTTAAATCTTCTGTTTATTCAACAACTGCTATGGGGATTTGCTGGGTTTCTTCATGGGTCCACACACAAGAGCGCCCTCTGGCTTTCGTCTGAGATTTACTACTGATCAAACACTCGTGCTTCCCTGACAAGATGTGCATGAGAATATCATTTTGATTGATGGTGCAGCCATAATTTGACTCACATATTATTAAACTTAGCGATTTTTGTCCAGAATTAGAAACCACGTATCCAAGAATATATTTAAACAATCTGTTGATGTGAGACAAGGTGAGCCCTGAATCTCTAACACAATTAAATTTCCCACAAGACCACCCACGGTCATTTCAATTGTACGAGTATGACTAAACAAACACAACCTCCATTGGTTTTATGTCAGGGAAAAATCAATTGGGAGCAGCTCTAAAATGTGATTTTAATGGATTTTCGGATATAAACCCCAATATTGAACCGCAAAACCCCTGCTCTGGAGCGATAACACAGCAGTGGCCCTCTCTCTTGGCTCTGGAGGAGGACGAGGATCAGGTTCGAGACTCAAGAGCTTCCCCGGGCCGCTGTGGCTTTGACAGACGATGGCGATCTTCAGGTCTAATGAGCTGTGGAGGCAGAGAGAGCAAAGGAGAATATTTCCTGCAGCGAGTCGGGCCAAAAAACCATTTAACAAAAGGAAATATGCAGGAGGTCCAGCAGCGAGGGGCTTTTCATTTTCTTCCCGCTTTCTTCTCTCAATTTCCTGCCTCAATTTGCCAACTCGAGAGAGGGGATATAGAGAATAGGAGAGAAAAATGGTTCCAGTCTGAGAGGAACCGGCGTGCGATGTATGTGTGGGCTGCAGCAGCTCACCGTGTTTTGACAAGTTTGATATGGAATAAAATAACTAGGCGTTGAGAATCAGGCAGGAGTGAATTTGTATCCGAAGTCGATCATTTAGCTCTCATTACGGCTCATATTGAGCGAGCGCTGTTACTGTGGTGTTTGTGCCAATCATTTACACAGCGTTTGTACATTACCTACACCTACACGAGTAAACCGACAAGATGTAAATGATTTCAGTGAACCGTGAGCTCTGCATAACCCCAGCGGTATTTATATATATATGCACATTATGTACAGTAGCAGTATATGGGTAAAAGATGAATCCATATAACAGTGGTTTGAATACTTTTCTATAAAGCATTAAACCAAAGTGTGTGATTTGTGTTCGCTTTTTGAATTTAGATGCACATTAGGAAGTGTGTAAAAGCAAAGTTAGAAAATAAAAAAATATAGCATAACATTTAGTAATTATGTAATTCCTTTTGCTGTACACATTTATACATTAAATATATATATATATATATATATATATATATATATATATATATATATATATATATATATATATATATATATATATATATATATATCAGACAATCAGATTCAAGAACCAGACAGAACTGTTGTAAAAATATATATATATATAACTGTTGTATAAATATATATATAATATAATATAATAAATATATACATACAGGGTCTTCCGCTACCCTGGTCTTTACTTTGTGCACCGGTCACTTTTGTTTTCACCTTCGGGTTGAGGACGGCATGATCGTCCTTTGCCTAGAGCGCCAGTTCAGCTTGCTCCGGCCCTGTATACATAGCCTCATCTCAATTGTCAAGTTTTGTAAAAATCCATCTATTGAATTAATCAATTTATTAAAAATAACGCTGGCCAGAATTCAGGATAAACAGCACTTGGTAATATTTCAGCATGCTTTTACTTTGGTATTCGACATGAAACACACAATTGCTGCAAGGAATGATGGCATCCCCCCTACTCATAATTCTCTCTTCATATAGCCGTATATATGAATATTACACAACCATAATACACTGTGATATAACCTGGTTCGTTAGTTTGTTGGATTATATTGCTTTATCATTTCGTTTCAGTCGAGCCGAGACCACCTCATTAAGGCAATCTCAGACCGATTGATTAGGTCCGGATCCGAGCGCGATTTTGGGTTTCACATATGCCAAACAAACCGTGCTAACTGGGCAAACAAAACTGGTTCCAAAACAAACGTCTAGGTGTGAAAGCACCCTAAGAATGTATTTGCACGCAACTGACACTGTGACAATGTGACACAAGTTACATTTGCACTGGCAGCCATCCTGCCTACTGTCCTGAGCGTCTCGCACACTGGCCTTGTGCCATCCCGCAGTCCTTATTGTCGAGTCCTGTGTATGTGTGTGTGTGTGTGTGTGTATATATATATATATATATATATATATATATATATATATATATATATATATATATATATATATATATATATATATATATATATATCCTAGTTTTTCGATCGCTGAATCCAACGCAAAATTAACAAAGAGTCGAAATTTTTTGCGATCCTGCAAGATTCTTAATTTAAACGCAAAATAATCGCAAAAAATTTAATAATCTCATAAAGCATTCTATTCTAAAACATAAAATCAAATTATATTTATTTTAGTTTACAATTAATTGTTTTACATGACTTATAGACAATGCATATGCAGCATACGTAATGTATTTGTGATTTACATGTGAAGAAAGATGGGATTAGACATCTTGAATAGAGCAAATCGAGTGAATGACACTGTGCGAATTGGGCGTTTCCTGCGTTAGATGCGCTTCAGACTACCAAAAGAAAGTGTTAACAAACATCTAACAAACGGAGCAATGAAACAGACAGAAAAGCAAGCAGCTCACAATGATGGAGATTGGTTGAAGGGTGACGACAGCTGGACGTAATCGAATTAAAGGACATTATTATTGCTTTACATGTATGGCTGGTTTTAGCCTATGATGTCTGTCAAATCGATAAATGATTTCATTTATTTTATTCCCTGCCGTTGACGAAAGAAAACTCTTCCCTGCCATTGACAAGTTTTACGGCTATCCGTGTTTTAGGTTTATTACGGTAGGGGAAGCCCTAGTGCATGTCCTCAGTGAGGTACAGGATGTCAGATGCTCCGGGGAGTGAAAGCTGAGAAAGAGAAAGTAAGATAGCAAAAATCTTCACAAATTTCTGTCATTTTTATTGCAAATAAATCGTAAAAAAATAGGGTCTATATATTATTTTGAAATGCATAATATAGTAATTATTAATAGAACAATATTTATATATTAAAATAATATAAATAATATATTGTTTAGCAATTATATGTATATTTTATGATATAATCATATACAAATTTTTAATTATTATAAACTTATTTTAATTAATAATTTTTTATTAAAGAAATGTGTTTATATATAAAAAATGTAATACCAAATGTAACATATTTCATATTAATAATAATAATATATACAATATGGTCACAGGTATTCTCTTACATGTAACTGCAATGTTTAACCACCTGGTGAGCTTTATAAATCATAACACAAGCTTCAATCACACCAACTAGATTCTACACCCATTTAAGTGACATCATTTTGTGATCCACCCAGTAATGGCCACGGAGAATATTTTCAGGAAATCTGAACAATCATTAATTTTGTAATGCAGTTTAATATGATACTATATATACATGATCTATTCCGTAAATAAGAGCAGAGCGGCAGCAGGTGCACACTCTGCTGCTTCTCTCTGACCTTCAGCCTCGTCCACACTCAAACTGTACTACACACAAACACACACACACACATATGAGCTGCGTTACTGTCTCTAGAGCTTCAGCTCTTCATCCATCTACAAGACGCTCCGGCCCAGATTTACTCAAGGGAAAACAAGTGACCCAGATTCACTGGCCACCATCACCGGGACTTGAGAAACACATACAGTCAACATAAGACCACTTACTAATCAATCATGCATGAATATAACTGAATATAAATTAGAATAAAGCACTGGATGGGGTATGGTACACAGCACAGTTTCTGTATTCTGTATTTTTTGTGATTCATGGATGTTTCCCATTTATTTATGGTTATGAATTGCATTATGGAAACTTGATCTATGCTCTGTCTATCTTTATGTTAAAAACTGCAGTTTAACAAAGGGATTTTTATTGACATTCTTTATTCAACAACTTGGACAATATATCACTTCAAACTATTAAAAAATGTCAATAAAAGTAACTTTTTCAAACTTTTCAACACTAAAAGTTAGAGGAAAGATCAAGGTCCCATAATGCAACTTAAAAGCATATATACCCCGTAATAATCCTGGTTACCTTACATTTTTAAGCTGAATCAAATTAACCTTATGAGTCCATTGTACTTATATTATGCTAAATTGAGTAAAAACAGCTTGCATAACTTAAAAAAATTGAGTTAAAACATGATTAACTATAAAAACATATGCTGTCAGGACTAATTGATCATATAATTTTTTTACAGTGTACGTATGTTTACATATTAATGTTTTTGTCTTTTTATATAATTTTTTAAATAATTTTTGCAGACATAGAAAAACAAAGAATCTGTGCAAAATGTAAAATAAAACATGAAACAGAGAAAATGTCAACATATATGACCTACAAAAAGACACCGCAATGAATGTAAAGAGTAAAAAGAAGAAAAAAAACTACTTACAAATCTTCAGAAATGAAACAACATTGTTATTCTTTATGTTTTTAGAAAGAAAAAAAAAAACTGGATCCTACATTTTATCAAATTTTGCAAAGTTTCCAGAGGCGGCATATCGAAATATTTCCACATTTAAAGTGGAGGTAAGTCAGAGAAAAGAGGCCTAACATTTTTCATCCAGAAACAAAGAATATCTTAGCTATGATTATGCCATACTGAACAGGTAACCGTACATTTGGGTTGAGAGTCTCCATAAAATGTAACCAAACAAAAAATGCTATCATTGGGTCAGGGATTAAAACACAATCGTAAACCTTAGCAAAGAGCTGAAATATATTTCTAACCAAAAACTCTAAATTTGAACACAGGTCCAAAAAAGATGTGCTAAGGTACCCCCGGCAGCTTTACAGTCATCGCATGTGGTGGAAACGGGGGTAGAATTTACTAAGCTGTGAAGTCTGTAATACTCTGTACTGAATAAGGTTGTGTCTAGAATTTATATATAAAAAAACAGATAAAGGCGACGCAGTGGCGCAGTAGGTAGTGCTGTTGCCTCACAGCAAGAACGTCGCTGGGTCGCAGGTTTGAACCTCGGCTGGGCTGGGTCAGTTGGCGTTTCTGTGTGGAGTTTGCATGTTCTCCCTGCGTTCGCGTGGGTTTCCTCCGGGTGCTCCGGTTTCCCCCACAGTCCAAAGACATGCGGTACAGGTGAATTGGGTAAGCTAAATTGTCCGTAGTGTATGAGTCTGAATGAGTGTGTGGATGTTTCCCAGAGATGGGTTGCGGCTGGAAGGGCATCCGCTGCGTAAAATCGTGCTGGATAAGTTGGCGGTTGATTCCGCTGTGGCGACCCCAGATTAATAAAGGGACTAAGCCGACAAGAAAATGAATGAATGAATGAATGAATGAATAAACAGATAAAAGGCAGTAATCCCAATCAGTCTTAGAGATGAAAATCCCTAGGTCTTTTATGTATGTATCTTTTTGGCATAAATCTAGACTTTTATTTTATAAAATAACTATGAATAATTTATAAATAGATTTAATTTACAGACCAAAATGTTATTAAAATGTTACTGCACTGTACAATCCAAAAGTTAAGGTAACTCCGTTTGAGGAAACCGATTGCAACAAACCATTTAAGTTCAAAAACTAATCCTAATGAGTACTGTGAACTTAATCTATTTGAGTAAACGAAGCAATTTGAGCACAGTAAACCCAATAAATGAAGAGAACTCAAACCAGCTGAGTACTGCAAAACCCAGTAAGTTAAGGCAACTCAAACCGTTTGAGGAAACCAATTGCTACAAACCATTTGAGTTAAAAAACGAATCTACATGAGTGCTGTGAACTTAATCCATTTAAGTTATAGTAATGAGGTATTTAATTAACTCATTACCTTCAACACTGAGTTCAAATGAGTAGAATTAACTTTCAGTCAATTTCGAGTTAACTACACTCATTTCATTTGATAAAGTTGACTGTTGGGTTTTACAGTGTACTAAACCAGTAAAGAAGAAATCTAATCGAAATCAATCATTTCACAAATTATGTCCTAAAATTGAAATATTTATTCAATAAAATGAATAAAGCAAATAAAATATTACACATTTTAGCTAATTTTAACAAAATGTTCACTTTCGTGATTGGACAAACAGTGATTACATAACCCAGATGGCTGGTGTTCAGACAGACTGTTTGAGGGGGACTGAATGCCTCATTCTGTTTCAAACACACACACAAACACACACTTGGCCATGTTGACTGGCACTCAATCACTCATTCACACGTCCACTTGGTGACACTTTCTCCCACTCTTTTCCTTTTCCCCCTCTTTCTTCTCTCAAGATGCTGCTTGTGTTGTCAGTCATGCAAAACCAGAAAAAAGATCGACCCTTGTGTTCACAAAGCAATTTACCTTAAGTGGGGTTGTTTGGAGCACAGAGAGGAGGCGCTTGGATCAATTCTTGCCATCTGTCTGTCAGCCAAACACACATAGCTGGATTTAATGCGAAGACAAAACCGAGACAGAAGGAAATTCTTATTACACATCTTGTACAACTGCCGGAAGACGCTTCCTAATGGTTACTACTGAGAGTGAAATGAATGAAAAGAGAATATCAATTCAGTGTTTCATTGTTTTTATGCATTTTTTGAAGAAAAAAAAGTTTATGCGTTTGGATTTTTAAGTAATATTGTCTTAATTAGCTTGTGTTGCTTCATCATAACTGTATTTTTGGAGAGTTTTTAAATGGGTGGATGGATAGATGGACGGACCGAGAGACGGAATAGGCTATGTTTAATAAGACTGTAATCATTTATTTCTTTTTTTAACTTCTTTTCTAATAAATCCTTATATCGAAACATATGAATATATTACCTGACACAAACTACATAAGATATTAGGTTTTATTTTCAGAAAGTGCATCTTTAACACAGTGTTACTGGCAGATTTCATTCTTTTTACGACTTAAATAATTGATTATACCTCTGGATTTTAAAGATATATTCTCTGGACAATTAATATCTTAGGTTAGTTAGTAAAAAAATAAATAAATATACACCAAACAGACCAAATATGTATCCCTCCCAACGTAGTAAATAAATGTATGTCATGCAAATCAGATTTGTCCATAGACGTACTTATTTATTGTATTAATATCATTTTGAAATGCATTTATTTATTCAATAATTCTAGTCTTTTTGTTCCCTAAGAGTATTTTATATTTTAAGTTATGTTTTCAGCATAAATGCAGTACATAACTGATGTTTAACTTTGTTTTTAATAACAAATGAAGACATGGTTCTGCCAGGATTCTTCTTATTTATGTGTATAAGTGCACTTAAGCACTTTATTTTATATATACACTAACCACCTAGGTACACCTGTCCAACTACTTGTTAACGCAGGTTTCTAATCAGCCAATCACATGGCAGCAACTCAATGCATTTAGGCATGTAGTCAAGACGATTTGCTGCAGTTAAAACAGAGCATCAGAATGAGGAAGAAATATGATTTAAGTGACTTTGAATGTGGCATGGTTGTTGGTGCCAGACAGGCTGGTTTGAGTATTTCAGAAACTGCTGATCTACTGGGATTTTCATGCACAACCATCTCTAGGGTTTACAGAGAATGGTCTGAAAAAGGGAAAATATCCAGTGAGTGGCAGTTCTGTGGGCAAAAAATGCCTTGTTGATGCCAGAAGAAGGAGAATGGCCAGACTGGTTTGAGCTGATAGAAAGGCAACAGTAACTCAAATAACAACTCGTTACAATTGAGGTATGCAGAAGAGCATCTCTGAATGCACAACACATCAAACCTTGAGGCAGATGGGCTACAGCAGCAGAAGACCACAGTGGGAAACGGGAAACTGAGGCTAAAATTCACACAGGCTCAGGGCTTTACATTAACACCCGCCAACCCGCCAAATGCGGGTTGATTTCAGTTGTGGTGGGTTAGACAGCCACTCCCACTAGCCACTTTAGCTGGCTGAAACTCATTTTTAAATAGCCAGTGCTGGCTCGTCATCACTACAGATTAGACTGTTAGTTTTTGACCGTTTGTCTATATGCGTACAAATGTGATCTTAGAATCGAGAAGCAGCACGACTGACAAAAACAGCTTTTCGCACGAGCTGAAGAAAGCAGGTGAATAACGAATGAGAGGATCACGCGCACCGTGAGACAGGCTTTCCTCACTCACTGACGAGGGCTTTAGTGTCACGCCCACAGATGATTTGATGCGCGTGAGTGTTTAAAAGCTCCTGCGCTGTTTCCTCACTCGAAGCAACCTTGCCTGGAAACTAAACTAGTGTGATGCTCGTGCACCCACAGTCCTTCAAGGGCTTGAGATTCTTTGTAAGCAGCAGCAGTTGTTGTTGCTTTCGCTTTAACCATTCTTTAAACAGATTATTAATTGGCCTAACATTAACCGTGCGCGGCATCATCCTTTCATTATCACGCACGGAATGTTTTTTACCCGCTTTCTTTTGCTTGCTGTTATTTTTTGTTAATATAGTTTAATAAACATCCTTTACAATAATAATGCTTTAATATGTCGTTGTATGCACACTGGTGATCTGCGAGCCACTGTGCATAGTTTTAGATGCGTGAGAATATATATATTTTTAAATGTCAGCTGTTTTGTTGAATAAAAAGTGTATGTATACAGCAGTATTTTGCTTGTTTTGACACATTATTTAAAATTTGTGGTAAGGAAATAATTAGTTTAGTATGGCCAGAGAAAAAAAAAAAGGTAAATGCTTATTGTGTTGAGCCCTGAAAAGTCCTGTGAAAGAAAACTAATTGCAATGCGACACTTTTTTTTATGAAAGCATAACCCACTTGCTCATGCTCATTGAGTAACCTCATAAACAAAAAACTGTTAAATGAACGAAGAGGCAAGTGGAAAAAACACAATCTAAATGAAGTAATGCCAAAGTTAAATTTATGCATATAAAATATATTTTCCCAACAACAAAATAGTGGCTAGTGAAAATGGCAAGTGGCTAGTAATGGTGGCTGGCAGTTTTGCCAACTAAGCGACTTTGTCGCTAGGTTTAGCGACTTTTCAGACCCCCCTAGCGACAAAATTTTAAAAAAGCGACTAGCGACAAATCTAGAGACTTTTTTGTTTGTTACTGGAGATGTTTATAGACTGTTATTTGTCCATTACTGTACCGTCCCTACTCTTCTCAATGAGCTGCGGGTGATGCCCCTCCCCTGCCTTAGAGCACTGACAGGCGACCCAGTTCTCGTACAGCAGCCTCTCCCACCTGCAGCCTGACAGCAGATCACTCTTCTGTGTACTGACGCCAAATGAATTAGCACCGGCAGTGTGAAGGTATTTCCCTTGTACAGTCAAACCGATCTGCTTCTCCTTTATTTTAACAATTTAATTTGACCGTTTATTCTTTTCTTGTTCACAATCACAGATATTTTAAGTGAGTTTCAGAACTGGTCTGAGTCTGAGAGATTACTGCAAATTCTCTACACATCTATAATGATATACTGTATTCAAACAGCAATAAATTTAGTTAAGTTGACATGCATAACGTTACATAAAGCGTAGTCTAAATATAAATACCCCTTTATTGACCATAGGCTGTTAAATAAACAGAAACGGTAGAACGTGATGACGTCAGTAATATGCAAATTAGCGTATGACGTAATCTAGCGACTTTTAGCGACTTTTCGGGCAGAGCTTAGCGCCTTTTCATTGAAAATAGTTGGCAACAGTGGTGGCTGGTGATCAAAAAAGTTAATGTCAAGCCCTGCACAGGCTCATCAAAATTAGACAATAGAAGATTGGAAAAACGTTGCCTAAAAGTACAAATGTTGCCAAACGATACTGTTATTTGGAAACACCAAAACAAACACACCCATAAGCCAACAAGAGCACTCCCATTTTCATATTTCACAAAAAACATTTCTTAGCTTTTATTTCATCAAAAAGTGGCATGACTTAAATTATTCATCCACTTCTCAATAATCAAAAGACAAGCATTTATTGGCTATCACAGCAATCAAACACTTCCTATTATTGCTGACCAGCTTTTGATTTATAGTCTCTTACTGTTGATTGGCTGCAAAGCGTGTTCAAACGGCATCTTTAATATCACAAACACACATTTAGTCAATATTAGCTGAAATGAATGACTGTAGGTGAAATCTTTAGTCATATTTACCACCCAAACACTGCATTTCAGTATCTCCTGAAAGAGTTCAACCCAACGACGGCTTCTCGACCTTTTCCTCAGAGCATCCCAATGGATTAGCATTTACCCTTTACAACTACAACACACACCAAATGCTTTAGACCCCATTTACACCTGCGGTCTTAATACCAGTTGTACAAGAAAACGCTCCATCAGGAGTGCGATTGTTCAGGCACACAATAGAAGTCATTCACAAACAACAGAATACAATGAGTGTGTGCTTTAAGCTCAGAATGAAGAAGATAATATAAAATAAAAAACAGCAGGTCGGAGATAAAGAAGGAAGATAGTGATGAGGCCAGTCTGAAAGTGCCCTGCCAGTGTCCTTTAAAACACTCTTTCTGCTTCCTTCAACAGAAAAAGGAGAGTCTGTCAGGCCCTTACACTGCAGTCTGGAGTATCTGATCCTGACAGCACCGTCAAACACCTGCATTAGCATTCACTGAGTCCACCGACACAAGCGTGTAAGGGCAGGACAGAGTGCTGAATCCTGCTGATATTACAAGAAGGCTTTTTAAGCACAAATTATTCAAAAGTAGGGCCTTTGTGAGGAAATTTACTTTCCTCACGCAAACACGCAAGCGCACACACATTCACACTCACACATTCAGACTCCATTTTGTCCTTGGGGGGAAAAATAAACGTTTGGCGCAGGATGGTTCTCTTTGTTCTCTGGGTTTATTGACATTTCAAACGGATGAAAAATGCAGGGTTGTGTTAATGGCTTGGCGGTTACTTTGCTGTACATGCAGGTTGTCTTTTGCCGAAAGGTTTATTTATTGTTAGGAGATATAGCTGGTTAGTTGTGAATATAGGTTATGTGGAGAGTGTATGAGCTCGGATTGGATGAAAATGTGCACTAATGCACTGCTTATTTGAATATATTACAAATAAGTGTAGTTTAAATTATAGAGAATTGTAAAAATGCTACAGTAAAAAGCTGGTAACTGGTTAACAAGTTTCATTTACCGACCATACTGAAGGATTTGTATTGTGTTAATCAAAATTATTGCAATTTTTTTACGTGATAAAACTTGTGCTGTCAAATGATTAAGCTTGATTAATCCTATCCTAGATACGTTTGTATTTACATAATATATACTTATATACACATACATAATATATGTATGTTGAGCCTCCCCATATAGGTTGTTTTCAATCACGTAGTTTTGGTGACGCACGAAATTCAGATGTAGGGCATGAAGGAAAAAACTGAATGGGAGACGATTTATTTTACGATTTATACCATATTTCAAAGGAGATATAAATAGAAAATAACCACATATGTTGGGCATGATCCTTATATCATGAAGAGGGCCGGAGTTTTCCACTGAACTAAAATATATTTGCCTGTCATCAAGGCAGTAGATACTGTATAAGCTATTACATTACATGGAAAATTAGTAAATACTATAGTGTTTGGAAGCATACTATAGATAATGACTTGAGTTAAACTGTCGTAGTAATTATATTGTTGCTGTGGTACAACACAACTGTAGTAATAAACAAATTATTCAATAGGCTTCAGTTTTCTACGCTTTAATTATACACCATTACAATGCACCACAGTTTACACTGACGTTACAGTATTTATTACAGTTTATCAGTTTACTATACTATAGTATTCTGTTGCATTTATTAACTACACTGTAAAAAAGAAATCAGCTGTGGTTGCCAGTATTTAACCGTTAAAAGTACGGTACAAACCGTAAAAGTAATTTCTCATTTTTACAGTAAACTACCGTATATCTTTAATTTATAGAGGTAATATGTTTGTGTATTGATTAGCAACATCTACACATCTTTTGTTATACAGATATACACAATGAGAAAGTTCATACATAATGAACCAATGCTCATCACAAACAACTTTTCCCACAAGCAGAAAAATGTGTCAGTGTATAGAAGGTGTTCAGTGTCATTCACACAGCTACTAAACACCAGTATGGTAACACGCATAAAATTAAAGTCACGAAATAAACATTGTTTATCAATATTAGATGTAACATAAATCTCTAATGTAGATAACTGATGGAGAAAAAACTAAAAAGATCCATAGTAATGTCAACAATAAGCAAAAAAAGTGATGTGCCATGCAGGGAATTCTGGGAAAGTCAATTTACGGTTATTCGCCGTATATATTAAGGAAACATACTGTTAACCAGGTTACGGATTTTTACTGTAGCATTTTTACAGTTTTTTACCGTTGAAATCACGGCCATTTTTTACAGTGTAGGTTTCTACACATTATACACTTTACCATGTGGTTCAAAAACATGTTTATTATAAATTACTATAACGCTAGTTTTTTCCTCATGGGAATATCTTCCAGACGTCACAATATAACAGACGAAAGCATACAAAAGCGTGGACGCATAGTCTACATTATATTATTCATTTATTTTTGTAAGGGGGAATAAACTTGATGAACTTACCATCAATAAACATTCACCGCTGCTGCGCATCTCGATTATAGTTGTTTATTCTGCCGAAACGCCAGTAAAGACATGGATTATTGCAAAACAAGACGGAGATTTCATTGCAGCGATTACATGGCTGGGTACGTTATTTATATTCTCCTGGCTTTCGTAAAAGTGTGGTGGTGTTTGTATCTGATTAATGTAACACATTACCATATAATACACATGGCTAGGCCTTTAAATAATAATTGTTGCTGTCAAACGAATCATCATGTTAAAAAAAAGCTTGTACACATGGATGTATTGAATAAATGTTTATAACATGCCGCGTTTTCTTTCGTTTTTCAGCCAGTTTCTTTAACTTTTCCCACTTTATGAGCAAAAACATTTGAAAGTCTATAAAAGCTGTTTCGCATTTATCATTTTGGCCAATTTAAACAATTAGAAACGACACAAAACAGAAACATTTTGTTGTTCTGATAGCAATTCCTATGTAGAAGAATCACTTCCTGCCCTCCATCTCAGTCCTGCGCGTCATTCGTGACGTCATGTGAAAACAACCTATATAGCGCTTGGACCTGGAAGCCACTTTGCGTGATGTCACACTTAACAAGGAGATATGTATAAAGAACAACGCAATCTCATGCCAATTCGGACGTTTTTGATTTAGTGGCTAATTCTTATGAATTCGTAGGATCTAATTCGTACAATTTAGTACGATTTGCTCATCTACCAATGACGGTTGGGTTTAGGGGTGGGGTTGGGTGCTACACCTTCTTTTTAAAATCGTACATTTTTGTATGACTGAACTCTAGCTGATGAAACGTAAGATTTTTACGTTTTCTCGTGAGATCAGGCTGATAAGAGACAAACATACTGTATAAAATACAAAAATATACAAAAGAAATATATTTATATATAAATTGTATTATCTATAAATATAAACAAATATTTCATACAGTCATGCGTATATTTATATAAATACAATATACAATATAAATATATACAACACGCACAAATATATTTTGTAAATCTGATTTTTTTTGGATGTGATTATTCACAATTAACTATTTGACAGCACTAAATAAAACCAGAAACAAAATAAGTTCTTGTCAAGCAAATATATCTTATAAGGTAAGAAAATATATATTAAAACTGCAACACTTTTGCTGTAAAATACTGTTTTACAGAAGAAAAAAACTGCGATAGATTTTTTTTACAGTTTTCCTGTAAAATACTGTAGCTAAGTAAATGTTTCCTGCAATTTTACAGTGCAAAATGTTTTCCTCGAGTCACTTTGTCCCTGAATCTCTGCCTAAGCTTGAGTTTAAAGTCATAAATCTGCATATCTACAGTATGATCAAATTCAACCCCCATGTGAATGCGATAAGGTTTAATACATTATTTCCCTGAAACCTCTTTTTCTTGATTGGAGTCTTGTCCCGTGAGTCCCGACAGTGCTGACTGACACATTATTCATATGGCACAGTCTTCTTTGGCAGTCATTAATATCTGTTATTTGACAGAGTCTTTCTAGAAACTGTCAGTAATAGTCAATGTCCTACTTTTTAAAGTATGACATATACTGCAAAGTATATATCAAAATGAGTCTTTTAGCCCATACCAACAAGAGAGCAATATAACACATACCGTTGAAGTCAGAATTATTAGCCCCCCTTTGAATTTTTTTTCTTTTTAAAATATTTTCCAAACGATGTTTAACAGAGCAAAGAAATTTTCACAGTATGTCTGATAATATTTTTTCTTCTGGAGTTTTGAATTTTTTTTAAAACCCATTTTAAAGTCAATATTATTAGCCCCTTTAAGCTATTTTTTTTTCTATAGTCTACAGAACAAACCATCATTATACATTAACTTGCCTAATTACCCTAACCTGCCTAGTTAACCTAATTAACCTAGTTAAGCCTTTAAATGTCACTTTAAGCTGTGTAGAAGTGTCTTGAAAAATATCTAGTCAAATATTATCTACTGTCATCATGACAAAGGTAAAATAAACCAGTTATTAGAAATGAGGTATTAAAACTATTATGATTAGAAATGTATTGAACAAAATCTTCTCTCCTATAAACAGAAATTGGGGAAAAAATTAACAGGGGGGCTAATAATTCTGACTGTATAAATTATTACTGTCTGTACTGTATATACTGTATATATTATTATTTTACTCAAATTCTTAAAAATGTCAATTTTTTAGGAGAAATTTATGATTTATAAATTATAATGTTTTAGTAAACAATACTTAAAGGACTTAATTTACGTTTTAATAAAGCTATATAAATATTTCAAACATTAAATAATTTAATGACAATTTAAATGATCTTTTTCAATGTAATGCATCTTGCTAAATAAAAGTATTTAGTATTTTTTTTTCTGAGGAAACTTCAAAAATTGTTTTAGGTTTGTACCTTTATGATGACACTGTTTTATAAACAATTTATTGAATCTGTTTTATCCTTCTGCATTGCAGCTTGGTATGGTAATCTGAGCCTGACAAATAAGGTTGAGTAGCCTTTTTCGGTTTTAATCAAACTGGTCCAATGGTAATTTACTGTAAATGTTTTAAAGAGAGCTTGCACCCCGGATCTCCCATTGTTTCAGCTGCTGCTATCAGGACATCGTTTTAGAGTTCCTATTTGCAGGACAAACAGAACTAGAAATTATTTTATTATGGTGGCCATTAGGTCATTAAATGAGTCCAGCGGTGAGGGAGATGCATCTAAAAAATGATGTATTGTATGTTTTGTGGTAATATTTTGGTAACGTGTACATGGAACTTCACCTTTGTTATGGCACCTTGCTGCAATTTTAGTTTCCCTAAACGAGATAATTGAGTATTCAATCATTTCATGAAAAAACATTTAAATATATCATCTAATTGTTAACTGTTGTACATTTAACAATGCTAAATGTTCACAACAAACTCTCTGATTTCATATGCCTATAAGTAATTATTTTTTCATCATCATTGTTCCACTCATGTGAACTCTTTATCTCCCTTTCTCAGAATAATCCTGAGCATCCACAGCATTTGCTTGACATAATCTCCATGTATATACAGTATAAATACAGTATATCTGTCTCTACAATCCCCCCTCCCCAACACACCCCGGGTGGAAGGTGATGATAATGGTTATTAAGCCTTATTAATAACCATAATTGCAAGGGAAAACATTCAGCTTTACATGTGTAAAAATCTCACCTAACATCATCCCCCATTATAGTGCTGTAATTGGAAACTATGCTTCTCAACCCAACACAAAAAAGCATGAATGATGAAGTCTATTAGGCCTAAATTATTCAAGCCATAAATTGAAAATAAATCTCTTTTCGCCCTGACATATGAAAAGCGACTCGTAGCAGGGATAATAAAAAAAGGGATTTATTTCTCAGCGACAAGGACTGCTTTTAAACTCTGTATTAAGTCCCTTGAGTGTATCACCGAGCTTTATTAGAGAGAAATAATAAAATAAAATACAAAAAGTGCCAGCTTGGAAATATTCATGCTATTCAAGAGTGTTCATTACTGCATGAACAAGCTCCACAGCACAGACATCAAAGGAAAAACCCTGGCCGTAGATCAGCTAAACCTTCAACACGGCACAACCAATCCTGCTTTACTGATCCAGCTTTTCACACATCCACAGTAAAAGAAATAAATAAATCACATCAGAGGCCAGGCTTTGACTTCAAGATGACTTTAAACTGCAGTGTGAAGTCAAAAGCGAAACTTGACTTACCATGCGGTAAAAATGAAATGGTTTAAGCTTCTATAGGTTATAATAGAGAAAATGGATCTCTGTACCAATCTTGTTAATTTCAATTGACTGGCAGGAGCTGACTGAAGGAAAGGAGGAGGGGGGAAGAGAGAGAAAGAGCGCAAGGCGGAGGTTTCAGATCAAAGGTAACATGATTTCTTTTCTTGTGGCGGATCAGAGGTTTTTTCGAATGTGTCTGCTGCTCTCTAAAGTGCCGTCTTGCTGAACTACATATGACCGGTCAGAACTTCACACCCTTCCCTCAGTGAACAATGCACCTTGTCTGAATGAGTTAGGAGTTTATTATGACATTTACCCCATATTATTAAATAGGTATTTTTATTGCAAATGTGTGAACAGGATGTAAAAATTCAGTTTGGTGTTTGTTCAAACTACATATTTAAAATAAGCTGCAACTAAAACAACTCTTAAGGTCTTTTTGGGACAACTTGATTCTTTTATCTTTAATCTACTTTAATTTGTAAAAACTAATAAGTTATTAAACTAATAAGTTAATTCCTTCATGTTGTCCTAACACAAATCGATTGTGTGGAACCCAGCTTTTTTTTTACTGTGTAGTCTTGACATGATTACTGGTTTCAAGGTAAACCACTGTACATTTTCTTATAGTTAAAATTAGAATTTCAAATTTACATTGTCATTAAAATCGTGAAACTACTATTAAATATGATTATTATTATTATTATTTCTACAACTACAAATATTCTTCTTCTTATTATTATTATTTCGATTACTATTACGAATATTCCTATTCATATTATTATTACTATTATTATTATTATTATGATTATTGTGGTCATGTCTGTCAGCAAATAAATAAAATAATAAAAGATAAAAAAAAAAACATTTAAACAATAAATACAAAATTATTATTATTATTCTTTTTCACTACCACAAATATTCTTATTACTATTATTATTATTTCTACTACTATTATGAATATTATTATACATATTATTCATATTATTGTTATTATGTGGTCATAATATCTGTCAGCAAAAAATTAAAACAAAATTAAAAAGGTAAATAACATTTAAAGTATAAAAACTAAATTATTATTATTAGTATTATTATTTTATTATTTTTTCACTACTACAAATATTCTTATTATTACTAACATAATTATTTCTACTACTATTATGAATATGATTATTCAAATTATTAATCATATTATTATTATTATTAATATTAATATTATTATTATTATTAATATTATTATTATTATTATGTGCTCATAATATCTGTCAGCAAAAAATTTAAACAAAATTTAAAAAGGTAAATAACATTTAAACAATACAAAATTATTATTATTATTATTATTATTCCACTACTACAAATATTCTTCTTATTATTACTATTATTTTTTTACTACTATTATACATTTTATTATACATATTATTATTATTATTATTATTATTATTATTATTATTATTTATTCATTCATTTTCTTTTTGGCTTAGTCCCTTTATTAATTCGGGGTCGCCACAGCAGAATGAACCACCAACTTATCCAGCACATGTTTTACGCAGCGGATGCCCTTCCAGCTTCAACCCATCTCCGGGAAACACCCATACACACACATTCACACTTATACACTACGGACAATTTAGCCTACCCAATTCATCTGTATTGCATGTCTTTGGACTGTGGGGGAAACCGGAGCACTCGGAGGAAACCCACGCGAACGTAGGGAGAACATGCAAACTCCACACGGAAACGCCAACTGACCCAGCCGAGGCTCAAACCAGCGACCTTCTTGCATATTACAAATATTCATTTATTATTATTATTATTATTATTATTATTATTATTATTATGAGGTCAACTATAACGATTTAGAAAAATTCCGTAACTTTGCAATTAGCTAATCGCGAAAATGTCTGCGAGTTTGGAATTTGCAATTTCTTCAGCTTTGCAGTACTGTACTTTGTTTGCATGCTGCATTGGTTTCATGTGTCACGTTTACATCAGTTTTACATCTCATAAATGCAAATCTTGTCACTGTTTAGGTGAGCACAAGATTATAGATATCCTAAAAAACTAGCAATACTGATACTAACATCTAAATAAACTTTATTTTAATTTCATAAGACCCTTAAAATGGCAAAAACTAGTAAGTTAACTTATTTTCTTTAAGTTGTCCCAGCACAAAATGATTGTGTGGAACCCAGCACTTTTGACAGTGTGGAGCTCTCGGCGGTGCAGTTTTATTCGATGTTTGACGTAATCTCAGCCAAAACATGAAGGGAGAGCGGGACATATTGTAGCTCCTCCCCTTTTTATAAAAACAGCCAACAGCATTTTGTTTTATCACCGCTCTGCCCGTGAGAGTGAACTCAAGCACATCAAATGTGAAGTGTCTTGACGGGGGCGGCGCATGTCAGATACTAGAGAGCATTTGATTGGTCATGATTTCATGACAAACTGAAGTATGACGTGAATAAATCCATTGATCCATTTAAGTGACAAACTGCAAGCTTTGCGTGTTTATATCAGTTCTATATCTCCTAAACTCAAATTTTGTCAATGTTTTGGTGTGCACTCCATTACAGATATTCTCAAAACGAATAATACTTAAACATCTAAAATATTCATTTTCCTTCTAATTCCTCTCTAATTTCTAAGAGGTCACCACATCTGAATGAACCGGCAACTATTCTGGCATAAGCGCATGCCCTTCCAGCTGCAACTGAGTACTCACACACACTACGGCCAATTTAGTGTATTCAAATCACCTGTAGCGCATGTAAAGGCAAGGAAACCCATGCCAACACGGGGAGAACATGCAAACTTCACACAGAAATGCCAACGGACCCAGTTGAGACTCGAACCAGCGACCTTCTTGCTGTGAGGTGACCAGTGCAGACCACTGAGCCTTCATGCCGCCCCACCTTTAAAAAATGTAAAGACGAATAACTTAATTCCTTCAAGTTGGCCCAGCACAAATCGATCGTGTGGAACCCAGCATTTTTTGCCAGTGCTGGAGCTCTCGGCGGTGCTGATATTTCCGCTCAGTCGTGGGACACTTCTCTGCTGCAGGGCTTTTTTTGGAGGCAGCTGGAGGAACAGAGCACATGCCGGGTCACTTCTCCTCTCCTCACAGGCATGAGGAAGCACTAGTCAGACTCTTGGCTCTCTTTTAGCCAGGACAGGCAGACTAATATAGAGCCAAAGTGTCCAACAGCAGAGGACAGAGACGCTGCCAGTTAGTTTTTGGCAGAGAGCGGATTCAGCACTTCAGCAAGATTACACGCTGTGCTGAAAAGGGCAAGAGATTATAAAAAACAACCACTCAGTGTGTGTGTGTGTGTGAGTGTGAGAGAGAGAGAAACAGAAGAGGAGTAATAAGCAATTTAATCAACATGGTGATTATGGGTCAAAGGGGCACTCTGTAATTTTTCCTACTTACAAAACGAAGAAATAAAAGAGTACTTTTCGCTCGCACAGAACGAAGAGTCTTGTTTTAATTTGCATAAAGGGTTACTGGATGGGGTCACGTTGGTCATGTGACTAATATAACTGGAGCCGCTCATTTTGTCTTCTCTGAGTTTTGGTGATGGAATCAAATTATTTTGCAGGAGCACACAAATATATATTATTTTTGAATCTAATTTACTATAATATAAATATGTGGTCACAAAGACTGCCTGCAAACTGTACACTGAAATGTTTTAAATAAAAAGGAATTAAAAAATAAAACAAGATAAACATATAGTACATAAACAACAACAAATATTATTATTTATTGTATTATTAAACAAATATTATTATTATTATTATTATTATTATAGAAATTTCCATTTTTTTATGTGGTCACAAACACTACCAACAAGTTATTTAACATTTAAACCATTATTACTATTATTATTATTATTATTATTATTATTATTATTAGTATCCATAATAATTATAATAAATAAAAATATTTATATTATGTGGCCATAAAATGTGCATTTGTAAATGGAAATAATAATTAGTATTATTTCTACTACAATTATACATTTGTTCTTCTTTATTATGTGGTCGTTAATTATTATTATTATTATTATTAATATGTGGTAAAAAAGAAAAATTAAATTTTAACAATAAATACAAAATTATTATTTTTTTCCACTTATAAAAATATTCTTATTATTGTTATTTCTACTAATATTACAAACATTCACATTCCTATTCCTAATATTATTATTATTTTTCCACAACTGAAAGTATTATTCTTATTCTTCTTCTTCTTATTATTATTATGTGGTCATAATGTCTGCCAGCAAAAAATACAAAAAATTAATAAATGAATAAATATAATTTAAACAATAAATAAAAAATTATTGTTATTATTATTGTTGTTGTTGTTGTTGTTGTTGTTGTTATTATTATTATTATTATTATTGTTATTATTATTATTATTTCCACAACAAAAAATATTATTATTAATATTATTATTACTGTGGTCATAATGTCTGCCAGCAAAATAAATAAATAAATAAATAATATTTAAACATAAATACAAAATTATTATTATTATTATTATTATTATTATTATTATTATTATTATTGTTATTATTATTATGTGGTCATAATGTCTGCCAGCAAAAAATAAAAATAAAATAAATTAATTAATAAATAACCTTTAAACAATAAATACATTATTATTATTATTATTATTATTATTACTACTACATTTGTAAAATTATTATTATTATTATCATTATTATTATTATTACATTAGTACAATGATTATTATTATTATTATTGACTATTGCAACTCTTTGTATGTGGGTATTAGTCAAAATGCCCTGAATAGATTGCAATTAGTCCAAAATGCGGCTGCGAGACTTCTGACAGGGACTCGCAAGTATGAGCACATATCCTCAGTTTTTTCAATTTGAATTAGTATTGATTGTGTTCAGCACTTTGGGCAACGTTGTGTTGTAAAAATGTGCTCTATAAACTAACTAACTAACTAACTATTATTATTATTGTTGTTGTTGTTGTTGTTGTTGTTGTTGTTGTTGTTATTATTATTATTATTATTATTATGTCCACTACTAAAAAACTATGATGATGATGATGATGATGATGATGATTATTATTATTATTGTTGTTGTTGTTGTTGTTGTTGTTATTAATATTTCCACTACAAAAAAAACTATGATTATTATTATTGTTATTATTGTTATTTCCACTACTAAAATTATTATTATTATTATTGTTATTATTGTTATTTCCACTACTAAAATTATTATTATTATTATTATTATTATTATTATTATTATTATTATTATTATATCTAATACTATTATAAATATTCATGTTATTATTATTATGAGGTCATAAAATCTGCTACCAAAATAATAAAACTAAATTAAAATTAACTGAAAAAAAAAATGTTTCCGACTGAGTTCAGCATGTGACGCTGCAGTACCTCAACCTTCCACAAGTATTTCCACAAAAGCCAAACAGCCCAATGCTGATTCTATAAATATCAGCTCACATTGCGCATGCATTTGATCAAGAGAAAACACACGCATATGTCCACACACTATAGGTCAGATGAAGGTTGGCACATGGCGCTGGCACAGCCCCATTAGATGGACAGTGTGTCCACTAATCTGTGGATCAGTAAATGACGGAAATGAGAGAAATCGCACTGCAGTAATCTGTGTTTGAGCTCGAAACAGAGAAAGATCATGAGAGATCAGAGGAGAAGCGCACTTTATCAAGCAACTATTTAAAGCAGGATTACTGGCACTGAAATAAAGCCTGAATTTGGAGAATCCAGACACCAGATTGAGGGAAATAGACAGGATGTTGAATTCAGTGGAGACTGGGGAAGAAAAGGGCACATGGAAAATAATATTATTTTAATCATTTTTGAATCCTCGTGCTCACAAAACCCCTTTGATTTTGAGAGAAAAAAATGTACTTAAGATGTAATCAAATTCTTTTTCTAGTCGTATTCTAAAAGATTCATCTGTGCATGTTATTCCAAAGAGCACATTCAAGAGTGTTCATCTTTGTACATCTTTAACAATCACAAATGAATATAAATCAAAGTATAATAAGACTGAAATTAGTCATATTATGGAAGTAAAATGGGCTGGAAATGGCAAAAATGTGACTTCATGAAATCAGAATATTACTGATTATAAACTTAACATACGACAACAACAAAATCTCCATGCATCTCCAAGCATATAATAACAATAATTAGAAAATGCATTTACAAAAAAAATGCAATTCTGGCATGTTAAGTTTTCCTGAAACATTATGAAATGCAAAGCAGTGCAAAGCAAAAATAAATAAAATAAAATAATACAATATTACTACTTCTACTAAAGATGATTAATTATATTTAGATAAAATATTTAGATAAAATGTGTTCAGCCTATTTTATATAAATAAATACATAATAATACTGATTATTAAAAAAATATCAATGTATATCTAAGCATATAATAATTAATGCAATTAAAAATATATTAATAATAACATATCAGCATGTAATTTTTTTTTCCTGAAGCATGTATTGAGTTTTTGGAATAAAATAAAATAAAATAAAATAAATTTACTACTTCTACTACTAAATAAATAAAATAGTTACATTTAGATTATATTTAGATAAAATAAATGGGTTCAGCCCATTTTATGTAAATAAATACACAATAATACTGATTATTAAAAAATATCAATGTATATCTAAGCATATAATAATAAATCCAATAAAAAATAATAATAATAATGCATATACTTTTTCCTGAAGCATGTATTGAGTTTTTTTTAATTAATAAAATAAAATAAAATAAATAAAATAATTTTACTACTTCTACTACCACTAAAATTATGCCAAATAATTATATTTAGATTATATTTAAATAAAATATTTAGATAAAATAAATGGGTTCAGCCTATTTTACGTAAATAAATACATAATAATACTGATTATTTAAAAAAAAAATCTATGTATGTCTAAGCATATAATAATAAATGCAATAATTTTTTTTAAAGTAATGCAATTTTTTTTACATGCATTTTTTTCCTGAAGCAGGAATAGATAAAATAAAATAAAATAAACTACTACTACTTCTACTACTATACTAAAAATAATGCAAAATAATTTACAGAGTTCAGCTGCATTTACTGTATTTAAATAAGGACAGAAATGCATTTTTTTTCAGTGGAAACCTTTTATTTTACCATGACACAATAGTGCACCGAGCCATTGAAGAAACCAAACATCAACCCGACAAAAGGTGCAACAACAACAAAAAAGAAAACATTAAAGTAAAGACAAAATTCAAAAGACATGAGAAACGAACACATTAAATAACCTATTCACAACATCAAGATCATATTTTCCTCATAAAGGAGCGAAACAACCATAAATACTGAAAGAAGTAAACACCGGTAAACCTGGAGCGTCTCATTTACAAACGGTTTTACCATGTGTGCAGCTCGCTGAACCCATCAAGCACAAAACACTGCGATCAACGTCAACTTAGCCTTTAGGTTTAACATCGTTTTTGATACCGAAACCTGAAAATCGAATGGAATTTGCAATGATTGATCTTTATATCGAAATATCATGGCATGGATTCCAATGATTGATAATCGATAAATGACAAATAAACACATTATTAAGGCAAGACACTGCAGTATAAAGAAAATTTTGTTCAATTTTGGCCTTTTTGACTTTTACAGTTTTTGAGCTTTTTGTAAAATGCATGTAATCCACCGGTCCTACTGCACCCAATCCGGTCTGAGCTGGGATCTAACCGGCAATTCTTTGCATAGGAGTCAGTTGCTCTAACAAGGAGGCTAAAGACCATGGCCTTCTGTTACACTCACCCCCCTAAACCTCACTGCCATCCCGGACGAGCCCCCACGTGTAACTCACCGGTCCTCCTGCACCCATCCAATAAATAAATAAATAAATAACCTTAAAATTATTTCACTAAATTAAAATCCTTTAGAATTACATGTTTTTTTTTTTTTTTCATTTTCTTTTTAATCTTCACTGTAAAAAGCGATTAGTAGCTTTACTTTTTCTAAAAATAGAGTAAACCCACACTCCAACACACCAATTTTTTTCTGATGTTTAAACTACTTATTTAAATTGAGCTGAGCCAACACAAGTCTTGGGGGTTTTTTTAGGGACAACTTAAAATATTGAGGTTAAATCCACTTAAATTTGTAAAAACAACTAAGTTAACAAACAATTAGTGTTGGGACAACATGAAGAAATTGTGTGAAACCCAGCATTTCTTACAGTGCATTGTAACTTGTAATTTTAAAGTTTACTTAACTTTATTTTTATAATTATGTCCACAGTTCATTTACTTAATAATTTTAAAGTCAACTAATCGCTTTAAAAGCAGGAGGTTTACTCACTTTTTTAAAGTTATCTAATTACATTTTACAGTGTAAAGTAAAAAAAATATCCAAAACAAGCTTAAGTTTTTGTTGTTGTTGTTTTTGCTCCTAAATTGCACATAAATCTGCAGATTTAAATTTTAATACATATTTTTAAAAGGCTGTTTTCTCAAAAGGAGACATTTGTCTTTTGTCATTTACACATACCAAACCTCACAGATTTATGTATATATTCTTAAAGGTTTTGACAGAGAGATTTGAAGAGTTTAGATGCAAAAACCTCTAAATGTCATCTGATATCTTTCTCTAAGATGAGCATTTTTATCAGGCTCCTGTGTGTATATTCAGTAACATCACTTTTATGGCAAAAGAATAAGTCCTTTCCCTTGTCTTTAAAGTGAAATATCTCAACAAAAACAAAGGAGGCATTTTTCGATAGACATTTTAGACAGCACTTAGAGGTTTTTGCATCTGAACTCTTCCTTTGTTCTTACATAATTTGACTGATTATATATGACACTTTATTCTTAAAAAAAAAGATTATTTTATATATTATTTATTTATTTTTGGCTGTTTGCAGCATTTTCTGAATTATGGAGTAATAATAAACAAAAACAATCAAAATCTCCTCTGTAAAAACCCTAAACAAACAAACAAATAAATAAATAAACAAACAAACTGATTTCAACCAATGTTTAAAATTTAAAATAATGAAATGTATGCAAACATTTCAAGAAATAATTCCTCATTTGTAAGTGTAAATGGACCATTTAAAAAAAAAAGCATTCCTAAAATAATGATTGTTTTCTCTTATTTTACCTGCAGTGTCTGGCCTTAAAAGCATCAAGCAAAATTGTAAACACTGCTTAAAGCTGAAACGATGCTTTATTTATTTCTTTTTTTCAGTGACGGAGCTATCAGTATATCTGTGTTTATGCTATAATACAGTATAAAATGATCTTCTGAAGGGGATGAAACTGTACAGAGAGTCGAGACGAAGAGGGGGGGGGAGAAAACAGACATGAGAGAAAGAGAGAGAGTGAGAAAGAGAGATAAAGAGAGAGAAGAGAGGAAAAGTCATATATTTTGCCTTCTGAACAGCACTAGAGGCACAGAGGGTCCACAGAGCAACAGATGTGGCCGTTCTGCAGAGAAACACACAGAGACGGGAGAGAAGAAAAGGAGAAAGACATTAGTCAGAGAAGAAAAGCAGCCAATGTGACAGTCATATAGGAGTGTTTCTGCAGTGGATGTGTGTAAAGCGTCAGTCTGTCATAATTGATCTGTGAGCTGAAGCGCCGCTGATGACCTTGGCTGGGTCACTTTCATAAGAGATGAGTAATCCCTCTCCTGTACCTGTGCTCAGATCAGTTCTTTATTCCTGCTGCGTTTCTCACCCAGGCTAACTCTACATGACTTACCCCATCGCTTATCATCCCATTTTTTACAAGTAAAAATACATGATTTTAATCTATCTAATTATAAATATATATATAATTGTGTGTGTGTTTTTAAATGTCACTTTTAATAATATTCCTTCTTAATTTATATGTTTGTGTACTTATATTTATGCATTATTTTACAATAATTCATCTGCCAGTCATCAATTATTCTTTACATATTCAATAACAAACTTGATGTGGATGAACTGTACCTTGCACTGGCAGAGGGAGCACTCGGTGCCGTGTTTGGTCCAGGCGGATCCGCTAAAGCGACTAATGCCGTATTCGTCCACACAGGTCTTGGTGATGTCATTGCGCACTGTGTCAGCCAGGCAGGGGTCAGTGACGCAGCGCGGGCAGCATTCGCCATCCAGCACCACTGTAAACTCACAGTCGGACACCGGCGCACACGAGACCGGCCAGCAGTCCACTTCGCCCCTCTGAAAAACAAAGGTCAGGGCTTCATCTGAACAATCAATACTTCTGCAATTACATTTGCCACATAAATTACACACTTCCGCTTTAACAGACTGCAAATCACCAAGAGTGTGTTGTGGCCACTGATCCAGAGAGAAGAGTGTAATGAAGGATCGATACCACAGGTCAAGGCTGGATTAATATATCGCAGGTGAATAGGGTTCAAATATTTGCTAATGATTATATCACCATGCTTCAACAGGTGCGATATTACATCAAAAAAAATGCTGACCTTTTTTTCTTATTATAGAATTTCTGAATTGTGACCCTGAGCCACAAAACCAATCTTACGCTGCATGTATATATATACTGTATATATATATATATATATATATATATATATATATATATATATATATATATATATATATATATATATATATATATATATATACAGTGGGGGAAATAAGTATTCAACACGTCACCATTTTTCTGAAGGTGCTTTAAACTTTCCCCAGATGTTGATAACAACCAAAGAAAACCCTATATGCAAAGAAAACAATATGTTTATTAGTTTACAAATTAAGTTATGTGTAATAAAATGAAATGACACAGGAAAAAAGTATTGAACACATGAAGAAAGTGTAGAAATGCAGTGAAAGCCCAGACAGCAGCTGAAATCTCCCAGTTATTCCGCAACCTTTTGAAGCTGCTTCAATCTACATCGTCGGGATGATGAAGATGGAACCAGGGTGGACATTTCAGCAAGACAATGATCCAAAACACAGCCAAGAAAACTCTCAAAGGGTTTCAGAGAAAGAAAATCACTTCAATTCAATTACTTGAATCCAATAGAAAATACAAAATAAGTTCAGATTTGACAGACGAAACCCACAGAACTATCAAGATTTTTACGCTCTGTTGAAGTCTGTGAAAAATTCACACCTGAGCAATGCATGTGAGTTCATTCTCCATATGAGAGGCGTCTTTAAGCTGCCATCAGCAAAAACAAAATATTATATAAAGTATTAAATGCATTTAAGTAGTTCAGTACATTATTTTTTTGTCGTTCCAGTGTTATTACACATAATTTTTCAGATTTTGTTTTGTTTTGTTGTATTTTTATGTTTGTATTGTTTGGATTTTTACCAAAATCTGATCAATTCCATGTTAACAGCTCCTTTAGAATATTTTTCCCAGAAAAAAAAAAAAAACAATACGTGTTGAATACTTTTTCCCTAGACATATTGCAGTATAATACAATATATACAATATAGTAAATTCGCCGTGTGTCACAGTCACCAGCGATCTAGCCCATGCATATCGTTGAAGAACTACAAATCTACTGGTATATGGACAACAAGATCCAGTCATGCAACACAGACACACACTCACACCTGCTCCAAGTCTCCATTGATTACACTCCCACAGCTGATGCTGCTCATGGACTGATTACACCACACTTACATACGGCTCACTTTGAGACTCTCATTGCTAAGTCTTGTTATACCGAACTGAAAACATTACGATGCGTTTTCCTTGCCTTGCCTTCTGTGTTTAAACCTTGCTTTGTTTTGTTTGTTTACGTTACCTGCTGCCTGCCTGTATTGACCATTCACCTGTTATTCGACCACGACTCTGGATTCCCTGTATACATCTGTTTGCCCCTATGTTGACCGTTGCTTGCCTGACCATCCTGTTAATAAAAGCTTTGTTTGGATCCACACTCTATTGTCAGCCTCTCCATTGTTACACTGTGTATAGTTCAAAATGATCTACTTTTCTTTTATGGCAAAAATCAGTAAAGATCAGTAAGTAAAGATCATACTCATGAAGATAAATGTTTTTTTTTTTTACATGTTACATGTTCCTATAGTAAATATGCCAACACTTAGTATTTGATTAGTATCATGTTAAATACTTAATTTGGCCAACTCTAAAGGTGATTATGTAGATTTTTATAACCCTTAGATTCCAGATTTTAAAAATAATTGTGTTTCTGCAAAATATGCAAAGCTTATTAATAAGCTTCGAGATTATGTATATAATTCAATTTCAATTTGGGAACCAAATCACACTATTAACTACCTATAAACATCTAGATTGCTGCTTATTAATAGTGAGGTGGTGTTAAGTTTAGGTATGGGGTCAGATTAAGTGATCAGAAATATTGTTGTGCAGAATAAGGCATTAATCAGTACTAATAAAAAGTATGGCATTATTTAATGAATTATGCTTTAATTTGCATATATTTCCATCACAAACATCAAGAAATACTGCAAACATAAAAAAAGAATACAATATTGGGTCACACTTTATATTAAGTGGCCTTAACTACTATGTACTTAAATCAAAATATACATAAAATGTACTTAATGTGTTCATAATGTATTGCAGATCACCTTTGAGTTGGAATAAAGGTAGGGTTGTAAAAGGTTTGGTGGTATGGGTAGGGGTTAAGGTGTATGGGATGCTCAACAGTGTAATTATAAATGTACTAACTGAAATTAATCACAGATGTAATTACATGCAGGTATTAAAACAAGCATAAGTACAATGTAAAAACATGTATTTACACAATAAACACATTGTAATGAATTACTAATTTCAGTCTAAGTATTAGTTAAAGTCACTGAATATAAAGTGGGACCCAATATAGTTTATAACAAGGCAAATTATGTATGAACAAAAACATATGTTATATATAAACATATATGAATAAAACTGTGCAGTTTGGTCTAAGTGCTGCTGAAGTGGAGATTAAAAATATCTTAGAAAACTGTATTCACAAATACTGTGTATACTGTACTCGAAATTGATAAATGGTGACACTTAAAAGTGTATTTTGGATATTTTCTTTACATTAGACAAAAAAACCCATATGAAATCTGTATCTCACCTTAATATATTACACACAAACACATGGTCACATCTGCTAGGATGCAGATGATGTGTCAGACTATATGAACATTTTAGTCCTTTTGGATGTTTGCCGCAGGTTCAAGGATAAAGTGATGGAGTACTTGGTGTAACAGACATCAAAGTGATTAAAGGTCAGTTCGGGTACACACTTCAAGGTAAGTGTAAGTTTAAAAAATCTAAATGTAGAGGAGAAGTATTTATTAATTATATCAGTAATAATCAGTTTTTCGCTTAACAAAAAATGCAATTTACTTGACTCAAACTCTAATAAAAAGAGTTTTTGGAGTTGAATCATGAAAGCCAAATTATTTTACAACTTATCTGTGCTTTATTAAAATTTCTTATTGTGTTTGGGGCATGACAGAAAGTCTTACCGGTTTTAAAACCACATGAGGCTGAATAAATGATTCATTTTGTGCCGTATTTCTCTGCAAGGCCACATATTTGGCAGATTATATTCTAAATCAGACCGAGCAGCTTTACATAGACCTTGATTACAAGACGAATGCAGATATTTCTCTGAAAGTCTCTCTCTCTCCCCCTCCTGGAGTTTTCCGTTCCGGAAACATTCTTTGTTCTTTCGCTCCTCACACTTTTGTATCCTTAAAATACAAAGCCTTTCTCCTGCCTCATTCTCTCTCTTTCTGAGTCTCTTCCTCCCTTTCAAGTTCTGTGTTTCTTTTACTTCATAGGATACAAGAAAAAAAAAACAACTGATGAGAATCAGGTTTGGAAGAGTAAAGGGCGTTGAAAATGACTAAAAGAAAGCGCTGACTGAAAAGAGAATGCGATAACAGTCCAACAGTATGAGAGAAGAGCTTTACTGAAACCTATAATGATACAGCAATACAAAACTGGCTCTTTTTGACTGAGATCCAATTAACGCAAGAAACTGCAGGTGAATATGCTAATAAAATAACTGTTATAAGGATTTTATTAAGTATTGCACATATTTACCTGTAATTCAAGTCCAAAAAGGTTTAATTATGCAAATAATGCAGCGTTTAATCAAATATTCTGTCATTTGCGTACTTGTTTTAACACAAAAATCTGAACATTTGTTGAAGTCAGGTTCATTTTTAGCGCATATTTCAGTAAAGTGTTTTTACAAAGAGATTTTGGGAATCTCTTTTCATCACTAGATATTTTGGAAAGCAAACAGTCATACTCACATTTTTTGTTGAATAAAATAATATAATCAAACAAATGATGTAATGTAATCAAATGCCTGTCAAAAACCTTCACAATATAAATATGAACAAAACTGTAAAGTTAAAATAATGCTTATGTGGAGGTTTTAAAGCTCAGTGAGGCAGAAAAAAACTCATTTTAATAAATTAGCCTTTTAGGAATATGCATTATGATTGAAATGTACAGACAAAACTGATGAAGTGCTACATTTATTTAAACATTACATATTTTTTTAATTATACTGGGAAAAAAACCTGAAGTCCAAAACCAAAATCAAAATAAAATGGGCAGGTGCATAAAAAAAACAAGAGTGTTTTTGTCTGCAAAGGCTTGACTTTATGGACACAGTTAATACTTGTAGGATTAAAACAAGAGTTTACAACTGAAAGTCACTTATTGAGCAATTAATCCAGAGCCTGGGCTTTACCATTAGCCTGAAAAACAAACCCTAAATCTGTTACACCAACCACAGCTATCGAGAAGCCTTCATTATTAGAGACTACAAGTTTAGCCATCGTAAACCCTGAGGAGAAAACCCCTCAAAGGCAGAGGAAAAGTGAGTTGGGAATCTGGCATGTCGTTAAAAACCCTGTTTGAAGCCATTGCCAGTTCAGCAAATACTATAGTAAGACTATTCACTTGAGGGAAAGATGGAGTTAGCTGGACTTTCTAATTCAATTCTACGCAGAAAAAAAAGTTTTAAGCTTAAAGAATGGGAGAAAAAAAAACGTATTAGATGAAAGTTGAGTGCTGAACTACAGCGCACAGGAGGGACAAACTCCGGAGGGGCTGAAAACTGCACTGTTCAAGGTTTGGCGCAAGATGTTCAGACTTTCTGAGATGCTGCAGAAAGTTCCACCGTGAGCAGCAGTTTCTCTGAATCTGAGGCTAATAGTACACTGAGAACAGCATGACAGTTGTGCATGTGTGAATGGATGCTGTTTGCTAAAGGGGACATATTTCACACTTTTGCATCATTTTTTTATTTTCCCTCGAGGACAGTTATAATGTAAGTCAAGGTTTCTTGAAACAAAAAAATGTACGTGAGCATTTTTATACTCTGACTCTAGGTCTGTTTCTGCCTCTGTACTTTTAAAACTATAATAGTAATAATCATTAAAACAATTGTATTTTATTGATGGTAATAATATAATATAATATAATATAATATAATATAATATAATATAATATAATATAATATAATATAATATAATATAATATAATATAGTATAATATAATATAATATAATATAAAATAAAATAATATAATATAATATAATATAATATAATATAATATAATATAATATAATATAATATAAAATAAAATAATATAATATAATATAATATAATATAATATAATATAATATAAAATAATATAATATAATATAGTATAATATAATATAATATAATATAATATAATATAATATAATATAAAATAATATAATATAATATAATATAATATAATATAATATAATATAATATAATATATTATAATATAATATAATATAATATAATATAATATTTAAATGTTGTAAAAAATGTTTAAATACCTCAAATTATTAACGTTAGCAATTACAATAAAATTATATCATAAAAAAAATGCAACTAAATCATGTACCCCATTTGTATTGAAAATTAATGCAGGACAAATCTGACAACTCTTATTATCAAAAGAAATTGGGAGTTAAATCCTATAATAGTGGATGAAATGTGGAAACAAATATGCGCAAATTGTCATAAGGGTATAAGCAGTCAAATATGGAAGGAGTTCGACTGGAAGATGAAGATGAGGTTCTTCAGAGTTCCATTAGTGGTCACCAAATTCGATAGTACAATTATCACAATGCTGGAGAGATTGTAGATAAGTAAGGGACTATTTTCACATATTTTGGGAATGTCCCAAAATACAAGTGTATTGGCAGGAAGTTAAAAGGGAAATTAGTAAAGATTTAGGATACGACATACCAATGCACCCAGTATTTTTTTTTTGCTTGATGGCTTCTCCCCTGATCAGTTCAGTAAGTCTCACCTATTTGCACTACAAATATTATTAATAACAGCTAGGAAGATAATTACAGTGAACTGGATGAAGACCCGCCGACCTACTTTGACAGAATGGACACAGAGGCTGAAACAGATATACAGTTAAAGTCAGAATTATTAGCCCCCTTTTGAATTGTTTTTTCTTTTTTAAATATTTCCCAAATTATGTTTAACAGACCAAGGAAATTTTCACAGTATGTCTGATAAAGTTTTTTCTTCTGGAGAAAGTCTTATTCGTTTTATTTTGGCTAGAATAAAAGCAGTTTTTAATTTTTTAAAAGCCATTTTAAGGACAAAATTATTAGCCCCTTTAAGCTATATATTTTTTTTCTATAGTCTACAGAACAAACCATCATTATACAATAACTTGCCTAATTTCCCTAAACTGCCTAGTTAACCTAATTAACCTAGTTAAGCCTTTAAATGTCATTTTAAGCTGTGTAGAAATGTCTTGAAAAATATCTAGTAAAATATTATGTACTGTTATCATGGCAAAGATAAAATAAATCAGTTATTAGAGATGAGTTATTAAAACTCTTATGTTTAGAAATGTGTTGAGAAAATCTGCTCTCTGTTAAACAGAAATTGGGGAAAAAAACAGGGGTGCTAATAATTCAGGGGGGCTAATAATTCTGACTTCAACTAATGACTGCAGATTTGCAGTTGAAATGCTGTCAGGGTTTTGATGTAGTTATTGCCTTTATATTGGAGTTTATTTATTTATCTACTTTTCTTTTCCCCATTTTTTAACCTGTCACGATTATTTATTTATTATTATAATTTCTATCTATTATTATTTTTTAGCTATTTGTGTTTTTTTGTGTGTGAATGTAAACATTCTAAGTAAATGTTATTTGATACTATGTTTTTAAAAACTTTAATAAAAACACAGTAAAAAAAATGCAACTATTAACATTCAATCATTTCATAGTTTGTTTATTTACGCATTTTACATGAAATTCCAAAAAAAAAAACAAAATGCTAGGAATAAAGAAAAATATATATAAAATGTTTTATTATTAGATTAAATTTTGGTAAAAGCTTCCAAAAATAATTTGAAATGATTCGATTATATTTATGTTGTAAATTTAGATTTAGATTCAAGCAGACCAAAAGTATAATACAAATATCCATTCATATAAACATATAAATAACCATCCAAACAAAATCTTTATTCAAGTTCTTTTATCATCTTAAGTTCTGTCAAACATTGACCACATGATATAAATTATAATGGATTCTCAAATAGAAACAATCAGGCACAATTCATTACTCCACAACACGTCTTCACTCACCATGCACTGGCACTGCTGGCAGTTCTCCACCCAGGTTTCTCCATTACTGTACGCCAGCAGCCCGTTCTGATGCAAACACTGAGAACTCAGACGAGGATCGCATTCAGGACAGCACAGCACATCCACTGTGGGATTCTCGCAGTCACACACCATCCGTCTGCACATCACCAACCCTGACTAAAACAGAAAAGAAACACAGAAGCTGACAGAGTGGAGAAAAACTTATATTTCCATCGACTACAATTCCCATCAGCCCCTTTGACTCACCTGACAAGAGCAGACGGAGCACCTGTCATCATCCAGCACCCAGATCTGCCCATTGTGTTTCACCTTGCCATCATGAGCACAGTCTCCAGTGCAGTTCCTACCATGCGGGCAGCGGCAGTCATATCCTCCGTCAACGTTAAAGCATATCGTGTCGTTAGCACAGCTGTGCCTCCCCATCTCACATTCATCGATGTCTACCAACCAGAAACAAAGAACCAACAAACTGGTTAAAGTCACAGTAAAATCAAAACAGACATTTTAAGACATAACAGTCTTTTTGCTTATTGATGACAAGGGTAACTAGCAAGTGGGCGGGGCAACCGGTCAATCACATGGCAGCAACAAATGAAAAACCAAATAATTTATCAATCTAATCAAATTCCAGTAAAAACATCTAGACTAGCTCCTACATCTTTTCTTGTTTGAAAAGAATGGGGGCTCATCTAGGATTGTGGGGGCTCGTCCGGGATGTTCACAAGAAAAATGGGATTAATCTGTTCATAAGGGGGAAGAAAAGACTATTACTTATGTTTAAAGTCAAGTTTAAAACTAACCCTGGGGTGTTAAGACATGTTATTGTTTAATGTAACACAAATTTTGTGCCTTACTGAAATATGCAGTGGAAAAACGATGAAGGATTTTCATCATTTAATAAATCACATTCATTTTGTACTGCAGGGGCTGACATTATTTTAGATGCGCAGTGCTGAACATCAAACTAAAAAGAAAACATCAAGCTACTAGCACTGCCTGCTAAAAATTTTCACCACAAAATGCTGATCCATTGACACATTTGTGCAGCGTTCGGTTATCATTTTCAGCTAAAGGGCAAAAACAGATGCAATGTAAGTCTTCACCATCATTAATTTCTCTGCACCAAGAGCCTCAGCACTCCTGGATATAGTGCAAAATCCATCTTTCCACGCCAAAGAAAAGAAACACAAGACACTAAACATTCTGATGCTTGTCAACATCCATCTGCGTTGGAGCATCAATCATAACTGGACAACTGGAATAGTCCAAAAAGGAATAAAGAATGGAATCCACCAAGGACTTTCTATGATATATTTCAGTAAGAGATATCATTTATGTTATATTAAGCCATAAAAGTCTTAATAACTGACTTGTTGCATGTGTCAGATCAAAATTGTGCCTGATATAAACAGTAGCAGCAGGATCAGTAGATGACAGTATCAATTCATGTTTGAATAAATCCTTTGTAAGTCCTTTGGCGACATAAAAAAAATAGCATCTTATCAACATGCTGACAACATGAATCAAACTCTTCCAGACCTACAGACTACAGCGTTTGTAGCTGAAGGTCAAATTAGACATTGTTTGAAGGCAGCCAATGAAAACCAAAGCCTTGTGATCATTTGACTTCAAACAAAACCTGCTACAAACCTGTGTAGGTTTGTGGAGAACTACAATTACTGACGACTCATTTTTAAAAACGGTTCTTTCTTTTCCTAACAATAAGTCCATTTATCATGCATTTTGATCTTTGAAACTTTGCAGACCTATTCAGATACAGCCGTATTTCACCACATCTAAGGTAATATTTGACAAAGCATAATGGGGCACTTTAAATTCAAAGAACCACTTGTAACTTCAACAATAATGAATGCAAAATACAGCGTTCTCTATTGGGTTGATTCAAAAGAGGCACTGTTTCATTATAAATACATTACCTTCGCATGACTCTCCATTGGCGGAGAACATTCCGTTGTCGTGGTATCCATCACGGCACTCGCAGTGGTACCAGCCGGGCAGGTTGACACAAGTGGCTCGACTGTCACACTCCACAAACCCATCGGAGCACTCGTCGATGTCTGAGGAGACAAGGTGGAGACATGCATGAGGAAGCCAAGAAATGTGTGGAAGAAGCAGGGTGTCACTCTGGGTGAGCATTACTGTACGTGAATGACAGCTAAAACTTGTCACATACGAAGACAAAATTCGGTTAAAATAGTGCAGATTATTTATTATGATCTGTCACAGCATTTAAAGCCAGAAAAGCTCTCTATATATATAAATATATCTATGAAAAAACATAATTTGTTTCTGCATAATTTTACAACATTATATATGAACAGCTATGGGGAATAAAGAAAGAGATCACTTACAATCAGGGCTTGACATTAACTTGTTTAATAACCAGCCACTGTGGCTAGTAGTTTTCAAGTGTTACTAGCCACTCGCCATTTTCACTTGCCACAATTTTTGTTGTGGGGAACATATATTTTATATTCATAAATTTGACTTTGGCATGCGAAAATTACTTTATTTCGATTTTGTTATGTCCACATGCTTCCTCATTCGTTTCACTTTTTTGTGTGTTGTCTATGACCTCAATGAGCATGAGCATATGGGCTGTGGTTTTTATAGTGTCGCATTGCAATAAGATTGCCTTTTTATTTTTATTAATAGTTTTTCACATGACTTTTTAGAGCTCAGCACAAAGGATTTGCCAAGTTTTTCTCTGGCCACACCAAACTAACTATTTCCTTGCCACAAGGAATGTAGATGTATACATACACTTTTTATATTCAGCAAAAATGTTCTTAAAACAATTGACATTTAAAAACAATTATTTTCATGTATCTAAAATTATACACAGAGGTCTGACCTGGCTAAAGGTTCCAGATCACCAGGTAACTATAAATGGAGTCAATCTCCTGTTAAAGCAAAGCTATTGTAAAGAATAATTAAAACATATTAACAAAAATAACTATAAGCAAAAGAAAGCAGGTGAAAAACATGCCGTGTGCGATCATAAAAGGATGATCACGTGCATGGTTAACATTAGGCCCCTTAATAATCTGTTCAAAGAATTGTTAAAGCGAAAGCAGCAACAGCTGCTGCTTACAACAGAATCTCAAGCTCTTGAAAGCAGCAGGACTGTGGGTGGATGAGCATTGTTTTATTTCCCATCTATTTCAAAGAGAAACCACACACCAGCAGGAGCTTGTACGCAGTTTGAAAACTCGCGCGAAACACTAAAGCCCTCGTCAGTGAGTGAGGATCGCCTGTGTCTCACCGTGCGCCTGATTATCTCACATTTGGTATTCACCTGCTTCTCGATTCTAAGATCACATTTGCGCAGATATTGGCAAACGATCATAAACTATAATTTAAACTTTTTAGTGAAGAGTCAGCACTAGCAATTCGAAAATTATTTTCAACCAGCCAAAGTGGCTAGTGGGAGCAGCTGTCTAACCTGCCACAGCTGAAATCTACTCCCATGTGGCGGGTGCTAATGTGAAGCCCTGCTTACAATTATACAGTTATTATCTGGATCTGCTGAATTTATTAGATATGGGTTTGAGTAAAATTATGATATTTTTTTTTATAAATGTTGGAAGGCACCTCTTTCAAATTGCATATACAAATATTAATATATAAATAGAGCAGTTACAGAATATAAAAATCGGTCAGGATAAAAATGTTTAATTTCATGTCATTAAAAACAAAGTATGGTTTCTTGACAGATGAAGTTAAGACATTGTCATAATGTTGGTTAATATTAATATAAACCTGAAATGTCTAAAAATGTGCCAGTTTTTGTTATTTTATGCAGCAAAAAAGCTTTAAATTCCATTTTTACTTGTAGTTCTTTTTACTTGTAGTACATTTAAACTTGTAGTTTATTCAAACACATAACTTTAAATTGTACATCCACAGAAACTAAAAAAACCAAATGAATCCTTTTTAAGAGCAGATATGCTGATCAAAATGTAGAGTTTTGTATTGTTACAAAATGCAAAGAAATAGATAAAACTAATAAAATCAAGATCAGAGATGCCCAAACTAGGGCCAGCAAGCCAAAGTTGGCCCACGGTAACCTTTGATTTGGCCCTCCATCCCATCTGAGAAGAGGAAGAGAATGATGGAGAATTTTCATGGGAATGTGGGAAATTGTCATTTCTAATTTAACATAACTTTTGTTTTTTAACTGTTGATCTACAAAAAACGAACTGAAATTAAATGTTTTAATTAAATGTTGTGAATAGTTTCAGATTTTAAAAAAGAAATTAAAAACAGTCACATGATGCGTAGCGGACATTGCAGAAGACATCAGCCAGCGAATCAAGGTAAAGTGTATTTGTTAGTATTATAAATGGAATTGTTCATGTTTTTTAGTGTAAGTTTTATTGTTGATTATAAAATATACAAAGAAAATTATAATTATTAATAACATTTAAGCACTTTAAATGTGATAAATTGTAATGTTATTGAAATTATATGATGAATTATAATTATAAATTAGGAAATTACATAGACTTTACAGTTAGGTACTATTTACCTCTGGCCCACCACCCTCAATCAAGTTTAGTTTTTGGCCCTTCATAAGAAAAAAAGTTTGGGCACCTCTGATCAAGATTTAAAAAAAAATCAAGAAACCAAATATCAAATATCTGCTTTCACTTAAATATTAAGCATTACAACTGTTTATAACATTGATAATAATAATAAGAAATATTCATATGGCACAAAATCAACATATTACACCCTCAAGCAGAAGTTATACAGCTCAACGTGTTAAACTGCAATCATAATTAAATTATGTTTAAACAGCAACAACAAAACCTCACCATAAAGGTGATATTCTAATGTTGTGTTATGCCAGACTGTTTTATGCTGTTTCCACAAACCTTTTCAAATTCCCAAATAGATGCAAATCTTCCTAAGTGTATTTGATGCCTGTCCTCACACCAAACACAAAGGCAGAAAAATAAAGCCTCTTCCATGGGCGTCCTAAAAGGGAGTGAATTCAACAGCGGTTGATAATGATGCACTCCAGAATCTATTCAACTTTCAGTCCTTGTCCTTGGATTACACTCTCGCTGAAAGCCAGGCAAAGCGTCACTCAAACCCAGTCAGTTCAATGACAACTTCAACCACAATCGCACACGGGAGAGAAATCATTTTGTGACTTTCACCTGAGGCAGAATGCGTTTCACCTCACCCATCTCATTAGATTGTTAAGGCTGTGCTGTTTTGTGTTCTATTTCAATGGCAATTCCAATGTCTGGAAATAAGGCAAGGCTAAGCACAGACGGTTAAACAAAAAAACTGCTTATATGTGTGTGGAAGGGGAAAAAAGATGTATGTAGCCTTGAGAGTCTTTATGAAAGAGCGTTGAATATGAGCTACAGCCTGAAGAAATATTTAAAGGAAGCGTTCGTCCAAAAATTACATTACTGACAGTCTGTTCATCCTAATATGAATCTAAACCTGACTTTTAGACTACATATAGACTGTATCCCTATATGTTTTCTATACAAAAAGATATTTTGTAGAATGTTCAAGTTGCACTGCTGACCATCGGCTCCAAAAAGTATTTAAATAAATATATTCATAAATGTGAATATATGTATGCTCCGGCGCAGCCTGCGGGTGGTCGCATAGCCCTCACCGTGGCCATCGCCGACGCTGACATGCACCTCTCAAAAAATGTAACTACTTGTCCCAACAATGCGTAGCGCAAGCTCTGTGATTGGTCGGCTTGGTGTTAGCGCTGACGAGTGTGGGTGGGACCGAGAGCAAGTGTTGAAGCAAGTGTTTACAAGTGTCGAGTCCTGTAAAGGAGCTCCAGATGGAAAGTTTTGTTTTGTGATTACATTATGATTAAAGTTGTTGCACGACCGCCGGTTCCCGCCTCAAAATGAGCGAGTTTGAGACACTTGTACATTAAAGTAGCCTTCAGAAAAAACTAAATACCTGCAAAGACACAGAGGAACATATAAACCTACTGCCAGCTAGCATTTCGGAAGTGCTATTGCAGAGCAACACAAACAGCATGCAGAAGTATAAATGCATGGCAAAGCGCAAGGCATGTGCTGTGGGCCACGGTGATCTCTCGACGCAGAAGTATAAACCAAGCTTTAGGGTGTCTTTCCGAGCTCAAAGCAGTCATTATCATCATAACAACTTAATATTAAATAACTGTTGTAGTTGTTATTATTATTATTATTTTATTTTATTATTATTTTTTTAAAGCATAAAACAGCCAGGACGACGCGATGGGGCAGTAGGTAGTGCTGTCGCCTCACAGCAAGAAGGTCGCTGGTTCAAGACTCGGCTGGGTCAGTTGGCATTTCTGTGTGGAGTTTGCATGTTCTCCCCATGTTCGCATGAGTTTCCTCCGGGTGCTCCGGTTTCCCCCATAAGTCCAAAGACATGTGGTACAGGTGAATTAGGTAAGCTAAAATAGTCCGTAGTGTATGTGTGTGAATAAGAGTGTATGGATGTTTCCCAGTAATAGGTTGCAGCTGGAAGGGCATCAGCTGCGTAAAACATGTGCTGGATAAGTTGGCGGTTCATTCCGCTGTGGCGACCCCAGATTAATAAAGGGACTAAGTCGAAAAAAAAAATTAATGAATTAATTAATTAATTAAACAGCCAAAAAACTGACTATAAATCATACTATAGGTCTTCTGAAGCCAAAGCAGAACTTGCGTGAAAAAATGTACACATTTATGAAATTGTATAAACCTGTAAATTTAACAAAACCTCTTATTCACGCATTTGATAAATAAAATATTGTGAAAACAGTAATTTTGTGACTATTACATGTTTGAAGAAGTGTTTAATATCTGAATATATTTTAAAAAGCAATTAATTCCTGCAACACAAAGCAGAATTTTCCATGTCACGTGATTCTAACATGCTAATTTGATTCTGAGCAAATGTTTATAATAATCATAAATGTTGAAAATGGTTGTGGTGCTTAATATTTTTGTGGAAATCGTGACTGATTTATGAATACTTTAATAAACAGAGATGTTATAAGTGACTTTGCTATTACTTTTGATCAACTTGCATAAGCATCAATTTAAAAAAGCAGTTACGCTGTCCAAATAAAAAAAACTTTGCTTTTTGTTAAATCAAGGTAACTTTTGTAACCATCTCATCTTACATTAATCATATTGACTACAATATTAAGTTAAACTTTGTATAATTAAACATATATATTTGTAACTTAACTTATAAAATTAAGTTACAATAACACAAAAAACATTTGTTAGCATGACTTCTTCAAATTGTTTTTACAGTGTACTCCAAACATTTGTATCCAAGTGAAACAAAAACTGACAAAACCCACAATGATTTGTCTATATTCAACTATTGCATTAAAATGCATCAGATCAAGGTTAACATCATGAACATTGCAAGTGAAATTTAAGAACACCGATGCAACATAAATGCAACAGAACACTATTTCTTGGTCGATTGGCGGCTCAAAGAGAACATTTCTAAAGAACATGATGTGAGACTTTCTGAACACTTTGATTTCTCGCTCCTATGACTAATATTTCCACACTTTTTGCACAGACCGCACTCTCCCCACACAAACTCCCTCGGAAAGAGAGAATGGCGAAAAAAACACAAACAGCGCTGAATAATACATAGTATTAGGCGGCGCTGATGACATTTATTCATCCTCTTCCTTGAGCACAAACACACAGCGCACTCGTCTTCCTCAGAGGAGCGCTTGGCATTTGTGCTGTCAGTAAGCGGCAGCGAGTATTGATTGACTGTGTATTCACGGGCAAACCCCCAGGGATCCCGCCGTCCTGCAGGCTGCCACTAATTTGTCATGGAATGTCACAAGTCGGCGGCACAATGCAGAGTCTCCATCTCATTTGTGCCATCTTCAACATTTGGGATCCCTCACGCACTTCCATTTGTTTGCAAAAATCTGGGTCAGTTTGAGGGCGGAGTTTCTAATAGTACTTTTTCGGACATTAACTTTCCTTTACAGTCGCTGTTATTAGATCAGATCAGAGTTATAAGCTGATTTTCCACTGCTTGTTCAAACTACTTATTAAAATTAGCCAAATCAACACAATTCGTGAGTTTTTTGGAGGGACAACTTAAGCCGAGTTCAGAATGCACGGTTTTCAGAGTGGTCGTGTCACAGATGTTTTCACACTACATGCCATCTGGGGTAGAATTCTGTCGGTACACTGTAGGATGGATTTGCAACAGGGGGTTTCACACTACATGACTTTAAAATGCAAAAAGCGTTGTCTTGGGCCACAAACAGTGTTGGGGAAGTTACTTTGGAAATGTAATAAATTACAGATTACAAATGACCCTATTTAAATGTAATAAGTAGTGTACCTTTTTAATTACTTTATTCAAGTAACTGATTACATCTGATTACTTTTTTTTGATTACTTTTAAGTTTCTAATGGATATTTTTACCTGCATCATTTTCAAGCATTTACACCAAGCAGTTACAGTAGCTCTGTTTATTGTTAGAATATCTAAATCTTTCATCCTTGAATTAAGATTATATTAATTTAATTTTAAAGTACAGCCACCACAAAACCAGACCTTATAGCGAAAAAGTGTTTACTGTTGTTACAAAATCTAAATTTAACATATTGTATATATATTTACAACTCTTCATTAATAAATGACACTACATAATGTAGTTTCATTAGTAACTATCAGTAACTAACTAATAGTAATTACCATAGTAAGCTTTAGCCTTTCTACAATAAACTATATATACAGTTGAAGTCAGAATTATTAGCCCCTCTTTAATTTTTGTTTTCTTTTTTAAATATTTCCCAAATTATGTTGAACAGAGCAAAGAAATTTTTACAGTATGTCTGATAATATTTTTCCTTCTGAAGAAAGTCTTATTTGTTTATTTTCGGCTAGAATAAAAGCAGTTTTTAATTTTTTAAAACCATTTTAAGGTCAAAATTATTAGCCCCTTTGAGCTATATTTTTTTTCGATAGTCTACAGAACAAACCATCATTTTACAATAACTTGCCTAATTCCCCTAACCTGCCTAAGTTAACCTAGTTAAGCCTTTAAATGTCACTTTAAGCTGTATAGAAGTGTCTTGAAAAATATCTGGTAAAATATTATTTACTTTCATCATGGCAAAGATAAAATAAATCAGTTATTAGAAATGAGTTATTAAAACTATTATGTTTAGAAATGTGTTGAGAAAATGTTCTCTCCGCTAAACAGAAATTGGGGAAAAAAATAAACAGGTAGGCTAATAATTCAGGGGGGCTAATAATTCTGACTTCAACTGTATATACTGTGTGTGTGTATATATATATATATATATATATACACACACATAATAATAATAATAATAATTCCTTACATTTATATAGCGCTTTTCTAGACACTGAAAGCGCTTTACATATTGGGCGGAATCTCCTCATCCACCACCAGTGTGCAGCATCCACCTGGATGACGCGACGGCAGCCATTTTGCGCCAGACCGCACACCACACACCAGCTGATTGGTGGAGAGGAGACAGAGTGATGAAGCCAATTATGATATGGGGAGGGTTCGGAGGCCATGATGGACAGAGGCCAGTGGGCAGATTTGGCCAGGATGCCGGGGTTAAACCCCTACTCTTTCTCGAAGGACATCCTGGGACACATACCTCCTCTCAGTCATCTTTCCATCAAGTAAATTTCTTGTGTTAGCCTAATTGGTTGGCGATGTCGCCGACCAGAGTGAGAGGTGGCAGAGTCAGAGGGTTTGTTGTCGACCACCGAAAAACAGGTAGAAGAAGAAATCATCATTCTCGCCATCCTTTTATGTTATTTTTCAGGTTTTTTATTTTTAATAAATTTGCAACAATTTCAAAAAACTTTTTTCACATTGTCATTATGGGGTATTGTGTGTAGAATTTTGAGGAAATAAATGAATTTAATCTATTTTGGAATAAGGCTGTAACATAAAAAAATGTGGAAAAAGTGAAGCGCTATCAATACTTTCCGGATGCACTGTACATACGTACATAAACAAACATACAATTACAAAAAAGATTTCACGTCAAAATCCGAATTCAAACCCCTACTGTAGGAGACAAAGTATTTAATGTGTGAATCTACAAAATTATTCCACCATTACCTCTCAAACAATGTGTGACTTTCTGTAAAGACAATATTCCACAGACTAGATCATTAGTTACAGGTGTTTTTTATTTATTTTTTATTTTATCAAATTTAATAAAACTGCTTTTTGGACAATCGGCTTGTTTCAGTTAGTGCTGCAGAACGTTGAAATGCAATACCTGTACATATTAGAGAGAGTGCCATGTTTAACTTTTAAAAAATACGCTTAAAGTTTGGTGAAAGGAAAATCAAACGTGTGATCATTGATTTATTTTGATTTTATTAACTATTATGTTATATTGAATGTGTATATTGTATAATTAGTAAGTGATTATTGTTGATTATTTGTTGAACTTTCTCCCCAGGGATTAGAGATGCACATTAGCTTTATAGCTACAGTAACTCTGGCAAAACATGTCAACACTATCCCTGTACAAATAAATGAAATAAACAAACAAACAAATAGCTTTAGACCTTGAGCAGTGAGGCCAAAATCAAGCTCAGACCAGTAGCCTTGCTTCTCTTTAAAAAAATGCCCCAAAACCCTCAATATCTTATCCCACAGCCTCATTGTTTCACAAGCAAGCGTAAGCTAAAGGGAAAAAAACTAGCGAGGTTGAAAAATGAACATAACAGAAGCAGACGTTTGGTCTTTACATATAGACTACTGCATCGATTCATGACCAGTGATTTATGATAAAAAATGCTCCACTGGCAGTAATTTATTCATTTGTGTCAGAAGTGGTATTCAATCAACTTGGTATTTATCATTATTTCACACACACACGCACACAAAATCAGTTGCTTCTTTTTGCTTTTCATGACAGGAATGCACAAAAGCACTCCAGTAGGGCTTTTAAGTTCAAAAATACTGATAAATTGCTACATTTTTATGTCACTTTCTATTAATTTTCCACAGAATTATGTGACGTTAGAGGGATTGGATGTTCTGCTGTTTCACTATACTGTTATCCAAAGCGACAAAGCAGATTGGAGTGTATGTAATTTATAAATATCACAAACAAAGCACAGAGAAGGATCAGACAGAATGCAAAACTAAATACATGCATAATTATACTTATATACGATTTGATTACCTTCTTTAATCATTCCAGGGTATTTTCATAGCCATGATTTTGTATTTATTATGGCAACTGCAGGCAATAACCCTTTAGCATTGCATATGAGTCTATAAATATAATTCTGCCTCATATGGTGATCAGAATCCCCATTGGATTCCTATCGGGAGTTATTTCAGGCACTCACTGCTGTGAGGGAGAGAGTTTTGAGCTGAAAACCGTTAAAAGGTTTAGTTCACTTCCAGAATAAAATTAAAATATCCTGATAATCTACTCACTGTCATGTATGTTCATGTCTTTGTTTCTGCAGTCATACAGAAATGAAGTATTTTTGAACAAAACATTTCTCAAAATATTTTCCCCACAGTAGTGGACTTCTGAGATGCTTTAATGGTTTGAATTTCCAAATACAGTTTTAAAAGGGCTCAGTCAATAAATAAGGGTCTTACCTATTAAAAGGTCAGCCATTTTATAAAATATTACATAGCTAGCCCCTTCTAACTAAACTCTTTCTCAGTTACTGTACTTTTATCAATATATAGTGCTAGGAACTATTCCCTGGTGCAATTTTATAACAAAAATATTGTATGAGTATAAGTAGGGTTAATTGTGCTGTTATTTAAAAGTGAAATGGGATGTTAAATGTACTGTGTTGCTTATTTTTTACATGACAAATGTGATGTTGCATGTAATTATGTGGTTGCGTTGTAAATTTCCACTTTTGGAACCAACAGTGCTAAAAACCTTGAAAAAGTTCCTCTGGTGCAATAGCCCCTTCTAACCAAAATCTTTTCCTTATACCTTACTTTTACAAATAGTGCTAGGAACTATGAAACAGTTCCTCTGGTGCGATAACCCCTTATAATTAAAATCCTACCCAATTACTGTATTTTGACCGATAGTGCTAGGAACTATGAAACAGTTCCTCTGGTGCAATATCCCCTTCTAACCAAAATCTTTTCCTTATACCTTACTTTTACAAATAGTGCTAGGAACTATGAAACAGTTCCTCTGGTGCGATAACCCCTTATAATTAAAATCCTACCCAATTACTGTATTTTGACCGATAGTGCTAGGAACTATGAAACAGTTCCTCTGGTGCAATATCCCCTTCTAACCAAAATCTTTTCCTTATACCTTACTTTTACAAATAGTGCTAGGAACTATGAAACAGTTCCTCTGGTTGCGATAACCCCTATAATTAAAATCCTACCCAATTACTGTATTTTGACCGATAGTGCTAGGAACTATGAAACAGTTCCTCTGGTGCGATAACCCCTTATAATTAAAATCCTACCCAATTACTGGACTTTAACCGATAGTGCTAGGAACTTTGAAACAGTTCCTCTGGTGCGATAACCCCTTATAATTAAAATCCTACCCAATTACTGTACTTTGACCGATAGTGCTAGGAACTATGAAACAGTTCCCCAGGTGCAATAGCTCCTTATAATTAAAATGCTTCCCAATTACTGTACTTTTATCAATAGTGCAAGGAACTATAAAATGGTTCCTTCAGTGTAATAGCCCCTTATAATTAAAATAATTCCAAGTTACTGTACTTTTCCAATAGTTCTAGGAACTATAAAAAAAATTCCTTCAATGCAATAGCTCCTTATAATTGAAAAAATCATTCCCAGTTCCTTTGGTGTGAACAGGTTAAAAGAGGAACTTCCACCAATAGTTCTAGGAACTATATAAAAGGTTCCTGGTCAGACTACAATAAGGTTTAATTATTGTTAGTTAATGTATTTACTAACATGAACTAATTATGAACAATACTTGTACAGCATGTCTTACAATTCAGCATTCAATAATGAATTATTGACATCCAAATTCATGCTAGTTAACATTAGTTAATTCACTTTTAGTTAAGTTATTAAGAACTGTGTTTTCATTGACTAACGTTAACTAACATTAACAAATACTGTAATAAATGTATTGATTGTTCATGTTAATAAATGCATTATCTAACATTAACTAATACAAACTTATTGTAAAATGTTACCAAGTTCCTCCACTGAGAAAGTCCCTATAAAAGAGTTTATACATCCATGTATTAAAAGAAATAATAGGTGTCTTTTGACCTTGGATGGATGTACACCCATTGCGGGACACCTACAAAACAATATTAGGAACCCATAAAATTGCATTTTGGGCCTTCAATAAAAATCAAGGGTACAAAATGTACCACTACAGCAGACTGACCACTTCCAGAGTCAATGCGGCAAGTAAAACAGATTATCTAATCCCTTGAGCACAGATGGGAATAGTTATGGGTCTACAGCGGTCTCCTCAAGTCAATTTCATCAGGAATGATTCTTCAAACACTAAGTCATCAATCCACTCAGTCCCTGTTCCCACCCCAGCAATCTCCTTCATCTGCCCCGCTCTCGTTCTTCTCCATTCATCTTCCCCCTCCACACTCACACTAATGAACGGATTCACACCCGCTGCTGGGTGTCGCTGGGGAGCTCAGAGCTGAAGAAGAGACTCAATGCAAATGTGGGACTTGGAGATTTTGTGAATAAAAGCCTGGTCCTGTTCTCTGAAAATATGCCATTTTTTTTAAAACAAGAAGTTCAAAAGCACACCTTTTCTCACTGAGAAGGCAGATTGCAGATTTTCAGTTTCCCAAAAAGAGCAGCAATTAAAAGCAAGATCTAATCTTTAAAGCCAAACTGAATTGCAATCCACGTTATTAGTAATTCTGACATATTTTAGAGTAAAATAAATTTTTGGTGAGGAACAAAAATGTTTATTTGGGTAATTTTATAGTTTATATTTTTATACACATTACAGTATCATTATTATATTAAAATTAGTAATATGTATATATAAAGTATAAAAGAATTTACAATAGAGGCAATATTATTTATTATTGTTTTTATTATTATCATTATTATTATTATTATCATCAATATTATTAAGATTAATTGTATATAATAGTATAGAAATATATAAAAATGTATTATTGACAGAAATATTATAAAAATATAATTAAATATAATAAAATTATATTTAATTTTAACATTAAATGTACATTAAATAAATTAAATATAATATTTGTAAACATAATAATATAGAATAAAGTAAATATGTATTTTCTAATTACTATAAATATTATCTATTTAATAAATGTATATAAAATATAATTAAATATACTACTTATGAACATAATAATATAGAATAAAAGTAAATATGTATTTTCTATAATAATTTTAAATATTATATATTTAATAAATTAACATGAAATATAATTAAATATAATATTTCTAAACAATAATATAGATTAAAAGGAAATATGTATTTCTAATTATTCTAAATATTATATAGTTAATAAATGAACATTAAATATAATTAAATATAATACTTATAAACATAATAATATAGAAAAAAGTAAGAATGTATTTCTAATTATTGTAAATATTATATATTTATTAAATGTACATTAAATATAATTAAATATAATATTTCAAAACATAATAATATAGAATAAAAGTAAATATGTATTTTCTAATTATTATAAATATTATATATTAAATAAATGGACATTAAATATAATTAAATATAATATTTTGAAACATAATAATATAGAATAAAAGTAAATATGTATTTTCTAATTATTATAAATATTATATATTTAATAAATGGACATTAAATATAATTAAATATAATATTTATTTCGAAACATAATAATATAGAATAAAAGTAAATATGTATTTTACAGTTATTATAAATATTATATATATTTAATAAATGAACATTAAATATAATATTTTGAAACATGATATAGAATAAAAGTAAATATTTTCTAATGATTATAAAAATTATATATTTAATAAATTGACATTAGATATAATTAAATATAATATTTGTAAACATAATAATACAGAAAAAAGTAAATATTTATTTTCCAATTGTTATAAATATTGTATATTTTTTTAAATGGACATTAAATATAATATTTGTAAACATAATATAGAAAAAAGTAAATATGCATTTTCCAGTTATTATAAACAGTATATATTAAATAAATTGGCATTAAATAGCATATGTAAACATAATAATATAGAAAAAAGTAAATGTGTATTTTCTAATTATTATAAATATTACATTAAAAAGTTCTTGTTTTTTTTAGGTGTTCTAGAAGAACATAGACAAGATATAACTCAAAAGAATCAAGAATACCTGATGATTATTTAATATTATATTACTGTGTGCAGCAGTGTGCATGATATTACATATTAGTATTGTGCTACCCGTAATAAAATTGCATTGGCCTGTGCTGCACAGCAAGGGAAGACGTTCAACAGCTAAAACGCTAATTAGCTCCACCTCATTAGACACGATGAGTAACGCCTTGGAATACATGAACCCAACGAAGCAGACATAATCAGAGCGCTTAAATAAACATGGAGAAGTTTTATCGGAGGACAGAACCAGCAGCTGTTTTGAATCTCTTTGTACACACAATGTTACGCTCCTCCCTGTGGGACTGTCTCACTGGAGCTTCTGAAGATACTCTCATTAAAATTTGATAGGGGTACAGCTCCATATAGCTTTATATTATGAGTGCAGTGCTGCTGTAAAGACACTGTTAAGGTGTTCGCCGACAGAATACAGGGACTTTTTTTTGGCAAAACTGCAAGTTAAAGTAGTTTACAGCTACTCAGGCTGACTGAAAAGCAATTAGGAAGCATATATATGCACAGTGTACGTATATAAACAAACCATGCAGGAGTTTTCAGCTGAAATGAACACTACTGTAGAGGCAGTAAAACCATCAGCATTTACTTTTTTAAATGCAAATTATGATTGCAAGTCAGATTATTAGTCACTTCTGACTGGTTTCTCACATAATATTGTTATCAGTTCAAAACACATGTTTTAAAAAATAATTTTTTCCTTTATTCTTTAACCAAAAAGATTTTAAAACTATTAAAATGTTAATAAACTTCCTCGTTATTCAAAAACAGATTTTACTTAAACTGCACTGACAATGTCTGTCCGCAGAATCCCATCTGCAGATCTACAAATGCAGCAGAATCATTGATTATAATGGGTTTGATTGTCTTTAGTTGTCTCACACTGCCAATCCCAGCTAAACTTACAGTGTAACTTACAAATCTCTTTAGTCAGACACTGTTTATCTGCTTTATTTTACTGCTGATACATTTTTTAAACAAGACAAAGTTCAACGCAGTATCATAGAGACTTAAAATGAAACATGATGCAGTACATCAACACACAAGGTCGAGAAATAATTACACCATGTACCAGTTTTGCTTTGTCTCCTACATAACACTTAATCTTACACTTAAACATAACCAATAATGTTTCCACTGCATCCTTCTGTTCATTTGCTAAAGAAAAGTGAAATAGCAGTTGGTGTTTACTTCATTGTTTTTTCATGTATAATTTGTGTTAACATTTTAAGTGGACCTCAATCATTATATATATTTTTAAATGCAGTTCATGAGCTCTTCGAAGTTTGCGACAGTTATCTATCTTCATATTTCTAGCTTTTCTGCATAGTAAACTTGCCCACTGGGTACATTCCTTGTGCATGAGTCCTGCGAAAAAGATTTCAACAAGAGAACACAAAGCCTAAAACCCCGATAAAAAGACACGGTTGTTTCAGCAAATGTAATTTTATCATGTATGGTTAAAGCAGAGCTTCCTGCCACATAATGACATTTTCGCAGCTTCAAACTCACACATAAGCTGATGCTGTTTGTTTACAAAAGAGAGGAAGGACTTGTGTGTATTATTAGGTGGGTTTCCATCTTAATGTGAAGCAGATATTTTCAAAGTTCAAAAAAAAAAAAAAATTACAAATGTGCAGTAGGTCAGTGGTCCCAGGGGGGCGGTCGTTCGTAGGTTACTAGGTGATCATTCATTCAACGCGAAATTGTGCGAACTCTACAAAAGACGCGATAAGCGAACGTCCCCTAAAAGGCCGCCGTCATTTGCAATCTCCAGCAGTTGATCTTCTTGCAAAGATATGGTGGATTCACCTAATTTATTGACAAATGGGTTGCGGATCCATTCTTTGGCAGTTCACAGGGCCTTTTCCCCCTTAGCAAAGAAACTTTCCAAAAACGTCTGTTTCTAACTCATTTTATTGCTTGTGAGTTAAATTTGGCCGCTCAAATGACCGAGATGTAATTGAGAGAATACGATCATTTTTCAAAATAAAAGATTTTTCAAAATAAAAGATCGTTCAGACTCAGATAATAAATAAAACTGAAATAATTAGTGATTTCTTGTGCGCAGAGGTGGGTAGAGTATCCAAAATCTATACTCAAGTAAAAGTACAAGTACTTGCAGAACTTTTTACTCAAATAAAATTAAGTAACAATCTTAAAAGTTACTTGAGTAAGAGTATCTGATGTAAAAATTACTCAAGTAAATAGTTACTAGTTACTTTTCATGTACTGTCATCGTGGCAAAGATATGTGTTGTGCTGATAAAATTTTCTTTCTGTTAAATAGAAAGTGGGAAAAAATATACAGGGGGTCTAATGATTCTAATATATATATATATATATATATATATATATATATATATATATATATATATATATATATATATATATATATATATATATATATATATATATATATATATATTTTTTTTTTTTTTTTTTAATAATGTTTAAATGTTATATTTTAATGGTTAACATTAGTGCTGGGCTAATCAGTTATTTCATTAAACTGCAGTTCCTCTAGTTATCCATTAATTTAGTTATCAATTCATTTAGTTACCAATAATAAGGTTCAAATTGGAATAAAAATATTGACACTTACCACTACGTGTTTTTTCAGGTTGGAGCTGTCATTCATGGATATGTTGCAATGTCAGTTCGACGTACAGCGTGGATCGCATTATCAAACTATTCTTGTTAATATCTTGGAGTGAAAGCAGAGTCTGAACTTGAGGCCGCGGGTGACCTGGTGCGATAAACTCACTGCATAGACAGCGTCACCGTCCTTCTCGGAAGTGCAGAAGGCCATGGCGTGAACACAGTATAAACTCGCACGTCTTCCAAACAATCATATGAATCATATCATTTTCTATCATTATCATTTCATTTGACAGTAACGGAGGAACGCCACTAAATGTAGCGAAGTAAGAGTAATGATTTTTCTCTAATAATTTACTTGAGTAAGAGTAAAAGTACACATTTTTTAATGTACTCAAAAAGTACACGTTACCCAACAACTTTACTCAAGCAAATGTAACGAAGTAAATGTAATTCGTTACTACCCACCTCTGCTTGTGCGGCCCGGTACTAATTGATCCATAGACCGGTACTGGTCTGCGGCCTGGTGGTTGTAGACCACTGCAGTAGGTATATTTCAATCAAGTTGTTAGAGTGGCTGACTGTTGTATTGGTAACCTAGCAACCGCACATTCTACAAGGCAAGCATAATGGAGTCACACGGGTGTAATGTATGTCAGAGTTTATTCATCAAAAGCATTTCCATCTCCTATTATTTACATTAAACCTATTTTACCAAAACCAGCTCAAGCATACATTTTATGGCAAATTAAGTGATTTTTATGATGGTTATCCATATTGTTCATCAATATAGCACTTATGCTAATCCCGAACGCTGCAAATATTATTAAAATGTAAAAACAATATAAAATCAGCTCATATACAAGTCATGATTGGGGGGGGTCGCAAACACCAGAAAAAAATCTAACTGTTGGTAAAGTAAGAGTGTAAATGAGTAATGAAGTACTCAAGATAATCAGTAAACACACACACACACACACACACACATATAAATGTTGCCTAATCACTGGCCAGTAGCACTACTTAAAAATTAATTTTGCTCTCCTTTCTTTCTGGCTTGCAAATTTCTCAATGACCTTTTGGTTAAAGTCAGTCATCTAAGTCACTAGTCTCTTCTCTATTGACAGTATGGCCAATGCATTCAGCCTCTTTTGCGTCATGCTGTTTGAAACAGTAAACACAGAAAACAGTAAAGGCATGACTTACATCACAACCTGCCAGCCAACTCCATTTGTCATAACAAGTGCTGGAAAAGCCCAGAGTGTACGCGCGCCCGCGATCACTTGACTACTGATGAATTTGCAAGGAAGGTCGATCTGGTCCAAGATCCTCGATTCTTTTTTTTTTCTTCATCCAAACGCCTTGTGAACGGATATCTTTGCAAAGATACAACGGAATTTTTCTTCATCTCGAGAAATTGCACTTGCTTTCACTATGACTAAAGGTCGGCACAGACGAGCTGCTGCTGAACGGTCTAAGTGAGAATGGTCCAATCACATAAGGCCAATCATATAAAAACAAATATGATTCGTTCTAACAACAAAAATGGGAGGGTTTGGGACGCAGAGCGCTGCGCCCCAAGGACAATTCAAAACCGGCCAATTAGAGCTTATTGTCATATCACGTGCATTGCAAAAGTTCGTGTACCTACATAGACACTCATTAGTCCGGCGCCCCGCACACGTGAAAAAATATTGTTCATACATTTTTTTTCAATAAATGTTAGTATGACTACAATAAATGTTAGAATGTTATAATTAAATCAATTTATTTAGTTAATATTTGTGAGAATAAATATTAACATATTAAAGGGGTCTAACTTTCTAACTTTGACCAGCCGCCACTGGTTTTCACACAGACTGACCATTTCTCCTCATAAGACCTCAATGCATCATAAGGAGCCACCAGGATTAATTTACTTTTGTCTGCATGTGTTTTTTTGACTCTCAAACTGCTAATAGCTATTGACTAGCATTCTTTAAATCACCAAGGACCAGCTAAAATATTCTTTAAAATCCTTCTGAGGAAGAAAATACCCTCAACGGCCTGAGGGTAAATACATAAACAGCAAATTAAATGTTTTTGTCTTTTCTGAGAACATTGAACATGCATTTTAGCGCCACTAAAAAAACATTTCCCATTAAAACTCCAGTGAAACACCCAAGATGCAGCACAATTTCAGTTTCCGCCAGAACGCCACCACAAGCACGTATTTTTCATGAGCCCGAGTTGGCTTCAGTGCCCCTGCTGCACACCCGTCACATAAAGAATTAACTAGTAGCCTGCAGAAACGTCTTGTTTAAGAGGAAGGACCAGAGCCCAGGGCGTTTAACCCCGGAGGACCCGCTGTAATTGGGTTTCCTTTATGAACAGAGCATGTGTGAAGCATCTGAGCCAATCCGATGGATAATACATGGTGCCAATCTTCTAAGAGGTAAGAGCCGAAATATGAAAGGAAATGTGACTCCCTACAGCTCGCTTTTCAGAGGGAGATAAAAAAAAAAGAGCCAGAGAGCTTCCCTTGCAGCATTTTTATTCCGAAAGCATCTCTGCGGCAGGATATTTGATGGAGAAGATAACTCTGTGTCTTTGTGCTCCAGTCGATTACTCTCATTAAAGAACAGAGTAACAATAAAAAAACACAATGCTCTTATCTAATCATCCCTCTTTTTTTTACCAGGAGGACAATATCCATTGAACTAATGGATTGCTTTGTATTTACAGAACTGGTAGGGAGGAGTATTACCGAAGTTGGCCATATGTGCCAACCTCAAGCTGGCATAGATTAAAAAAAATAAAAAGAGAGAGAGGGCTAGAAAGAGGCTTACTGACAAAGACGGAGAGTTTAATAATGTAGTTCTTAGTGGAGGGATAGGAGGTTTCAAAGGGACAGAGAACCGACTTTTCTTTGCCTCTTATGTTTGTTTGTGCAATATTTATCCTCTTTGTGCCTTTGTCGTAACATTATATAAATCCCCTCAGAGGAAGAAAGAAAACATGCGGGAGAATGCGTGAGGGATTACAGGCAGCGGAGGGCACTAAACAAGCATAAAGCGCATATTTATCTCGCTTTCCTCATATATACTGTATACTGAAATGTAGCACATTAAAAGAAATACAAATATTGAAATAGATATATAGCTATAGTACTGGTGTTCTTTAGAGATGTAAAATGCATGTGAAATATAAGTTTTTAAATATATAAATCAAGTATTAAGTGTTTTAACTTTTGTATTACAAACAAACGATTAGAAATCTATTAATGAAGAAAAGAAGAACTGGAAAGTACAGAAAAGTAGCACATCAAAAATACAAATATTGAAATATACTGCGTATAGTTAGGTAGAAACGTCAGTTTTAAGTAAAACTGTCGATTTCTAAATCTAATTTATTCAAAGTGACCATTTTATTCCAATATTAATAATAAAAATATTCTTTTTTTGTAAGATAAAGAAGTCTGAAACTAAAATTTAGATGTAAAAATAATAAAAAGTTTAGGATTTCGAGATGTAAAATGAATGTATGTGTTTTTTTGACTCTCAAACTGCTAATAGCTATTGACTTGCATTCTTTGAATCACCAAGGACCAGCTACAATATTCTTTAAAATCCTTCTGAGGAAGAAAATCCCCTTAACGGCCTGAGGGTAAATGCATAAACAGCTAATTTAATATATTTTTTGTCTTTTCTGAGAACACTGAACATGCATTTTAGCACCACTAAAGGACATTTCCCTTTAAAACTCCCTGGAAACACCCAAGATGCAGCACAATTTCAGTTTCCGCCAGAACGTATTTTTCATGAGCCCGAGTTGGCTTCAGTGCCCCTGCTGCACACCCGTCACATAAAGAATTAACTGGTAGAGAAATGTGAAATATAAGTTCTTAAATACATAAACCAAGTGACTTTGGTGTTTTATTCTTTGTATTACAAACAAACAATTAAAAAAGCTATTAATGAAGAAAAGAAAAACTGGAAAGTACAGAAAAACAGCACATCAAAAATACAAATACTAAAATATATATAGCTCTGTCCAAAAGCCAGTCGTAAGTAACTGTGCGTTCACTATGGAAGCGGTGAGAGTGTCAAAGTAGCTTTATGGTAATGAGCTATGATGCGGTTGGGCGGCAAGCAATCGAGGCTTGAGGGGATTCCAGAGAACACAGTTCTGTGAACTTTGGTTCCAACCACAGTTGTTCCCAAGAGTTTGATTATTGCGGTTGCCAGATTTCCAATTATTTTATACTGTTTTCTTACAGGTACATACATTTGAAAAAGTTACTAGCGAGTTGCTGTGTATTAATGTTTTTTTTTTTTCTTAAAAAAGCGTGAATCTCACGCTAACTATAAGGACAATACAAAACAGTATTGCTGCTTCAGAATATTTTGTGCAACATTTTCATGCTAGAAATTATGTTTTTAAGTGGAAATGTAACTTATTTGCTGATATGCTACAACGGCTCCTTAAAAATATGAAATCAATGGAGTTGTGGAAATATAAATTTATATAATCTAATTTCAAATGAACAATAATCTACATATAACTGAAAAGATATATTCTTTGGTTTTTAATTATATCATTTCATTAACAGCCCAGCCATGAGAGACATTAACCTTTGTCTTTCTGACTACTGGCTGAGTCAAAGTGATGCAAATGCTACGGGCAGGCTTTTAACCACTCTGCCTTTGTCTTCGGGTGATACTTTCAGGCCAAAGAAACCCCTTTTGTTGATTAACTTGTGTGGTCAGTAGCTGGGCAGGTTTTGCTGGTTATCTTGCTGACAACAACACTTAATTTGCATGCTTTGTTCAGCCATCTCCCCTCCTCATAAGAAGACATTATAGACAGGACATCTTTGTCTCAAATCAGACTTGTGATAAAACTTGCAGACTGCAGACCTCCAATAGGCTCCTGCAGACACATGGACTTCTTGAAGACGCTGTATGACGGCAGATTAACCAGCACGTCTCAATAAAGGAATTCTGCTTGTTTCGACTCTCCTGGACTGGGTTCTTCTTTCTCTTTCAATCATTTATTTTTTACAACAGAGTGAAAGGAAAGGCAGACAGCATTGTCGCCAGGGTGGCCAGAGTGAACTTTGATGCTCTCACCGCCTTCGGTGTGAATGCACAGTAAATCTGTAGATTTCAGAATCTAATTTATTTAAAGTTTTAATCCATTTTATTCCAATATTAATAGCAAAATCTTTAAATATTTTTTGTAAGATAAAAAAAGTCTGAAATTAAAATTTTGAAATAAAAATAATAAAAAGTTGTAGGATTTAAAGACGTAAAATAAATGTGAAACATTAATTTTTAAATACATACAGTAAATCAAGACTTTGGTGTTTTATTCTTTCTATTACAAACAAACAATTAAAAGAATTATTAATGAAGAAAAAAAATGGAAAGTACAGAAACGTAGCACATTAAAAATACAAATATTAAGATATACATAGCTATGTCCAAAAGCCAGTCCTAAGTAAAACTGTAGGTTTCGAATTCTAATTTATTCAAAGTGACCATTTTAATCCAATATTCATTTATTTTCCTTCGGCTTAGTCCCTTTATTCATCAGGTGTCTCCACAGCATAATGAACCACCAACTAATCCAGCATATGTTTAACCAGGCTGATCTCACGAGAAAACAAATATTTTACGTTTTGTCAGTTTAGTGGCTAATTTGTACGAATTCAGTCGTATGAAAATGTATGATTTAAAAAAGGAGGCGTGGCACCCAACCCTGGCCCTAAACCCAACCGTCATTGGGTGATGAGCAAACCGTACTAAATTGTATGAATTAGATCGTCCGAATTCATATGAATTAGCCACTAAATCAAAAAGTTACGAATTGCCGTGAGATTGCGTTGATTTTACACATTCACACATACGGCCAGCTTATTCAATTCACCTATAGCGCATGTCTTTGGACTGTGGGGGAAACCGGAGCACCCGGAGAAAACCCAAGCCAACATGGGAGAACATCCAAACTCCACACAGAAATGCCAAATGAGCAAGCAGGTACTCGAATCAGCGACCTTCTCGCTGTGAGGTGACAGTGCTAACCCTATTCCAACATTAATAACAAAACTATTTATTTTTGTGAGATGAAGTCTGAAACTAAAATTTTGATGTAAAAATAATAAAAAGTTGTAGGATTTTAACGTAAAAATTAATGTGAAATAAAAGTTCTTAAATACATAAATCAAGTGGTTTTTGTGTTTTATTACAATTATAACAAACAATTAAAAAAACTATTAATGAAGCTATGAAAAAGCTAGAAGAATAACCAAGTCTGGCTCTGTTGTTCGGGCTGTTTTCTCATGTTGCTATTTTCATCTTTTTATGATCCTTCTGAGGACATTTGGTCCCTGCAAAATAGGCAAAGCCTGACCCACGTAAAACATAGCTGTGAGTGAGTCTGTGTGTCAGCCAGTTCTCCATCCAAGAATGGTGAGTCACATACACACACACACACACACACTCTCTATCTTCTCTCTATCTCTCCACCAGCTGTCTCCTTTAGTCCCCATGCCTCCTCATTTCCTCTCTCTTCACTCCTCTTTTTCTCTTTCCCTTCTTCATCATCCCTCTGTCACTCTCACACCCTCACTAACACACAAAGATACACACACACACACACAGGAGTGAGTGGGAGTTGGACTGGATGGTAAAAAACCATCGGCAGATGCCCTGCTGGGTAACACTGAGCTAAAAGTACTGAGGTCTCTGGTCTCTCTCCCTCTCTCTCTCTCTCTCACACACACACACACACACACACACACATACATACATACACACCAATCCCCAGAGCCATACAAAAGCTTCATGTCCATCTCTCTTCTGCTGTTCCAGAGTTCAGTGGTATGCTTTAAATTGTACCTGTCAAAAGAAGCCTGCACTATGAAAAACAAGCTTCTTAAAAGTATTTTTGGCTTGGAGTACAATTTGAAACTCGATTGTATCAGTAAAGAAGAAAAACTGCAGGATTTTATAATTTATATAAGATATAATTTGGTGAGTTAAGCTTATTACAAATTTTCTCCTTCTTTTTAAAGCATAACTGGAGTAAAAACATTAGATTTTTGAGTAAAACAAGCAAATACTAAGTGCCAAAAAGGGAAGAAAATGTAGTTAAGATATAACCTCTGGGGAAGTCTTAAAATCACAGTTAAAGTTCTTTGCTTGTATTTTAGTTGTAGTTATTTTAGCACAAAAAGATAAACTCATTATAAACAAATAAATAAATAAATAAATAAATAAATAAGTAAGTAAACAAAAACACATACATACTGTACATACACTGTAAAAAATGCAAGGTTCCACACAATTCATTCATGTTTTCTCAGCACAAATCGATTAAGTTACCTTAACATTTGGTTTCCGCTACATTCATTCTTCCATGGCGAGGCACATTACATTCAAAACCTTCAATTGTTGCTGTTTTTTTAATAGCGGGTTATAATCGCACCAAAATGTATGTTTACATGCTGACTGAGTGACAGGGCTGCGCGATGCGTGAGGCCAGCAAACACAATGTACTGTAGCTATGATGAACACAGTTTCAATAATTATACTTCATTTATAGATAAAGATCTATGGTTCTGCATACAATTTCTTAATCTTGCTGGAGTTTATGGCCATTTCACTTTACTTCAGGACGCATCAATGCCGTTCTGTAGGTCTATAGCAAATTTTCCTATAGCAAATCTAATAAATGTTGGAGACATACTTGCTACATAAACTTACTAAATCACACTTCAGCGACATTAATTTGAGAGCGCACAAGAAAATCTGCGCTTGAGCAGCATATATTTGAGGGCGTGCAAGATGTTGTGAAGAAAATCGGAGCGCAAGCAAAGAGGTTTGCATAATTGTATTACATGAATGCAATCTCGACTTCATCTGTCATTGTAATAACGCCATAGGCAGTTGGAAGATCTGTGTAAAAGGCCTGCCACCACAGCTGGAAAAAGATCCTAGAGGAAACACTGCCTTAACAGTGTTAGCTGTTAGCTAGGTTGCCGCCGGAAGTAGTGTTTGTGAGACCAGCAGGGGGTGCCCAACCTGCAGTCTGTGTGGGTCCTAGTATAGTGACGGGGACTCTATACTGCTCAGTGAGCGATATCTTTCGGATGAGACATTAAACCGAGGTCCTGACTCTCAAAATCCCAGTTAAATGGATGTTCTTTGAAAAAGAGTAGGGGTTTAACCCCGGCATCCTGGCCAAATTTTCCCGCTGGCCTCTGTCCATCATGGCCTCCTAACCATCCTCATATCAAAATTGACTTCATCACTCTGTCTCCTCTCCACCAATTAGCTGGTGTGTGGTGTGCGGTCTGGCACAATATGGCGGCTGTACACCGTTTACTGTATACAGAATATGCTGCACACTGGTGGTGGATGAGGAGGCAGCTTTGTAAAGCTCTTTGAGTGTCCAGAAAAGTGCCATGTAAATGTAGGGAATTATTATTATTATTATTATTATTATTAACAATTGTAAGTGGATTGAACATAAAACATTTAAGTTGTACCAAAAATAAATCTCAAAAACGTTCTCATTTTATATAAGTAATTTGAACAAGCAGCATAAATCATTTTTTGAGTCTACATGATGAAAAACAGATGTAAAATAAATAAAAATCTTACTAAAAGTGATATATTGCATGACGCCACAAAGATCCCCACCCTTCAGAACATAATATATCATATACATCTTCAACATGTATGGGGGCACAGTTTACAGACAGGCATCTTTAGCCATTTTCCTAATTTTGGGAAATCATCCGAGGTAAGCATCTCACCAGCTGCGACCAAAAATACCATACCAAAAATACAACACCTCCATGACTTCTGCAGCTCCGACAGCATAATATTTTTACCATCTCAGTCCATCACTCTTATCCAAAAACACCAGAGGGCAACATCACAGCATGTGAATATGTTGTACACTTTCCTCCACTCTCACTTTCTTGTTCTGCCTCCTGTTGAAAGGTTAGAGGAAATGGCCTAATTGTGTCTTACCTGTCTCACATCTCTTCCCGGTGAAGCCCTGCTGGCAGACACAGGTATCTGGAGCGACACAGGAGCCTCCGTTGAGACACTGGCCTTCACACAGTGCTACACACCAAACACAAAACACACAGAACAAAAATAGATAAATAAAAGAAATGTCCCTGTAAACAAGAAGTTGAGAGATAAGGCATGTGTACAGCATGTGGGTGCTAAACACACACCATGGAACCAGGTCAATACTACAAATATCTCTTTCTTTCTCTTCTTTTTTTTAATGTAACAGTATTACTTTCTGTGAGTTTGATGCAATAAGATTGACGTGTTTGTGCACAGTGAAATCAAGCACACTTTTAAGGCTGAATGGCTGATACAGTTGTAACTTATTGATTTATTTACTAGAAATGTGTTTCTTTGTTCACTTGAATTGTTATTTTTGGAAACTAGACAGGTGGAGCTGGGGAGGAGGAGGGTTTCAGAGGAGTAAAAAAGTATGTATTTTGTAATGTCGATAAATACACATATTCAATAGCGTGAGCATGTAAAATACTCTGCTACTGCTGCATGAATCAGCATACATAAATTCATAGGATGTTTGCCAATGTATAACATTTGGTGGCAGGGCTTTTAGTTGTGTAGCTCCAAAGAACTCCTTACCTTTGCACATTCGCCAAGTGGACACTGTTTTCAGTTTTAAATCTCAGACAACTTTAATGATTTGCTGGATTAATATCCTGTCTATTGCCTTTCACTGCTTGTATTTTCATGATGCGCTTGCTATATACTGTAAGGTGTCCTTGAGTACTTTGAAAGGCGCCTATAAATAAAAGGTATTATTATTATTATCATTATTATTACATTTATTTATGTAATGAATAGGCACATCTCATTTACTTAGCAGATCACCATGACACTAAATCAGAGGAAGCTCCTATTACTCCTATTAATCCATCATCCTATTGCAAAACATGCACAGATATGTAAAGAGTTCAGACGCAATAACCTCTAAGTGTCATCTGAAATTTTCTTCTAAAATTAGCATTTTTTTTCTCAGGCTCCTATGTCTTGATTCAGTTTTCACTTTTATGGCAAGGTAATTTTCATCGATTTTAACATGAAATAAAGGAACATAAACAGAAGGAGCTAAGAAAAATGCTCATTGTAGAAGAAAGTATGGATTTTGTAATGTATATAGTGGTGGGTCGTTATCGGCGTTAACGTACTGCGTTAACGCGAGACTCTTATCGCGCGATAAAAAAAATATCGCCGTTAACCTATTCTCAAAATTGGGTTGGGAGCTGGGTCTATTTTACGCAAGCTATGATGACTTTCACCTTGATATATTAGCGCGGATGTATACCTGACCGGTGAGCCGTCTGACAAAAGAGTGCCCTTCTGACTCTAACTGCAGTTCGGCAGTTTCACATTAACTCACGAACAATTCATTCATGCCCTCGTGACAAACTGGGGTATTAGACGCAAATAATGAGTAAGGACTGGTGAGAGTGTTATGGAATTTAATAATGCACGCCAAATAGAAAAAGAAAAAATGTGTGCGATGTGTGTGTGTGTGTGCAGACCTTTACTGACAGTCGCGTCATATCACTTTTATTGTCACATCATCAGCAGCACGTGTGCTATGATGAGTGAAAAGCGTGTGGATCTTGGCGTGTGGAAAATATGGCGAAAGGTCCTAAAGACCGCAGTGTTTACTTCAATAATGCCACTAATATATGCACACTCCTCGTCTTAAATTCCATTTCTGTTTAGTTAAGTTATGACTTTAGTCAGATTAAGGTAATCCAAAAAAAAAAAATAAATAAATAAAAAAATTCGCTGTTTCGAGGTTATGTAGGCCTATAGTTCAACATTCATGTTTAACTGAATAAACAGTTAGTAAACCCGTTCTCAAAGACTTATTATTTGGGTAGCACACATATTCTAAATGCCTTCGGCAGAATTCAAATGAGCCATTTTAATCTAGATTAATTTCAAGATTAATCTAGATTAAAAAAAAAAATCTATGATCACCTATAATATAGATACACATATTCAATAGCATGAGCATGTAAAATACTCTGCATGAATAAGAATACATAGATTCGTAAAGGGTTTGCCAATATATAACATTTATTTGTGCAATGAATAGGCACATCTCATTTGCAAAGCAGATCACAATGATACTCAATCAGTGGGAGCTCTAGGCTTCTGTTTTTTCCTTACTTTTATTAGTCCATCATCCTATTGCAAAACATGCACAAATCAGTTCAAAAGAGTGCCATCTAAATTTTTCTTCTAAAATTAGCATATTTTCTCAGGTTCCTATGCCTTGACTCGCTTTTACGGCAACTAATAGGTTATTTTCATCGATTTTAACATGAAAAAACTGAACATAAACATAAGAGGCAGAGAAAAATGCTCATTGTAGAAGAAAATTCTAGATGACACTCAGAGGTTTTTGCATCTGAACTCCTTATATAGTTTCGACCTGTACACAATTTATGCATGTTACAGTACGACGATAAGAATTTAGATATAAAAATATTAAAAAACCCTGAACACAATATCTTCAGAAGGGGTCAGGTTATTTTTTAAAAAGTTAACAACTTTTAAGAATTAAACAACCAATGTCTTTAGGAATAGATGAAAATTTACATTTAGGAATAGGAGGCATTTACATTTGCTCCTCCTTTTTAAGGGTTTCCATTGCTATTCAAACACTCATTCTCAGTCTTAGACTATTTGTTATGTTTTCCATTCCAAAGACTTCCTTCGCTGTCCTTAATCATTTCTCTAGTGTTTGTGGCTTTCTCTGGAGCCATTTGATTGTATTGTTCATTTTTGCTGCAGCGAACAGTATTCATAGGAGATACCTTCTTTTTTTACTTTTTAATAAATCTGTTTTAACTCCTAGCAGAGCTACTAAATAGCCTCAAGGTAAAATTACTTTGAAAGTTTTATTAATGAAATCCAATAAATTTGTTGAGTAAGGAATAGGACAGTCCCAAAAGACTGTGGGGGTGTGTGTGTGTGTGTGTGTGTATGTGTAGCTACTTGTTCTCCACACTTCCTCCAACAGGCACTTGCTTGATTTAAATGAAATTGGGCGATAATTGGGGTGTTTCGAAAACAACGATTAGTCACCTTCCAATAATATTCTGCTAGATGTAATTCTGTGTTTTTCTACATAACTCTAGGCCAGTGTTTCTTAACCACGTTCAACTAGCAACTCTGCTCATTTTCCATGTCTCCTTAACAAAACACACCTGATTTAGATCATCAGCTCGTTAGCAGAGCTTGAAGAACCTGTAATGGGTGTGACAGACAAAGAAGACACCCAAAACATGCAGTGCTGGTGGTCCTCCAGGAACGTGGTTGAGAACCACTGCCCTAGGCTATTCCCTGCAATAACAATAATAATCATAATAAAAGTCCCAACAACGAAAAATGACTGACAGTGTTGCAAATGTCTAGTGTGCTGCATAACTTTGTTTTAATGGCTGTCAGTGCAGAAAACCCTGCTTCAAAAATAATTGCTTGGAATTTTGGTGCCATGTGTAAAATTGTACAGTAGTCGAAGTAAAATGCAAATACAAAATAATACAATGTCATATCTATAGACATTTTTTATACTTCGACTTGAATCTCTGCCATTGTATGTCTACACAGGTGGAGCTGGAGGAGGTGGAGGGATTTCGAGGAATAAGTATGGACTTAGTATTGCTATCAGTTACAAAGATATGCTACTATTAGCATATAAGATACATGTTTCTTCTACTGAATGTATAGAAGTACATAAAAAACCTTGACAGGTGAAGCTGGGGGAGGTGGAGGGGTTCCAAGGAAGAAGTATGTGCTCTGTATTGCGATCAGATACAAAAATATGCTACTGTTAGCATGTAAGATACATGCTAATTCTATTGGATGTATAGAAGTATATAAAAACCTTGACAGGTGGAGCTGAGGGAGATGAAGGGGTTCCAAGGAAGTAGTATGTGCTCGGTATTGCTATCAGATACAAAGATATGCTACTGTTAGCATGTAAGATACATGCTAATTCTATTGGATGTAAAAAAGTACATAAAAACATTGATAGGTGGAGCTGTGGGAGGTGAAGGGGTTCCAAGGAAGTAGTATGTGCTCAGTATTGCTATCAGATAGAAAGATATGCTACTGTTAGCATGTAAGATACATGCTACTTCTACGGGATGTGTAGAAGTACATAAAAACCTTGACAGGTGGAGCTGGGGGAGGTGGAGGGTTTCATTCAAAGGTGAAGCTAAAACCAAAATACACTAGTTAAATGTTGAGCAGGCAATCTTATTAGCTGCAAAGTCAACAAAAGCTAATTAGCTGCTGATGCTAATGTAAATAAAGGACTAACGCAGCATATATTTGCTCTTACCTCTGCAAAAAGTTCCGTTACCGATGTACCCCGGTTTACAGGAGCAACTGTGTCCGCCAACCGTGTTGAAGCAAAGAGCGTTTTCGTCACAGGTATTCAGTCCACGCACACACTCATCGTGCTCTGAAAAACACAAAAAAGAAGTGTGTATGAGCGTGGGTTTGCACACTTTCCTCAAACTTTTTGCATGTTCGGCACTTTCTATCTTCCTTGCTTCTGTTTTTTTCCTCAAAGGGGAAAAAAAAAGTTCCACCTCAAAGATGAAAAACAGGCAGAAGGAGAGAGGAAAGAAAGGATAAAAACACTGAAAGGGGTAGGAGTCAGATGTGTATGAGCACAGTGCTTAGGGAATAACTGACACTATTGTACAAAAATAATGCGCCACAGTCTTTGCTGAAAATCGTCTGCACAATTGAGAGGCTGTCAGAGTTTTTGTACTTAGATTCTCTCTAGCTGGTACGCAAAGGCTCAAAAAGCTAAAAATGCATATTGCTCATTATAATTTAAGTATAAATACAATAAATGTTTTTTTTAATAATTAATATTACAGGTTAAATTTTTTCATATTTTTCATATTTTCATACTTTTAGCAAATAAATAATTACTATCTTTCATTTTGCACCATATTCAGAAGACAAAAAGCGTCATTCAGTACAACAAGAGTTCCATACCAGAAAATTATAGCATATAGGCAAGGCAAATTTGCAGTGCTCAGCATAATTGAGTACACCCCATTTTGAAAATAAATATTTTTATCCATTTCTCAGTGAATATGGGTAATATATTGGTGCATTTGAACAAAACAGATTTATTAAACAGAAATATTTATTCAAATAAAATTTTAGTCACAGAACATCTTTAGAAATGAAAAAAATACATTTAAATTTCTGCAAAATATTGCAAAAAAAAAAAAAAACACAAACTACAACATTTAAAAATATATATATTTTTAGTTTCTTTTGATTTTTGCTATTTTTAAAAATGTTATTTAATATTTCCTTAACATATAAATTTGGACTATAATTTTTGAACCATTATTGTACATCATTTTGTTAGATAAGCTACAGATTTGGCTTCAGTACTGACTAAACTAATGTATATGCACAAATATAATTCTGTAAAGCAGTGGTTGCCAACCTTTTTTTGCCTGAGACCCCCTTTCCCCCCAGAAAATATTGTAAGGCCCCCCCCCAACATTTCATGATATTATCGCTCATATAGGTTTGCAGTAAGGATGACAAAAAATGTTGTTTTCAAACAAACGGTACGTTTATTACTATATCTAGATGTGCTTATGCACAAATGATAGCCTAATACAAAATATAAAAGCAAAACATCAGTAGGCCATTTGTAACTGAAAAACGTAAGTCTTTGGCTTTTAAATTGGCCCTATATTAGTTGCCAATTTTTTAAAGGTTTCTTGTCAGTAGCTGTGACGTCCCTCATCTCATTTTGGGTGTGTGTCAATTATTTTGCCTTGCGCTCAAAAAATGCTCTGGGCTTGTCGTGTTATTGAGAATGAGTTGTCTGCAAATGTCTTATTAATTTGGACGGCCCCATGCATTCGTTAGCAAGAACTTACGCAGATAAGCTGGGTCACAGACTCTTTGCTTCAAGAAAATGGATTAAAACCATAGCTCAGGTAACTATCTTGGTATTTCCTGCATTTGGTGTTTCCAGTATTGCTATTAGCTGCTGAAGGTGAATCAGTGAGACTCCATCTTTTTTGTGGAGGACGAATTACAAATTTGTCCATTTGTTGGTCAGGGGATAATATGCACTAAGGCAATATGATCTTTCTCCTAATTGTCCACTGCTAAATTTTTTTTTTAAATTGACGCGACCCCCCACAAAACTCGCTGATCCTCCTTATGGGCCGGGACCCCCCTGTTGGGAAAAGCTGTTGTAAAGCATCCTATAGAAAATATTAATTGAAATGAGAGATTTGTGGGGGGTGTACTCATATATGCTAAGCACTGTATTTACATAGCACATTTCATACACAATGGTAATTCAAAGTGCTTTACATAAACAAGAATAAAAGATAATAAAATAAGAGAGAATAAAATAAATACTATATTTTATGCAAATAAATAAAATACAATAAATTACAAATAAATAAAAAATAAACAATAAATGTCATATCATATTTAGAATTATTTGATGATTTAAATCAAAATAGTTTTAAGGATTACAATGCAGCCCTAAATATTATATTTTGCCACTAAACTTCAAATTCAATTATCAGCAAAAAGCTTTCAATAATTTAAAATATAATATTTTTAATAATCTTTATAACATTTATGATCACTTATTTCTTTATATATTTTAGTAAATACAGCTCAGAGCATACATGTTGTTTCATTTTTACAAAAACATATACTGAATAATGATATAACTCATATTGTGACATTCACCATATTTTAAGTTCAAGGTAAAAAGATTGTTACAAACACAAGGCATTTAACATCTCATTTGTCTGTGCGCGAATATGATTTATACTGTAATATAAACAGCATTTATTATATTGTTTACCAGGGCACACATTATAATAAAACCGTGCAGGGAAATTGATGATAAAATGCTTAGCAATCATCTCACAGTTTTGCAGTCTTACAATGACCTCCAGGTGACCCAGTGCTAAAAGAACAGCTTCACTCAGTCTGCCTGAAATGCCAATGAAAGGTCCTTTGCCGCAGCCTCCGTCATTAATATTTCTCTTTGGGGGGAAAATGTTCCCAAAGCAGCCAGGAGTTAAGAAGAATTGGAAAAAGAGTTTTGAAGGTGCTGTGTGAAAACTGCAGTAAAACTTCAGCGAAGCTCATAAATATAACATTCTGGCCAATCAAAAAAGTTATGGATAGAAAGCAAACATTTAACTTTTTGTAGCGATGTACAATATATGCAGATAGCTTATTTGTTATCAGCCAATTTTCTTTTCTTTTCTTCTTTTTTTTTTTTACATGAACGGGTGTTAATGTACAGTGGAGTTCAAATTAAGCTCAAATTATAGAGACCATCAGAGTCATTCTAAGATGATTAAAATAGCATTTATTATTTATATGTAATAATGAGATTTATATATTATAAATGGCAGTAAAAAACTTAAAGGGATAGTTTACTCAAATATAAAAATTCTGTCATCATTTACTCATCCTCCACTTGTTCCAAACCTGTTTGAGATTCTTCTGTTGAACACAGAGGATGATATACTGAAGAATGTTGAACGAAAACAGCCATTGACTTTCATAGTATTTGTTGTTCCTACTGTCAATGGCTGCTTTTTTCCCAAAATTCTTCAGTATATTTAGTTTGGTTGTCAACAGAAGAAAGATATTAATAAAAGTTTAGAATCACTTGAATATGAGTAAACAGAGGAAAATGTAATTTTGGGGTAAACTAGCTTACTAACTTTCCTTCATTGTAATAGATCTCTTTCAGCACGGTTTTGAATATCTCAATCTGTTTATTATTAATCTTTTGATTATTTATTTTGAGCTGGATTAATATGACCCTTACTTAATCTTCAATTGATTATACTTATATATAATATTGAGATTTATATATTATAAATGGCAGTAAAAAACAAAAACAAAAGGACAGTTCACTCAAAAAGGAAAATTCTGTCATCATTTACTCATCCTCCATTTGTTCCAAACCTGTTTGAGTTTCTTTCTTCTGTTGAACACAAAGGATGATATACTGAAGAAAGTTGAGGGGGAAAAACAAGCCATTGACTTTCTTAGGTATTTTTCGTTCCTACTATGGGTGTCAATGGCTGCTTTTTCCAAAATTCTTCAGTATATTTTGTTTGGTTGTCAACAGAGGAAAGAAATTAATAAAAGTTTAGAATCACTTGAATGTGAGTAAATGGAGAGGAAAATGTAATTCAGTGGTAAACTAGCTCTACTAACTTTCCTTCATTGTAATAGATCTTTTCAGCACGGTTTTGAATATCTCAATCTGTTCATTATTAATCTTTAAATTATTTATTTTGAGCTGGATTAATATCACCCTTACTTGACCTTCAACCTACTTATAATGTATTTTAATTAGATTTATATATTATAAATGCCAGTAAAAAAAAAAAACCTTAAAGGGGTAGTTTGATTTCATCATTTACTCATACTACACTTGTTCCAAACCTGTTTGAGTTTCTTTCTTCTGTTGAATACAAAGGATGATATACCAACGCAATCTCATGGCAATTCGTACCTTTTTGATTTAGTGGCTAATTCGAATGAATTCGTACGATCTAATTCGTACAAATTAGTACGATTTGCTCATCACCCAATGACGGTTGGGGTTAGATGTGGGGTTGGGTGCCACGCCTCCTTTTTAAAATCATACATTTTCGTACGACTGAACTCGTACGAATTCATACGAATTAGCCACTAAACTGACAAAACGTAAAATACTTGCAGTACGTTTCCTCGTGAGATCAGGCTGGATATACTGAAAAATGTTGGGAAAAAAAATACAGCCATTGACTTCCACAGTGTTTTAACATGGATAACCTTCAGAATATCTTGTTTTGTGAATAAAGAAAGAAATCTACGGTTTCAATTCAAATTTAAAACCACTTAAGTCGTTCAAATTTGTTTTGGTTCAACTATCGCTTTAAATCAGGGTGCGAATTTCAAGGGGGTGTTGGGAGAAATTGACCCCCTAATTAACGTTTGATCCTGCCCCTGAAGGACATTAAAACAAGATGTATAGGGAGTCATTCCTTTAATACTAAGAAATAGTTCACTTTGATCTGTATTTTGAATAATAAAATTATTAATTAAAGTAATAGATAATAAGCATACATTTGACCACCCCTATAACGGTTCATACCACTGTGAATGCATAATGGCACCAATTAGTCTATGCGAGAAAAAGTTCATTCAACAGTCTGAAACTGGCAGATCTAGAGCACTGATGGACATTGTAAGCGTTTTCTCAAAGTAGGTGTTTGTATCTTTATATGGCCTTAAAGTAGTCAAATTAGACACATACGTTTGTATAGTTTGACCTACAGTAACGTCTGAAAGAGGTAATCAGAGGATGCTGTGAGTCAGAATACACTAAATATCCCTCAAAACACTGAAAACTTAAGTATGTTTTATTAATAAAATAGATGTAATTAAAAATAAATACATAAATGACTGAAGCATGTGTTACACAAACTAACATTACTGAAAAAGTTGACCCCCCTGATCGTCAGCGTGTAATTCGCACACTGCTTTAAATGAAGATCAGAAATATCAAAATTAAACAACACTCAGTCATTGGTGTTAATTTGGTTATTTCCTTGATTATCTGACACACCATCATTTACAGGCAGTTTAATATTCCTGTTTTCACTGACTTCGAATGATTGTGAGCCATTTTAAAGTGACAACAGGTTAAATGCATTGAAGTTTAGCAGATTTTAACTGGTGGTGCAAGTGTAGGGCTTGGTGCTGGAGACCATTTTCAGGGGCTTTGTAATATAATTGCTCCTTCTGCAGCAAAGTTCCTTGTTTATTTAGCCAGAAGGAGAATATAGTCCCTATAGACCATTTTTAGATATGTAAACAAAAACAATGGTCCCAACGTATTTTCTGTTTTACATTTTTAATTTTTATAGCTTCCGAGAATCCAAAAAAAGCCTCATATTGATAATGTTATGATAGCTGTTTTAACATAAGGTTATGATTGAATTGCCTCTTGTTACAGTCAGAAAATGTTTATGGGCCAATGACATCACCACATTGAAATGGTCTATAGCCACATCAGTCTAGAAAATAGCAACTTTTTTATTTTCGGTCGCTCTTAGTACATGATGTAACTACAGAAGGGTCAAGATTTGAATAGGAAATTATCAAAATAGTTGCTAATGGTCTAATCTGATTCAATGATCTATGCTAAGCTAAGCTAAAAGTGCTTCCGGAGATCAGCTGAATGCATTTTAAACACAGTAAAACTCAACTGTTTATCTGTAAAATGAGCTTATTTCCAAAACCAAAAAGTGGAGTGTTCCTTTAAGAGCCCTAAATTCAACTGTAGCATTTAAAACATTCGATTCATCACTTTTTTCTCTCATGTAATGACCCAAAAGTATAAAACGTAAGCCAATAAAAAAAATTGGTCCAATCTCAGCTCCATCAGCTCTCTCGACGCCAGCTCTGTTTAGCTCAATCAGTGATATTACAGTCATGCCAAGCAGAGTCTGACTGAGATGAATCCCTCACAGTGGATGTGTTTGTGTGGTCTGATTTCTCATCTGCGTTGACTCATCTGCCCATGACAGCTAAAGCGACACCAATTATCCTCCTAATTACTCATATTAACAAAGCTCTTCTCTCCTTCTCACACACATATTCATTTGCTTTCTATCCTCCAGATGGGCTGATCTGACAGCCACCACTAGGTGAAAAATGGAGAATGTTTGTATGGTTTACAGCACTCAACTATACTTTCATCTCTTCTGTTTTCGTCTCTCCAATCCCCAATGTTTGCACCTGCCATGGCGTCTTTTTCTTCATGTCACTTTTCATCTCCTCAAAAATCATCCTCCGCTGAAGCGAAACAGCCTAATCAACTTTAGTCATAAATCTTACAACCCAGATCCATAAATCGCTCTCATTAAAATGCCATTAAATCTTGTCATTAAAATGCACTTTAACTGATGAATGATGTTGATTGGATTGGTGTTCATAATGCAGCAATTCCTCGCCTTTTAACATCTGATCAGTTGAATTGTGGATCTTAAGCCCAGTATAATGCCCCTTTCCACTGCTGAATAATAAACCGAAGAACGCTAATCGTAACTTTCGAATTAGAATTATTACATCTCAAATAAAATGACTCAGAATCATCAAGTAAACAAAGAATTGCAAGGAAAAAAAACACTAAATAATGAGTTCACATCTAGCACTTTCTATTTTATTCATATTTTGGCATTTATTGCATCCTTTTTTCTCAAGATTTTAACAAAAAGTCTGAATTGTATAAGTTTGAAACTGAGACAAAGTCAGAATTGTTAATATATTGTATTATTTTCCTTTTTCCTTGCAATTTATTTACGTCTTGTTGTTAAATCTATATAAATCTATTTGCAATAATTTTTTTCTCATATCTAGCGTTTATATCTGGGTATAAATTTTTGCATGTCATGATTTTGTCAAGTACGATGCGATCCTGAATTAACATAATTTTTATTCAAAATGTACTCCATACCCATTCCCTACACCTAAACCCAAGCATAACTGTAAATTATTCCCAAAATCAGAGGGGATTGATTGGATAACAATCATGTAGAAGTGCATAGATCTAACTGTAAGCCTAAACCATAAACGGTAAACATATCCATTAATTCTGATTAGCTGATTGGTTGTTCCAGGATCAACATAGACGTTAATCCAGGAACATGTCCTACTTGTTGAAATCAGGTTGTCGTTAATTTTTCCTTTCACAATTCTGAATTTATAGCTCACAATTCACATTTTTTTCTTAGCTCTTTAAGAAATAAACTTGCAATGGCAAAAAGAAATGTTAGAAAGTCATCATTTCCTTTTAATTTTTATTCAGTAGTGGAAACCAAGCTTCCATATCTTTCTTTTTTACTTCAAACAGGCAAATAACAAATATTTGTCATGGGCAGATATAATTTTAGGAAGACAAGATTGTGTTTCGGCATTTAGTGGATGGTTTACCCCAAAAATAAACTCCTTTTAGTCATTCTCATGACTCAGTCAACCTGTATGGCTTCTTTATTCTGTGAAACTCAAAAATAAATATTTAGCAGAATGTCCAAGCTGTTCTTTTTTTTTTTTTTTTTTTTTTTTACAATATACAGTTGAAGTCAGAATTATTAGCCCCCCTGAATTATTAGCTCCCCTGTTTGATTTCTGTTTAAAGGAGAGAAGATTTTTCCAACACATTTCTAAACATAATAGTTTTAATAACTCATTTCTAATAACTGATTTCTTTTATCTTTGCCATGATGACAGTATATAATATTTGACTAGATATTTTTCAAGACACTTCTATGCAGCTTAAAGTGACATTTAAAGGCTTAACTAGGTTAATTAGGTTAACTAGGCAGGTTATTGTATAACAATGGTTTGTTCTGTAGACAATCGAAAAAATATATATAGCTTAAAGGGGCTAATAATTTTGACCTTAAAATGATTTTTTTTTTAATTAAAAACGGCTTTTATTCTAGCTGAAATGAAATAAATAAGACTTTCTCCAGAAGAAAAATATTATCAGACATGTTGTGTAAATTTCCTCAATTTAGGAAATATTTAAAAAGAAACAAAAATCTAAAAGGGGCTAATCATCCTGAATTCAACTGTAAGTGAATGGTAACCCTGATTGTAAGAGTTTCTTTCATTGTATGTAACAGAACAACATGAACATTCTTCAAAACATCTCCTCCAGACAGAGAAGATGAGTAACTGATGACAATTTTAATATCAGAGTGAACTATCTCTTAAAAAAGCTGAAACTAATGGAAGAAACTTTGAAGAAGCATTTACATGGACAGTTCTGTCCAGAATAATGAGCATAAATGAGCTGATTGGAAACTAACGTCCTTTTAAGCTTAACATCTGCTGACTGCCAAGAAGAACTAATGAAGCATTATGAGAGAGACGGGAGAAAAAGAAATTCCCATAATGTCAGTTAAGGCAATTTTCCCCCTAAAATAAAAACTAACTCTAAGTAATGACTGGTACTGTTGGCGTTACTGACAAATCCGCGCATCATGCTTACAGGTTTGTTCATTGCAGAGTAAAGAATGTAATTAGTAAATATCATTGAGCCGATCATGATTAGACAGAGCTTTAATGAACAGATACGAAAACAGTGGAGCGCAATTAAAATAATTACAGTAATTCCAATAACTTCTGATGTTTTAAATTAAAACAAGATCAACTGATTAAAAGTGCTTATTTTTTATATCAGGTAAAGTCTATTCCAGCTTCAAATTAAATGAGCTCCGGCTTGATCTGATGTGACTGCAGCCTGCAGATTATCTCGTAATAATCCCACAGGCAAAATACGCAATGTTTTTCACTGTGCGACTGCACACATGAATAATTGAAAATAATAATGTTTCGCCAGCCTCGCTGAGACACTATGTAATTACAGAAGCAGATCCACAGCTTTGAGCCAATCCAAAAACTGACGCACGCCTTTCAACCAATCATCAAAAGGGGAAGAGATCCAGAGGGAAGAAGAGAGATTAAACATATAGTGTTAAACTGATAACTGCTGCGAGTAATGCATTTATTAAATGGCTATAAAAGCAGCGGGGTGTGCATTTAAATGAAAAACCATCTCTCACCTTCACGATTCATGAAGGCTCATGAAAAATATGGCGATATTTGTGCAGAAATGAGTGTCTTGGATCAAGTAAGGGAGTTTCAAAGTAAAATGACCACTTAGTAGCACTAAAAAAGATGTTCAGTTTTGTTATCATTTAAAAATGTACATATTGTGGCAGCTTGGAAGTCAAATGGGACTAAAAGGTGCTTTATTGCATTTCAAAATAAAACCTACACTAAACCTAACCAATAGTGTTAAAGAAAAAAGTGGCATAAACAAAAAAAAAAACGCATGTGTTAAGGCAACCATGCCATTTACCTTGTTTTAACACAGCTTACAGCACAGAATTGAGTTTCACTACAAGTGAGTAATGCGTCCATGTAAACTTAGTCATTCAGTGCCACGCATTAAAAGCCAAATTAAACAAGTGGGTCTTAAGCTTGGCTTTAATAAGTGGCAGGTCAAAGCTCAGTAGGACGGGTATTCCAAAGTTTATGATTACAAAGTTTATGATAACAGCCTTCTGAGCCTACTAGTAGGTGCAGAAGGCCGCTACTGGCCCATATCTATCAGCTGATTGAATGCCCATTGAATCGACTGATAATACTCAAATCGGCTACTTTTTAATGAATTAGCCATTTTTCTGACAATACATTAAATAAATTACATAAAACAAATATTTTCTCATGAAATTAGGCATCTGTCAGTCTAGCATGATCATTCTAAAATTTGGTTTGCTGGCCCCTCTCCGTTCATTCCACTTCATAATAGATAAGAAGCGTGAAAGACATCAGATGCTTTTCAGCTCAGAGTTAACTTTTTTTCAACTTCAGTTCCTCATATCATATCACTCCTGCAAAAACAAAAAGGTGCCCGACAGCGAATAAGCAAAAAAAGTGTGCAAAACGCTCACCACCAATAGAAAACAAGCATAAAAAAGCGCCTCTAACTGCAAACATAAAAAAGCATTCTGTGCGATCGATCGGTGATTAACAATGAACTGTTGTTATGAGTGCAATAATTTCAAATAATATCTAGTAATAATTATAAGACTACTTTATTAAATCTTTCTCCATCTTGCTGCAGTGCTCATAAAGTTTCAGCCGATGAAAATCAGTGCTAACACCATTTACCTTCTTTAAGAAAAACACTCAATTCCAGCATATTTAACTACTGACTCCGCACTCAATGTTGCTCAATGCTGTTTAACTGATGATGCTTTCTTCAAGGCCATTAGAGGTATATCTATATAACTAAGCAATGAAAGTTGTTCCACAGAGCACTTTCATACAGCAAACCAGCTCTTTCAACACACACAAAAAACAACATGCAGCATTAAAACCAACATAGGTCAACATCCACAGCGAAACCTGTCAGCAAGGTCAGCGTAATGCAGACAACTTGAAAATAATAACAATAAATAATAACTATGCAGCTGGCCTTGATCACACGTGCCTTTCTAAGAGGATCAGCAGAAGAAGAAAAAAAAGATTCTTGAGTAGTTTCTAAAATAAAGGCTAAATTAATGGTTGGCCGTGAGTGCACCTTGCAGGCCCAGGTGCCGTTTTCTGTGCTTCTTAGAGTATTTATTGAGACAGAAACCTTCCTGGCCTTTTCGTTGTAATTAATTCAGTTTTAAAGTAGGTCACAGAAGGACTAAGGCTCATTTATCGCGTAGATGTTCCCTTGCGCCGTGTTTTTGCTTCCTTATCCCGCACTCCTGAAGAGATTTAATTGCTTTTTTTAAGTTAAAGATCAGGAGCACGTACCATCTGTACTTTTCCTCAGTGAAATTATTCGCATATGCTCTTACTTTCCCCCTCCTCCCCAAAAAAACTCTGCTTTTTTGGGTCTCTCCCTCTGTTTAATTCATTTTCCTTTTATTGAATGTCTTATTAAAGCAAAGGTAAAAACAAAGCTTTATATGTTGCATAAAACAAACCTCATTAGTACAAAAAAATAGTAAATAAATAAAAAATAATACTTTGTTAGGTTCTGCATGTGTTGCCTGGAGATTAAAACACATCAAACATTATTTTTTAATTATGTCTTAGTAATTCGTTTAAAACATTCTCTCTATATTGTTGCTCGTATTAAAATAATTAGCTCCTATGTTTACTTGTCATGTTTTATATAAACTAAAAGGTAGATGCTCTACTAACACACACGGACAAGACAATAATAATTTAAGGAGTGTTTTTTATCTTGTTTCTAAATAAGGGGCGACATGGTGGTTAGCACTGTCGCCTAACAGCAAGAAGGTCGCTGGTTCAAATCCCGGCTAGACCAATTGCCATTTCTGTGTGGGGTTTGCATGTTCTCTCGGTGTTCGCGTGGGTTTCCTCCGGGTGCTCCGGTTTCCCCCCACAGTCCAAAGACATGCGGTACAGGTGAATTGAATAAACTAAGTTGGCTGTAGTGTATATGTGTGTGAATGTGAGTGTGTATGAGTGTTTCCCAGTACTGGGTTGCAGCTGGAAGGGCATCCGCTGTGTAAAACATATGCTGGATAAGTTGGTGGTTCATTCCACTGTGGTAGCCCCAGATGAATAAAGGGACTAAGCCGAAGGAAAATGAATGAATGAATGAATTAATTAAAAAATGAATATCTAAATAATGAGATATATTAAGTTACATTTACCTGAGAAGCACACTAAGATTTTAAATCTTATTTTATACTTATAAAAATTAAGTGACTTTATGATTAAAAAAATATCAGCGATGTAAGAAAAGACAAGATTAAAATATTTTCTGTTTAATTAAATTTGACATTATTGTTATTATTAATATACAATAATTTAGATGCATATTTATATACTTCAAGTGTACTTATTAACAAACCTGTTAAATAAATAGATCATTACATTCAATAGTTTATTTAGAATTGTATTTATTTATATTACTAATATACACTCTCTGGCCACTTTATTAGGTACACCTTACTAGTACCGGGTTGGACCCCCTTTTGCATTCAGAACTGCCTTAATCCTTCGTGGCATAGATTCAACAGGGTACTGAAAATATTCCTCAGAGATTTTGGTCCATATTGACATGATAGCATCACTCAGTTGCTGCAGATTTGTCAGCTGCACATCCATGATGCGAATCTCCCATTCCACCACATCCCAAAGATGCTCTATTGGATTGAGATCTGCTGACTGTGGAGGCCTTTTGAGAACATTGTCCTGTTCAGGAAACCAGTCTGAGAGGATTCACGCTTTATGACATGGTGTGTTATCCTGCTGGAAGTAGCCATCAGAAGATGGGTATACTGTGGTTATAAAGGGATGGACTTGGTCAGCAACAATACTCAGGTAGGCTGTGGCATTGACACAATGCTCAATTGGTACTAATGGGCCCGAAGTGTGCCAAGAAAATATTCCCCACACCATTACACCCCCACCACCAGCCTGAACCGTTGATACAAGGCAGGATGGATCCATGCTTTCATGTTGTTGATGCCAACTTCTGACCCTACCATCTGAATGTCGCAACAGAAATTGAGACTCATCAGACCAAGCAACGTTTTTCCAATCTTCTATTGTATAATTTAGGTGAGCCTGTGCAAATTGTAGCCTCAGTGTCCTGTTCTTTTCTGACAGGAGTTGCACCTGGTGTGGTCTTCTGCTGCTCTAGCCCATCCGCCTTAAGGTTCGACATGTTGTGTGTTCAGATCATTTTGACCATGTCTACATGCCTAAATGCATTGAGTTGCTGTCATGTGATTGGCTAATTAGAAATTTGCATTAACAAGCAGTTGGACAGGTGTACCTAATAAAGTGGCCAGTGAGTGTATGTGTGTGTGTATATATATATATATATATATATATATGTTTTTTTGTGAAAAAAGTACATTTAAAATGTTAAATTAAAATGTAAATATAATTATTAATAAAATATAATTTACCAAAACAAATGTGGATTGTAATTCAATTTTGGATTGTAGATTGTTGGAGAAGGAGAAAAACAAAATAAATAAGCTTATTAAAAAGGGCAGGTACTGAGGTGTGTACTACTCACTATAAAAAAGATAGCGCATGATGGACAAATTTGTCAGTATGATGAACTACAATTGTGATCCTCTTTTGATACAGTCCAAGCGCTTGCAAGCTCTTTTAGCTCAAGATTAAGTCAGCCCCTGTGTTTCAGAGAATGATACAGGAAGTATTTTTTTACCAACAGTGATCAGATTGTATAACCAAAGTCATACTAGATGAATGCTGAATTGTAATAGCATTAATACTGTAGATATGGACTAGTGTCTACTCATTGTTTGAAACTAAAGTGTGCAATATGAATGTAATTTTATTAATTTCATTGCATTGTTCATTTTTATATATGTAATTTATTTTATAGTATGGAGAGTTTTGCTGTGACATGTGAATTTCTATTTGGGATTAACAAAGCCTAAACAAACAAACAAAATGTGTCAAAACCCTTTAAATTCCCTTGAGTCATGCCTTAACCATACATTCTTCACAAACTTTCCTTGGCACATGTGAATTGTCACTGTACTCACCTGTGCAGGAGTAATCATCAATACGAACGAAGCCGGTGTGACAGACGCACATAAAAGAGCCCGGTGTGTTCATACAGACGGTGTTCTCCCTGCAGTAGTGCTTCCCCTCCGCACATTCGTCGATATCTGCAAACACAACAAAACACACGCTGTACTCTGACCTCAACACGACACCATCCTCAAAGCATTTGGGAAGAGGAACTGGCAAAAAGCAGCATTCACACCGCAGCTGTGATCAATTAGCAGCATTTGTCAAGAGTGCTGGAAGATCTAGTCATTACATCACCGACCAAAAACACTGCAGTTCACACTGATTAAGGGAAAAATAACAGGAACGCTAACACCATGTTTCAATGAATATTTAAAGGGAAGCACAGACATTTGAATTTGGTAATTTAATCAAGCATTTGTTGCCTTGAAACTCTCAAATTGGCTGCTTGTTTTCTATGGAACACTACTAAACTACTAAATAAACTGTGCTTTAAGTGGTTTAGTGCCTAAAGATACTGTAGTTTTAGATTATTCTAAATGATAACATGACCATCATATGCTTGCAGATATTTGAAATAATGCTAAGTGAATATACTGTATTTGTTTATCTGGAAAGCATTAGTCAGTTATTCTCTTTTAAAAATATATTTTCTGTGTTGAAGTGTTTGTATTTGTTTTGTTCTCTGTAACTCTGCTCATTTATCCAATTATATTTGGGCACCCCGGGTTGCAATGGTGGAAAACATAGCAGTTTTCATTTCAGTCAGAAATGCTGTCTCATATACTGTATGAGAAAATGCATATTTCAGAAGACAGCAGTCTCCGAAATGTAGATTCAGAGTTACCTATTTTATAACCAAATTTTACCTTTTGCAAATGATTCTAATATTACAAACGTAAACATCAGCTGATCAGCTAAAAGTGTGTGGCTTGATCCGCAGACATGGGCACAATTTGTTGGTGTCATCAATCTGGCAACCTGCTTCTGTGTCATGTCGAAGGAGGAGGGGCCCTAAAAAAAAATCTTAGGACCCTATCATACACCTGGTGCAAAAAGGCAAAAGACATGTTTGGCTGTTGCTATTTTCAGACCAGCGCAACCCTAATTGTCACGTTTTGCGCCATGTTGTTTAGATAGCAAATCCATTTGAGCCACTTTGTGGACTCATGGGTGTGCCGGTCTAGAAAGGAGGTGTGTTAAAGCGTATTGTTGGCGCGTTGCTATTTTAAGGAACTTAAATAGACTGCGGCATTGACCAACGAAAAGCTGGTCTAAAGTCCAGCGCAGAGTGCGTTAGTTATGCACCTATGCAGGTCCAAAATGCGTACACATTGCTTAATGCACACAAGATGTACAGCATCTTTACATATGAAAAAAATAAAGGATTAAAATGCTACAAAAAATATTCATTTCTACATAAATATAAAAACCTCTACCTTGATGCATCATCTCGGGCAATGACAATTTGCATTTGTATAATGTTATTATTATTAGCAGAATTATTTATTATATACATGTTTATTTTTGTTTTAATAAAAATCACCATATGTGGCATAAAAATAGGATGTGTGTTTGGATATAACTGTTTTTTGACCACACTTTATTATTATTGTTCATTTATTCATTGCTGGAAATTAGAACTGAATTCAGAAATAGTTTTGAAACAAATATTTGCACTTAACAAACGAAATTACATGTGCTAATGGATGTCTTCAGTGGAGGAGCGTACACCGTTTCCTTATCCATGAACGTAAAGGAGTAAAGTAAAGAATAGGTAAAGAGGCCGAATGGTGGAGGCTTGTTCTTTATCCTTGCTGTAGATGGTCTGTTAAACTGTTTTGTCGCTAGTGAAGCATTCAGTTTTTCCACTTACAAAGTCCACCATGTAAATAGCAAATGCGCCATGGCGCGACGCAACTGACTCTTAAAGGGAATGGGAGATGGGATTCTCATTGGTTTAATGCACGTTATGCTCAAAGCACACCCAGGCCATGACTCAATAAGAGAATAAGCACAACCCTGTTATGCACCGCGGCACAAACCTTATTTTTCCATTCTTAAAATAGCAAAAGTGGATTCAGACACACCCTTAATGCTTTTGCGCCATGCGCTTTAGACTTTGTACCTAGATCGATAAAATAGAGCCCTCAGATTTTTTCTTTATTTGGACCGCAACACCTAGTTCAACCACTAGATGTCAATCCTACATACTGCACATACTGTATGCACCTTATTGGCGTGGCCCAACTTTTTTGAGTAGGGTCTGGATGCAGACATGATGCAATCTGAGCTGCATGCAACCCTAACCCTACCCCTCACAGTGACGTCACTAGCTCCATTGAGACTTTTTTGGGCATCTACCTGAAGGTTTGATAAAAAGATGGCAATATGTAGAGGTCTGAATATATTTAGAAAAATAATGCAGAGCGCTGCATGTGTGACTCAGTTCAGTCCTTACACTGCATTAAGAGACCTTTCGCTTTCTGTCCCTTTCACTCCCTCACTTTCTCAGCCTCCAGCTTTTTCTCTTCCACTTTTCATAGATATACACTCGTCCTTCGGTCCACCCACTCGCTCCTCCTCAAGAACACTTTATATAATCTTCTACACATTTCTTTTCTCTGTTTATATCACCCCAGCACAAAATCGTGCTCTTAATCAGCATTTTGTCTCCTTTCCAGCAAAATAATCAGTTTATTATTCTTATTACAAAATATTTAGTGAAGAAACATTTGAGTGAAGAAGATCTGTTATATATTATTCATTCATTATTGTTCTTTTCTTTCATCCACTCATATTCTATCCATCATTATGTTTTTCCAACCAACCATCCATTTTTATTCAATCATCATTCATCAATTTATCCTTCTTTCCATCATTCCATTAATTTTTCCATACATCATACTGTACATTCACTCATTCATTTTTGTTCTATTCTTACATTCACTTATTTTCTATCAATAATGCCATTTTCAATCCATCCATATATCCATCCATCCATCATTCATTCATTCATTCATTCATTCATTCATTCATTCATCCTTACATCCACTCATTCTCTATACATGAATTGTCCATCCATCCATCTATCATTCTATTCCTCCACTGTCTCATTCTCCAATCCATCCATCATTCATCAATTTATCCTTCTATCTATCATTCATCAATTTTTTCATACATCTTACCATTCACTCATTCATTTTTGTTCTATTCTTACATTCACTCCTTTTCTATGCGTAATGCCATTTTTTATCCATCCACCATTCCATTTTCCATTCATTGATTCATTAATTCATTCATCCATCCATCCTTCGATCCATTCATTCTCTATACATGATACTTCCATCCATTCGTCTACCTTTCTATTCATTCACTGTCTCATTCTCCAATCCATTCATCCATCCATCAATCCATCCATCCATCCATCCATCAACCCATTTTTCACCCTTCTATCCTTTTATCCATCCATCATTTTATTGTTTCCTAATTTTTTTCATTAATTGACTCAGATTGATTCAGAACAGATTAAGAGTATTTTCTATCCATCATTTCATTCTTCCTATTCATCTATTCATGCATTCTTCCACCCACCTGTCTATACATTCATCCATTATATTATTCCTCCATTGTTTCCTTCTTCAATCCATCCATCCATCCATCCATCCATCCATCCATCAATCACCACAATTGTCTAGTGTAGGGTTGCAGTGATATAATAACCAATAACTTAAAAAATCAAATCTTACTAACTAACTAACACAAAAACATAGCAACCCCTTTCTGAAAACTGATATTTATAGATCCACACAGTTGCTTCAGCAATGGACTGATAAAATCCAGTTTCCATGTTGAAATCTACACACACTGTAAATCCATCAGCGCAGTGTTGTTTGGTACAACACCAAATAGTCTAGAGAAATCCGTATCTGTATTATCTGTCGCAATGTGTCTGCTTTGGAGGATTTAGAGCTTAAAGTGAGGATGAAAAAAAAACTCAATCATCACTTCTGTAATTGAAAATGTAATGCCTTATCCAGCCAGTTTTTGTTCTTGAAGATATATATCCCGAATTAATAATTTAAAGTTTATTTCAGAGCAGCGTCGGCACTGGTGTTATTCATTTGCCTGGGGCTGTCACAGACTACAGTCTACAAGAGTGCACAAATGCTGGATTCCTATTAAAATGACAGAACAAAGTGTTTCATACAGAGGCCTTATAGCCAATTATTTAAAGCCTGTGGGTGTATCTTCATGCTAAAATATATTGTGCAACAATAACTACACTAAAACATGTTGATTGTTGCCACATAAACATAAACACACAAAAAGATTTAGCCCTTTATGTGACAGGGAAAATCAACACATTCCTAAATGCTAGAAAAATCCAACAGTGTTTAATAAAGTGTGCTATTATGACCCAGCAGGTCCTCTCAGATTTGAGTTCTGAGTCCTACTGATACAGAATCTTTTTGAGAGACTTACAGAAGCATTTTCAGAAGCATTTCCACTTTCTATCAACATCAGTTTTCATTGTTCAGATCACAAGTAGTCAGGCGAGACGCATTACAATTTCCACCAGGTACTAACATGTTCAAATGTACATTTCTTTATTGACCATGTGTTCAGATTGACACCAAAATCCTTCCCTCTTATTCCTTTACAGCCTACATCATTTTTTGTGCGACTGAGTAATATTGAATGAACACAGCCAAGCTGCACGGCTTACAGGTTAGTAGAAAAGCAAGCAAATGAAAAAGATACGGATTGCAACCGTATTTAGATTGTAATCTTTTCAAGTGTGAATATCATGTTTTGTTGCACTTTCTGTTAACATGTTCCCATAACGTGTTCGGGCAATAGGTGTTTATTTGTGGCTGTTTGAAGGCATTCAAATTCAAATTTGACTGGATATGGTTGAAAGAAGACAACTTCAAAGCATTAAAGATCCTGTTTTAAAGGGATAGTTCACACAAAACAAAAAATGACCACCATTTACTTTCTTTCATGGGGTTTTACCCCTTTATGAGTATTTTCCCTAACAGAAAAGAAGTTACTTGCAGACATTGACAGCCATAGGAAAAAAAAATACTCTGGAAGTCAATGGCTATTGGGTTCCAGCTTTCACCAGATTGAAGAAACTCAAATATGTTTGGAACAAGTAGAGAGTGAGTAAATGATGACAGAAATTTCCGTTTTGGGTGAACTGTCTCTTTAAATGTTTTTAGTGACATTCACTTGTAATTACATTGAAATAGGGACCAAACATTTTTCTAATGTCACTCCCAAAAATGTCTGAATTTGCTGTAGGCGTCCTGTTGCGGCACACGGTTTTGTTTTCATCCAAAGTTTGAATACGGCATATAACATTTGCATATAAAGGACTGTTTTCATTTCATGTGTAATGGAATAAACTTGTCACTTCCTGGGAAACTAGCGCAATATATTTTATTATATATTAATAAAAATGATTGTTTCTGTAAACATTTTCTCAACAAGCTGGACCTCACAGCAGTCGATGACACACTAATAACAAACATGTTTTCTTGCAATTGGAGGCAGGTGGATGATGTTTGCAAAAATTCATTTATTTTCCTTTGGCTTAGTCCTTTACTTATCAGTGACCACCAAAGCGAAATGAACTGCCAACTATTTCAGCATGTGTTTTACTCAGCAGATGTCCTTCCAGCCGCAACCCAGTACTGGGAAACACCTATACACTCATACTATGGATACGCACTCATACTATGGGCAATTTAGTTCATCCAATTCACCTTTAGTGGATGTCTTTGGACTGTGGGGGATGTCAACAGAGGTAAAACAACTCCAAACAAAATTGCCAACTGGGCCAGCCAGGACTCGAACCAGGGACCTTCTTGCTGTGAGGCGACAGTGCTAAGCACTGAGCCACCGTGCCGGCTTTTTGAGGAAATTCTATATTATTACACAGTCATTTTTGAGGATAGACTTTTGTTTGCAAATTTCTTAAAATAATATTTAAAATATTGTGCAATGAGATTAATCAAGTTAGCCAATCACATCGTCTGTATGTAAATGGGTCATTATCATATAAAAAGTGTGTTCGACTCAACTGAGTGAATAATTGCTTAGAACTTATACACATCTTTGCATTTCAATCTTACATTTTATTAAGTGACATCCTAAAATGTTCATCAAATTCAATGCGGAAAGTGACACAAACAGCTGAAAAAGGTGAGTTTTGCATTAAAACAAATGTTCCACAGCATTTGAAACGTTTTCAAAAACATTTTTACAATTTTTCAATTCATAAAATGATTGATTGTTGCAGTTTATTTAAGGTCTTATTAACATTTCAGATAGCTTTCAGGCAACTGCCTTGACATTTTAGAGGGCTGCCAAAACTATTAATAAGTTATACAGCAGAATGTTTTTGACTCTTCTCGATTGATAAATAGAGATAAAGAGTGTTTTGTAATCTTTTAGTAAGTTTCACAAACTAATTTCGAGAGGAGCACGTGATATGACTAATCGTGGTTGGTCTCTCATCTGTAATCATTAGGAAGCCAATCGGATTATTCCAAACTCACTATAAATAGCCCATCTATCGTTACTCCCTTATCTTTGTTTTTTGAAGAATCCCCCATCCACCCTATCTCCCTTTCCCTCTTTTTTAATGGGGAGCTCTCGAGAACTACCTGATATCGAACCTCCTTACATGCTCATTGACCAGGCGGGAGCCCTGGGCTCAATTATCTCCAAGCTCAGGGTTCTCTCCCGGGACAGCATGCCAAACCTGCTATTTTTATCAGGCAATATTTAAGTGTGAAATCTTGAATGCTATTTTTTGGATATTACATGTAGTCTAATATGTAAAGTGTAAGCATATATGAGCTTAAAGAGATGAAAAAATGAAAATTTACTCACTATTTACACACCCTCGAGTGAACTTTTATGATTTTTTTTTTATTCTGTTAAACACAAAGGAAGATATTTCGAAGAAAAGCTGAAAACCTGTTGATATGTATAGTATAGACTATTCCAAATTCTACGAAAGTCAATGGTTTTCAGCTTTCTTTAAAATATCTTCTTTTGTGTTCAACAGAATAAAGAAAGCCAAACAGGTTTGAAACAAGTGGAGGATGAATAAATTTTACGTTTTGGGTGAACTGTCCCTTTGACAAGTGCAATTACATGATAAAATTGTAACGCTCGAAGCTTACGCTGCTATTCAGAACCAATAATCGAAAACAGAAAGCAGCTGAAGGATAGCGTAGGGTTGGGTGATATAGCAAAAATGCAATCTCAATTAATTACTTTCCATATTGAACAATAACGATATATATTTCGATATCAGTTATTAATGTTTACATATTTAAAAGAGTATCCCAACAATGACTGAAGCCACCAAAATTAGACGGTCTATTAAATAACATGACCTATTTTTTGGTGGGCGATAGCTGAAAATTCGTTGCATCTCTAATATCAACACACTTCTAGATTCCCATTGTTGCACATTTCTGCTGTGTGGTTGGCTTTTAGATCAATATAGAGTAAAAAGTCCAAAGCGTATCATTGTAATTGACATCAATTTTATTGCGATTCGATATAATATTGTTTATCGGCCCAGTCCTAAAACTAGAAATAGTCCGAAAATATCAGCCACACTCTCTCTGAGCTCCCATGTATGTTTAGACAAGGGTACAGCCTATTAAATAGCAGCGATCCACAGGAACCCTCCTTCACATCTGTACACACACGCTCGCGCAGCGTGAACTCCAGGGTTTACAATGCATTAATTACAGCTGTAAGGATAATAGCGGCGCTGAAATATTCATTCAGCGAGACACTAAGTAATCACCAGTCAACAGCTTTCGTCAGCAACTCCTTCGTCTGTGATTGCGGGCAATTTAGTGATTTGCGAAAGCCCTGTTATTTGCTTATACAAAACAGAAATTTGGAGCAAGCAGATCTGTGGGGGGTCAAATAACAGGTGCCGGGGCTTTGATGGATTTGGAGTCTCATTGGTTTGTGCGGCGTTTAGAAACATACATGGTTTGTCTGTGGGAGTTTGAATACCTTGGCAGTAGGCGCTGTCGTCCCTGAGCGCGTGGTATCCTTCTTTACAGCTACAGCAAGCTCCTGCTTCTAGGTTAATGCAGTCAGAATTTTCCACACAGTTGCGACTGTAACCCTCCGTGCAGAAATCATGCCCTGGAAATGAAAAAGGGAGAGAGTTAAAGTGTTAAACAATGCCCAAATCTGACATCTTTGATGCACTGTATTTATTTTATTCCCTATTTTGTGCAATTTTCCAGGGTAATATATTGAAAGGATTTATTTGTTGATGTGCTTTCGGGACGCTGGGATGTTTTGCGTCCTGTGGTGGGACAACATCTAAAGACATTTTAAACAGCATTTTGTTAATTATTTTATAATTGTTAATAAATGGCTTCTTGATGAGATTTTAATTAGAATTTTTGTACATGTTTTTTTTCGATAAACATCATTCATCTTCATTCGTTTTCCGAAGATACTAAAGTGTGTTTTCTTAGATCTCACGTCTTGTTTTAAATGTATTTTGTCTTATTGTACTTGTTTATACTTGCATTTTTAAAATGGAGTAAAAACGCTATGTTCAATAAATGATGTAAGTTAAAAAAAATATTGTTTTTTTCCAACTGTTTCTGTTAGCTCATAACAAAACAAACAAATCAATAAAAACGCAATGATAAAAGCAAACCAAAATGTATACCGTTTGATATTGTGAAGGTAAAAACAACAGATGGCAGTAAAACTTATATGTTCAAGCATTTTTGCTCTCTGCTCAGAAAGTTTGTGGGATGGAAATAATATGAGGTGGGGAAAAAACTATTTCAGCAATTATAAAAACAAGACTGAACAAAAAAATGAGATGGCAGTAAAAATTGTTGCACCTTGCATTTGCTCAAGTTTATGTGATGGGAAAGAATATAAAAAAGAAAGAAAAAAGAAAAAGAAAGCGTTCTTGCAGGACTCCCAGAGTTCATCAATCTTCAATGCCTCCTCCTCCATTTTACCCCAGACATGCTCAATAATGTTCATCTCTGGTGACTAGGCTGGCCAATCCTGGATCACTTTACTTTCAGGAACTTTGATGTAGAGGCTGATGAGGTGGAGCGCTATCCTGCTGAATAATTTGCCCTCTCCTGTGGTTTGTAATGTAATGGGCAGCACAAATGTCTTGACATCTCAGGCTGTTGATGTTGTCATCGATTTTTCCTAACCAAATGTGACTGATATCTGTGAGAATCTTGGGTCTTCTGCAGTATTAGTAATGATTGGGATGCAGTTTAACAGGTGATTAATCGTGAAACTCTACTTTCTGCCACTTTTCCAAATGATCAACTAGAAGTCAAGTTATTATTTGTTGCTCTTACAACTGGGATCGATGACAAGACTTTTGTCAGGTAGTGTATATCTCAATATAGTAGCTATATTTACATTAACCAATTTTTATGTCCATTGTAGACTATTGTATAAAAAAATACCTAATGGAATTGCCAAAAGATGCAGATTTGCGCTTAAAAAATTTAATACACAAAACTGAGTAGGATAAACATTTTATCTGATGAGGAAAAATGAACTACTGTACGATGGAAACAAATTCCAGCATGCACATCAAAAAAGGCATACGATTTTGTTTTAACTTATCAAAACATGTCAGAAAGTAACAGATATATTTTAGATTTATATTTCTGTGTGTGTCGCACCTCTGCACACTTTGCAGCAACGATCGGTGAGCGTGATCTGCTCTGACTCGGGGCAGTTCAGATCTGGACAAGAAGTCATTTCCACCCTGCGCATACTTCGATCCTGCAAACACACAAAATCTAATGTTTATACAATTTTATTAATTAAAATACACTGTAAATTCCATATTAAAGCGTTAGCTGTCAGTAAAGCAGGACAGCTAGACATAATTTATATAAAAAATAGGAGCTTAATATGTTTTTTCAAGTTCAAATTTAAATGCTTATTTCAGAAATGCTGATTTTTGCACAGAATTCAAACTCGGTCTGGAATTCAAATTCATAATGAACTTCAGGCATAATTCAAATTCTGCCTGGAATCCCACTTTATAACATGTCCAACAAGCAACTAAAATCTTGCCTGAAACTAGGGCTGGGCCGAAAAACAAAATTATATCGAATCGCGATAAAGTTTATGTTGATAACGATGATAAGCTCTGTAAATTTTTACTCGATATTGATCCTAAGTGCCAATCACACATCAGAAATATGCAACAAGAGGAATCTAAAATTGTGTTGATATTAGAGATTCACCAAATATTTGGTCGCTGAAAATTATTAGCCGAAAATAGGTCATGCTGCGTCACCCAGTATTGTTTAGCGTGCTTATTTCACTTTACTGCCAACAGTTCACTTTCCCGCCAGCAGTTCATACTGGAATACTCCAGAGTTGGAATACTCTTTTAAAAGTGGAAGCATTCAAAACTTATATTGAAATATATATAGTTATCGTTCAATACAGAAAAGAATTACCGAGATTGCATTTTTGCCATATCGCCCAGCTGGAACTGAAACTGCCCAGAAAAAATGTTAATGTGGTCTGAAATTCAGAGTGGGTCTCAATTCAAATTCCTAGTTCATTCAAAATGAGGCACATGAGAGTGTCTGTTCCAATTATTTTCCATGGAAAGTGAAAATTTTTTCAAAATTAACCTAGAGTAGACCAAATTCATATTAAAAACCAATTCTAATTCTGTTCAGAATTTATTGTTTTGATATGAATTTATGCATATATTGGAGATCAAATTATATTGATAAATGATAATATTCTGTCTGGAATATACATATTTTGTTATGCATATTTACATGTGTGCAAATACTGTACAGAATTCAAAACCAGGCTTAAGCCCCGGTCAGATCACACGAATTTGTCACGATTTCCTTGATGTAGGGTGTGGTAGGGATTCCCAACAAATGGGCGTTGTGACACAAGATTCAATAGTTTCTTCTCATGTAGGCTGCATATTTACTTATGGGTGGGTCATAGGTGTATAAGATCAGTCATTGGTTATGCAAACTTTAACTACCTTTTCTAAAATATTAAGGTGTTTAAGCAATATTATCTGACAGACTGGCACAAATATGCAGACATCTTCATTCTCACAACGAGTTCTCTCATTCTTCCAACAGAGTTTGTTCTTCTGAGGTAATCTGGGAACATGGTCAGTGCTGCGAATACATTGCAAAAGCATGTCCTGCTTATTCAAATATGTCCTTAATATTAAAAAACGTTTAATTTAGAATTCTCTGAAACTGTGACTATTTCACTTTGATTTTATTTAGGCTAGATTATTATTTTATTTAACAAACCAACACAACCTCACTGCAATTTGTGTTTTGACGCATATAGCGAACTTGTTTTGAAGCAGATCACATCAGATGTTATTCATTATTCTTGTTTATAGATAACTGACCGACAAAAGATACATTACAATTAAGATACAAATTATACCAAATGAAATTAGTTTGAAAAAGGTATTGTTTCCAATAAAAATATATATTAATTATATTTTTGTTTGTGCCCCTCCAATTATAAGGGTGGATGATTTGTTTCTCTCTGAGGAAAATAAGGATTTAATGAATGCTTCACTGTGATTGTATCACAAATCTCAGTTATATACTCGCTAATTTTTTAATATGTCATCATTTTAAAGATTATGTCTTGAGCATCAGATTTTTCCTAGGTGTTATTCTGCTTTCATTTTCTCTCACTCGTGGCAAGTTCAGGCATGGGATTGTTTAATAAGAAACCCATGGCAGGAAAATATACATTTAGATTTCAAAGAAAATATCTTAATATTAAACAGGAAACATAAGTTTGATCCTATCCATGTCGTAACGAATGCCCTTAAATAATATAGTCATTAGTTGTCTGCAAGTATGAGTGTTTATTGAGATTGAAATATGATAAAAAAATTGAGATAAGAAATATCGTTATAGCAACACTTGTGACTGCTTTGGGAAATAACACTCGTTGTAGACGTCATGGGATGACTGATTGTGAACGAATGTGTAGTCTGGCACTTTTGTTACCCAGGTCAAGATTTTATCAAGAAAAAAATTGCATAATCTGACATAGTGACTTTTGCAACCGAAAATCGTGTGATCTGACCGGGGCTTTAGACAGAATGCTAAATCTGTCAGAAATTCCAGTTCATATCATGTAGAGAATTTAAATTCTAGATGTAATTCAAATTCATAAGTGGGATCAAACTAAATACACATTCGAATTCCATCCTGAAAATAAATTTATACCCGTGCTTCAATGTCTAACTCAAATGCAGCCCATACTTCAATTTCCCAAACAGCCCCGGACTAGAATTCCAATTAATAACCATCCACAGACTGGCTGTTTTCTCGCAAGATAAATGTGCAAAAATATACAGAACATTCAGATCCTGTCAGGCTCTGGCGAAAAGCTTCAGACCGTCGGCCTGCAGTTCACTTGTACTTACCCTGCATTCAAACAGCAGACAGTTTCCCTCAGAGTCGTGAATGCTCTTACGGTCACCTTCCACATACACTCTTCCTCTGAACAGACACACGGCTACAGAGAAAACACACACAAGCAAAAATAAGCTACACGGTGCACAGGAACGAATAGGATAGGGACGAAACGAAGCAATTTAGAGCACAAACCAGTAAGCCATCGATCGGACAAGCATGTTAGATTAAGCCTACCAGAGCGCAATGTTAAATAAAGCCCTGGTCATCAGTCAAACTGCTATTAGCTCCTGCACATTAGCTCTGCTCACTCAAACACAACACGCTGCACACTGGCCCTGAATTATTAATGATACCAGAGAAAGTGTGTGACTGCGCTGTCTGTGTGTGTGTGTGTGTGTGTTGACATTCGTATTTGTGGCAGTGGTAACCTAGCAACAACTGGGATGTGGTCAGTTTGTCATCAAGACCGCAGTATGATTATATAAAAGATTTGGGTGGGCAGATAGATAGTGAGGGAAGAATTGAGGTGATTGCAAGAACAGGCACTGAAGTTGTCAAATATTTGCAGCTTTGTAGATGCATGGCCTCATTTTATTTTTGTGTGTGAGTGTGTGTGTGTGTGTGTGTGCGTACTCACGCTGGCATTCTTTACAGCAAGCTCCAGGCATGTAGATTGGAGCGGTATCAGGGGGGCACTGAGGCGGTGGGCAGAAAATACTCTCACACTCCACGGTGCCGTTCTGCAGGTAGAACATACACACACACTCCATCAACATTAATGAAAGAGCTTCGCAATTACAGGCTTCTGCAAGATAAGCTGACGGAATTAGACTTTCAGGAGTGTTGATAGCAACTCGGATTGTCAGATATTCACGATCTTCACAACTGAAACAAAGCCTCGCAAACGCTCAGGTGTGAACAGACCTTGAGGGTGCATTCCCTCAACGACAGCCATAATTTTAGCCTGGCTTGCCAATTTTTCAGCTCTGTTTATACACAGAAAATGTGTCATTTTAAATGCCAAGAAAGGCAAACGGGGTATTAAAAATAAGACAAAAATATTATACTAAGAAGCCCCTGAAGCAGGGGTGTCCAAACTCAGTCCTGGAGCGCTGGTGTCCTGCTGAGTTTAGCTCCAACTAGCTTTAACACACCTATCAGGAAGTTTCTAGTACATGGATGGGCAAACTTGATCCTCAAGGGCCGGTGTCCCTGCAGATTTTGCTCCAACACTATTCAAACACACTCTTCAAGATCACTAGAATGCTACTGGCAGGTGTATTTGATTAGGGTTGGAACAAAAGTATCATGTTTGACAATCCCTGTTCTAGTATATCTTGTACAAGGGTGCCCAAACTCAGTCCTAAAGGGCCAGTGTCCTGCAAAGTTTAGCTCCAATCCTAATCAGACAGGGCTAGCTTTTTCTAGAAACATCCCTGCAGGTGTGTTGAGGCAAGTTTAAGCTAAAATCTGCAGGACACCGGCCCTCCAGGACCAAGTTTGGACACCCCTGATCTACAGTAGTAAGAGCTTGTTTAGTTGGTTCAGGTGTATTTGATTAGGGTTGGAGCAAAACTATGCAGGACACCGGCCCTCCAGGATCAAATTTGCCCATCCTTGTCCTAGTATAACTGGTACAAGGGTGCACAAACTCAGTCCTGCAGGGCCGGTGTTCTGCAAAGATTAGTTTCAACCCTAATCAGACACACCTGGGCTAGCTAATCAAGCTCTTACTAGGCTTTCTAGAAACATCCGTGCAGGTGTGTTGAGGTAAGTTGGAGCTAAAATCTGGAGGACACCGGCCCTCCAGGACCGAGTTTGGGCACCCTGATCTAGTAAGAGCTTGATTAGCTGGTTCAGGTGTGTTTGATTAGGGTTGGAGCAAAACTAGGCAGGACACCAGCCCTCCAGGATCAAGTTTGCCCATCCCTGTTCTAGTATATCTGGTACTAGGGTGCACAAACCCGGTCCTGGAGGGCCGGTGTCCTGCAAAGATTAGTTTCAACCCTAATCAGACATACCTGGGCTAGCTAATCAAGCTCTTACTAGGCTTTCTAGAAACATCCCTGCAGGTGTGTTGAAGCAAGTTGGAGCTAAAATTTAAAGGACACTGGCCATCCAGGACCGAGTTTGGACACCCCTGATCTACAGTAGTAAGAGCTTGATTAGCTGGTTCAGGTGTGTTTGGTTAGGGTTGGAGCAAAACTATGCAGGACACCGGCCCTCCAGGATCAAGTTTGCTCATGCTTGTTCTAGTACAGGGGTGCTCAATCCTGTTCCTGGAGATCTACCTTCCTGCATAGTTCAGCTCCAACCCTGATCAAACACACCTGAACCAATTAATTAGGACCTGAACAGCACTTGATAATTACAGGCAGGTGTGTTTGATATGGGTTGCAACAGAAATCTGCAGGAAGGTAGATCTCCAGGAACAGGATTGAGCACCCCTGTTCTAGTATATCTGGTACAAGGGTGCACAAACTCGGTCCTGAAGGCCTTGTGTCCTGCAAAGTTTAGTGTTCCAATGCTAATCAGACACACCTGGGCTAGCTAATCAAGCTCTTATTCGGCTTTCTAGAAACATCCCTGCAGGTCTGTTGAGGCAAGTTGGAGTTATAATCTGCAGGACACTGGCCCTCCAGGACCGAGTTTGGGCACCCTGATCTAGTAAGAGCTTGATTAGCTGGTTCAGGTGTGTTTGATTAGGGTTTGAGCTAAATTCTCCAGGACACCGACCCTCCAGGACTGACTTTGGAAAGAAACATTGTGATGGTAAAATAAATGATTATATAACCACATGGGAGGATTACAAATTATATTTTAGTGCTTTTTGAATTCTTTCGCAAAACTTTTGCATTCCCCCTGAGAAACATTCAATTCGCTCTTTGTAATGGAAATACAATGAGGATGGAAAAAATAGGATTTTACTGCTTTTGTAAGCAAACACTATTTCTCAGGGGAAGACAACAGAAAGAGTATGCAAGATTTTGTGAGTATGCAAATGTTTTGCAAGTTTTTTTAGGGAATGCAATACTTCTGTGAGAGATTGCAAACAGTGTGTAAAATGATACTGTTTTTTTTTTGGATGGGGGATGCAATATGCATTTGCGAGAGAGCATTTTGCACATTTTTGGAGGAATTAAAAGTTTTTGCAGTGTTCTCACAATGCTTTTGAGATAAATTTTTGGGAGAATGCAACACTTAGATTGTAAGAAAAAGCATTTTTGTTTTTAAATGGTAAACAATATATTTGCAAGAGAACACAAAAACACTCTCAGAAATAAAGATACACAAGCTGTCACTGGGGTGGCACCTTTTCAAAAGGTACACATTTGTAAAGGGTTCATATAGGTACCTCAAAAGTAAATATTAGTACCTAAAATTTTTAAGAGGAACACTTTTGTACTTTAAAGGTACTAATATGTACCCCTTGAGGTATTAATATAGACCTTTTAGGTATGAATTTGTAACTTTTGAAAAGGTACCATTCCAGTGACAGATCGCATACCTTTATTTCTGAGAGTGTAGAATATAATTTAACCTCATTTCGCCAATTCTTTATATTATGTCCTTTAAGGGCACCATAGTATATTGTTTTACTGGGAAAAAAGCTTACAGTATGTATACCAATCATATCAATGCTCATTTGCATAACTGATATCGTTACTAATGAGTAGGCCCACACAGAAATCTGTAGATTTTTTGCCCATCATTAGACAGCCAGTCTATTTATTTACTTGTTTCAATGTGTGTAAATTCATATTTATTTAGTTTTTTTATTAATTTCAGTAATACTATTAACTAATATGTAAATGTCCATATGATTTATTTACAATACAGTTTGTAAAGTAATATTTTGAGTCTTTTAGTAGATATATTATATCTACTAAAATAGACTTGCTTTGTTTACCAAATAAGTGAATCTAATTGAATTTGCATTGTAAACATTAAATAAAAGTTAAAAAGGAAATATTTTTTATTTCATATATTAAGTTTTTAGTTATGATACCCCCTAAAATCATTCCGCATAAATTCATAGATTTTTTTGTTTATTAAATTCTTCACAGAAATAGCTCTAATGAGTTCACCTTGAAGCAAATATCAAAACATGGAAAATAGAGTTTTCCAGTTGCTTTATTGTTGAAAATGACTTTTATTGTTAAAAATGATCAAGTAGCCCCTGAGGTTGGAGTTTGGGAAGTCATCACTGTACTTAAAGGGAAAAATCACCCAAAAATGAAAATTTACTGATTATTTACTCTCTCCCTTAAGTGGTTTCAAACCTTAGAGAGTTTTTTTTTCTTCTGCTAAACACAAAAGAAGATATTTTGAATAGGTATTTCAGTTTTCTTCTAAAAATCTTTTGTGTTTAACTGAAGCAAGAAACCCACAGAAGTTTGAAAGAAGTAAAGGGTGATTTAAGGATGATTTTCAAATGAACTACCCCTTTAAATCCAGTGATCCTTTCCAAATATTCCTAAATCAGCTCAATCAAAGCAATACACGTGCTTACTGAGCATGTGCAGTTTCTGCATCCATCAATCCAAGCATCGCTGTCCCTAAAGATCTCTCCATTCAGGGTGCAGGTCCTCTCACAGTAACAGCCATCCAAGTACTTCATCTTCTCTTCCGCAAGAGCCAACTACAGCACAATGAAGATATGAGGAAGAGGGGAGGGGGATGATGTTCAATATAGCGGGAGATCGTATAAAAAATGACTAGTCGGCAAAAAAGGAATGTTAGATGGAGAGGAAAATAGGAGATTTATGGTAAAAGCAGCATTTAAACAGACCATAAAACATAGAAAATGGGCACATCCAACACAAAAACAATAAACCTTATGTAGCGGAAAATGAAATGAGTAAATCCCAATAAAATGGGACACATGAAACTGGCTGAATCCCTTTATATTAACTACTAGCCTGCAATAGCAAGATTAGCATGTTAAAATATCACTCTTCACCACAAAGAGAATTAGCATTTTTTACAATTTAGCTCAAAACATAAAAACTCTCAAAAAATTCCGACAGCATTCAGGAAAGAATGCTGGGACATTCATGGAGGCCCAATGCAAAATATAATTCAATATTACAAATTTTTCATTAATAATTCAGTATTTATTAAATATTTTAACCATTATTAAAATGTTAATTAAACCTGAAAAGGCTGCAAAATATATTTCTTTTGCTACTAATTCTAATCTTACCTTGTTTGACGTTTTAGCCAAAATATCTTGAAGTTCCATGATCTTCTGAACCAGCCCGTGGAAATCATTACAAGTGGGACACGCTGCCAAAGTAGTAGAAGAGCATTAATGGCGTTTCCAGAACAGTGAGTTTGCAAAGTGCATTTATCTTCTTTTTTGCAATGTCATCTACCAAAAGCAAGCACTTACTACGGTTGAGATCTGGACACTGGACGACATATCCGTGAGGTACGACTACTAACTGAACATCTTGCATCACTCCCTAAGGAAAAAGACAAATTGTCAGAGAGGCAAACTGATACAGATTTATGATCTATTTTTTGATGTACAAAACGATGTTATACCCTGAAAAATCCATGGGCGTCATTTCTTTGGCCAACCCAGATGTTTGTTCCTCTGGGGAAGTCCATAGATGGTGCCTCCACAATCCGTTCATAAATTCTGATGACAAATACAAATAAAAAAAAGAAACATTTGCTTTTAGAATGTATTCAAATCCATCTCGTTATTATCCGCTAAGTCATGACTGCATATAATTTGATTAACGTCATTGCATCACCACGCCATCCACGTTTCCTCTGGAGTTTCATGTAATTTCGGGTGTTTCATTTTTAATTTGTCAACTTTAACACAGTTTGGCACTTTCACTTTCATTTGGGAACATTTCATGCATGCCCCCATGACAAACGAGATATTGGATGCAACTATGAACTGTTGGAAGGATGTTGTTTTAATGGAGTTTCATACTGCATGCTGAATGGTAGAAAAAAAACCTCTGCGTTTCGCAGTGTATGTGTCTGTGGTCTTCACTCACTCGGTAGGTGCAAAGAATAGCATCAACAAGCCGTGTGTGGGTGTGTGTGGACTATCCTGTCGCAAAACGCAGCGAATAGTCCTACATGATGGTAATAGTTTGATTAAGGTGTTTACATGTCTGTACTGCACTTCAATAATGCGACTAAAATCGGCATACTCCACGTCTTAATTCGACTTTTCTTTAGTTCGATTATGACCTTAATCTGATTAAATTAATTAAAAACAACTGTTTACATAGTAGACTCTTAATCAGAGTATTGTCTTAATCATATTAAAATCAGATTATTGGTGTCCATGTGAACATACTCATAGAGCGCTTAGACCCAGAAGCCACTTCATGTGATGTCACACTTAACAAGTGGATAGTTTTGCATTTTTAATTTGCTGAACATATTTCTATTTAGGTTGTAAATATTTAGTTTTTGGAAATTCTATTTTAGTGGAGTTTACATCTAGTGTTGACTAGAGCAAAGTTTAGAGTTCTGACAGCTTTAACACTTGTGCAAACCTCATAGAAATAAAAATAAAATAATTGTTTGAACAAACACTGAATCCAAAACTGTACTGTACAAATGCAACAGATAAAAGTAAAGATCTTAAAGAATTCAGACAAACTTCTTCATAATAAACACAATACTGTATATTTAGTTATGTAGTAACACCCTAGTTTACATTTTTAGCTTACGAAAAAAAGATAGACAATGATTTATGTTTATACAGTATAAAAAATATGTTTTTAATTACAAACATGTTTTGACTTATAGAATTTTTTTGGTAGTAAAAATGCATTTACAGGTACTCCTATTGACCTTATTCTTCCCGTACGAGCAGGCACAGCCATTGGAAACTTTTTGGCTTGAGACTTCCGGTCTCATTCACTTCCATTCATTTTTAGATGTTAAAAACAGCTTGTTCTGCTGCTTGATGTTGCAAACTGATATTTTCTTATGATATTATTCTACTTTTTATGTATAGTCATGCACACACTTGTTTGTAGAGCAAGTAGTTTGACCGTTTTCTGCCGTTTATTTTAGGCGACTAAATCTGAAGTTTTAAAACAATCGTTAAAACGAGTGCACTTCCGCAATGAAGAATAAGGTAGATGCACTGTAAAAAAAATGAGGGGTTCCACATAACTCCTTCATGTTGTCCCAACACAAATCAATTAAGTTTACTTAATAGTTTTTACAAATTTAATTGGATTGAACTTAAAACAATTCAGTTGTCCAAAAAAAACTTAACAATTGTATTGTTTCAACTCATTTTAAATAAGTAGTTTAAACAAGCAGCAAAAAGATACTTCTATAAACAGCCACAGAATCAGTACTTATTAATTCTGAAAACTTAGTTGAATTTAGTTTCATTTTCATTTCAATTCAGTTAGAGAAAATGTTTTTTGACCAATAGTTTCAGTCTTTATTTTTCAGTTACTAAAATAATCTTGCTGGTGGCTGTTTTGTTATCAACAGCTATTCACCTGTTGCAGTCAATATGGAGCACCACTTGGGTGGCACTGAATGCCAGCGAGACTTTGTGCCAGTGTCCATCTGCTAGACTATAGGGGAAGACCTCTCTCTGCTGCCGCTGGTCTGGGGTTTGGAAGAAGAGACGGATCTCATTACGCAGACCGCTGCTCTCTACCTCCAGAAACCTGAGGAGGAAGCCAAGAAAACAGATTTAGTCATTGAAACGTCATAATAATGATTCAGCAGCTTACAATCTAAGAACTCCAGGAATCGACTGCTGCCAAAATGTTTTGCTCTCAGGTTCTCGTGCATTAGACGTCTGCAGGTTAAGCTGCAAGAACGGTGGTTATTAAATTCTGGAATGTGGCAGGGAATAAAGTGCCACTGGGAATATGTGAGTTCTGTATGAATGTGAAGAGGAGCAGTGATCCATGAATCAGCTGGCCTGGATTCTGTGTGTTGACCTTAAAGAGGTGTAGAATCAATACTGTGTGCGTTTAAGAAATGTCAGTGGACACCTCATTCCAAAATGTTACAGGCGTCCTATCAGGAGAACAGATTATGTGTTCCTCTGTGGAAACAGGACATTACGATAGAAAAAAAGATGGAAAATAAATGAAAAGAAGGTTTAAGTTGAGCAAAAGCCTATACCAGATGGATGAATGCACAGATGAATAGTTAGGCTAACAGATGGACAGATTGACTGATAAATAGATATATATTTGACAAATTTATAGATGATAGGCTGAATAAAAAATCTGTAGATAGCCAGGCAGATAAATTGATAGGTAAATTAAAAAATGGACAGATAGGCCAGTAAATCGATGGAAAGATAGGCCTATAGATGGATGGACAGATAGGCCTATAGATGGATGGACAAATAGGCCAATGGACAGATGAACAGATAGGCCAACGGATGGATGGACATATAGACCTATGGACGGATGGACAGATAGTCATATGGATGGACAGATAGGCCAATGGGTGGATGGATAGATAGGCCTATAGATGGATGGACAGATAGGCCAATAGATAGTTGGACATATAGGCCTATGATTGGTTGGTTGCTTGGATGGATGGGTCTGTGATGGTTGGTTGGTTGGCCAGTGGATGGATGGACAGGTAGGCCAATGGGTGGATGGACAGATAGGCCAATGGATGGATGGATGGATAGGCCTATGGGTAGATTGGTTGGTTGGTTGGTTGGGTAATTGGTTGGTTGGTTGGTTGGTTGGTTGGTTGGTTGGTTGGTTGGTTGGTTGGTTGGATGGATGGATGGTTGGTTGGATGGTTGGATGGTTGGATGGTTGGATGGTTGAATGGATGGATGGATGGGTCTGTGATGGTTGGTTGGCCAGTGAATGGATGGACAGATGGCTAATGAGGCTAATGAGTGGATGGACAGATAGGCCAATGGATGGATGGACAGATAGGCCTATGGATGAATGGACATATAGGCCTATGGATGGATTGGTGGGTTGGTTGAATGGATGGATGGGTCTGTGATGGTTGGTTGGTTGGTCAGTGGATGGATGGACCGATAGGTCAATTGATGAATGAACAGATAGGCCTATGGTTGGTTGGTTGGTTGGTTGGTTGGTTGGTTGGTTGGTTGGTTGGTTGGTTGGTTGGTTGGTTGGTTGGCTGGCTGGTTGGTTGGTTGGGTGGTTGGGTGGGTGGGTGGATGGATAGCCATTGATATTATTATAGGTTAGTCAATGAATATACAGGTGGATAGATGGAAAGATAGGCAGAAAGATGGGTAAAAGAAATGAATAATGAATAATAGACAGTTAGACAGGCTGATAAAAGGATAGATGGGTAGAGAGAGTTGGTTAGAGCGTTAGATGGATATATTGACTGACAGATTAATACAATTAGATGGATGGATGGATGGATGGGTAGATAGAACTTTAACCACCACAAAGAACAACTAAAGAACCAATATTGGGGGCTACATAACACTTAAATTGTTTTCCCTGTGATTATGAGCCAAAGAAACACTTAACAGTGCTAAAACTCAGTTACAACAAAGAAATGCTGAAGAACCATTTTTGTGTGTACATGTAGATAGACAGAGAGGCTTTTGGGTAGGCTAATGGATGTACATTCTAGTAGATACATAAATACAATACACACACCTCTGTTCTCCATAGTGTATGGACAGCAGCACTCCTGAGCTGAATTTCTCCTGTTTGAGCGTTAGCAGAAGAGTGAACTCAGTTCTTCCTCTTAACTTCTGAAGAATCCTCTCTGATGCCTTGAGGGAAGCTCTAGCATTCCTTGATGAACCTGATGGAGTGACAGAAAAAAAGAGAAATGCATTAAAAAACAGACACTAGCCAACACAGACCGAGGCATAAGAATCTTCTTTAATACAGAGCCAGCCATTAACAGCAAGGCTTGTCAATAGATGTTAGACTGTTCCAGAAATAAATAAGTTTGAACATGCATGACATTCCATTCAAATAAAACACTCGATCACTGTTGAATCTATTAAAAAAATGCATAGGATTTAAAAATTCAGTGTGTAATCAGTGTCGTTCCGATACATTTGCTCATTCAACTCATACTCAGACTTTATACAGTATATTAAAACGAATATACTACAGATCTCACAGACAAAATATGCTTAAGCTAGCCCTTACCACCACACCATCGTCTGCTCAAAATATGTATAACACAATTACCAGATTGTAATTGAATTTGTTCATAATTTGTCAGTTTGTTAATGGTACAGTACCAAGCAAATGTGGCAAGGAGGCAAGAAGCTTTAGTTTCCAAACCATAATGGCACGATCTACAGTATGATGGCTGCTTTAGGCCAATGTGACCATCTGGTGATATTTATGTTTAAATATCCATTCTGGAGCCAATGTGAATACTAAACTAAGCAGAATGAATGAGCATGATAAATATCAAGGGGTCAAAGTTTTGCTGGTTAGCGCAGACCATTTAGCACCCGTTGTTAGAAACTAAACCACCTGCACCCAAAAAGCATTTATCATTATTAATTTGGCTTTTCTTTCAATGTGTGCTGAAAATAACATACTAATTGTATTAATTTTATTGCATTGCTGCCTTTTCGCATTAAAGACAAGGATAGTTGCTACTGATTTTAGTACAATAATATCACATAATAATAGTACAATAATAATATCACATAATAATAGTACAATAATAATATCACATAATAATAGTACAATAATATCACATTTAATACAATAATAAGGTCATGAATTTCAGAACATTTTGTTAAATGACAATTATTGCTCAGATGATTGGTTAAAAAAAATAATAATTTAAACAATGTTAAAAGACATATGATATACAAAGATATAAATTAAATGTACATTTCTAAATAATTTTAATAAAAAACTACAAATAATTAAATGATGTTAAAAATAAATTGATTAATAAAATAACATTTGATTTAATTTTGTTATATATAAATCAATAGAATTAATATAAAAAATACGGTGAAGCAACTACCCTTGGAAATGAATGAGAACTCTTAACAGACTGATTTTCTCCAGGTATTATAGACCTCCTCGGGGCATACTTGGAGGACGGTTTTAAGGATGGTATTCAATTTGATCAATTTTAATGAGGATGCTAGAATGACATGTAGGTCATGCCTTGACACTGTGAGTGGCAACAGTAAAGAAATCAAACAGGAGACAGAAGGAAGGAGGAAACACAGTCTGCTTAGGAGCACTCAGAAACCGACGAATGTTTATGTCAGTCCTGTCAAAATGGAAAAAAATAAAATGAAACGACTGGGCCAGAGTAAAAAAAAAAATCAAGTCGCACACACATAAAGGCCAGGTAGGGGAACCTAATGTTGACTATCTTTTGTTAAGTATTGATAAAAATGAGTTAAAAGATGATGACAACGTGTTATTAACAAGCTGCTAGATGACAATGCATGCTAACAATGTAGAAACATTCATGATAAACATGCTTAATCAAGCTTGTGACATAGTAATTCACATTAGCAGTAGGCTATACTAACCATGCCAACAATGTGCTTACAGTATATACAGTATGTTAGCATATTGGTAAAACATGCTAATCAATGACCAGCACTCTAAAACAAGCTGACAATGTGGTAAAACATGCTTGCAAGATGTTAAAAAGCTAAGTAATTAGCACAAAAATGCTAAAAACATCCTAATTCATGCTAAAAAAAAATCCAAACCATGCAAGAAACATTCTTGCTTTAAGAAAAAGATGCTAATTTATGCCAGAAACAAGCTAATTCATATTAAAATATGTTATGTTAACCCCTAGGAGCAGTTACTTGAAGGACAATTTTTGTTTCTTTATAATGAGAATGCTAAAATGATGTGTAGGTCCTGCATTGGCACTAGGCAAGTTTCGATTTCCCTTACAACTGCAGTATTTAATTTGGATTTATTGAATTGGAAAACATGTTGATTTTGCAAAAATGCCAATATTTCACAAAAAAAAAAAAAAAAAAAAAAAACGCTTCTACGTACATCATGTGAGGTGATATTTCAGGCAACTTGAAAAGGCAATATTTAGCAAAACTGCAAAAGAAACTTTCTTTTTTTGCATTTAGGTTAGACATTGTACTTCAAAATCATATGCTCATTGTTTAAAGATATGGATATTTGTTTATTTGTTTATTAGTTTAAAAAAAACACTGACTTGTTGATTTAAAAATACTGAATATTTCTCTGAGAAATAAAAATCACATTTGTGACTCTCAAATACAGGAGAACTGCTTAATCATTAATGCTTGTTACATACAGTTGAATTCAGAATTATTAGTCCCCCTTTGATATTTTTTTTCTTTTTTTAAATATTTCCCAAATGATGTTTAACAGAGCAAGGAAATTTTCACAGTGTGTCTGATAATATTTTTCCTTCTGGAGAAAGTCTTATTTGTTTTATTTTGGCTAGAATAAAAGCAGTTTTTATTTTTTAAAAGCTATTTTTAGGTCAATATTATTAGCCCCTTTAAGCTGTATATTTTTTTCGATAGTCTACAGAACAAACCATCGTTATACAATAACCTGCTTAATTAAGCTAACCTGCCTAGTTAACCTAATTAACCTAGTTAAGCCTTTAAATGTCACTTTAAGCTGTGTAGAAGTGTCTTGAAAAATATCTAGTCAAATATTATTTACTGTCATCATGGCAAAGATAAAATAAATCAGTTATTAGAAATGAGTTATTAAAACTATTATGTTTAGAAATGTGTTGAGAAAATCTGCTCTCCTTTAAACAGAAATTTGGGAAAAAAATAAACAGGCAGGCTAATAATTCAAGGGGGCTAATAATTCTGACTTCAACTATATGTCTACTTTATTAAAAATAATGGCTAATTGTTGGCTGCGATATAAGTTAACCTACTGTACCTGTCATTATGATTTTTTTGAATCTATCACAAGAGAATGAGGTTTAGTTGCATAACAACCGGTTAATGTAAACACCCTAATTAAAGGGGACCTACTGTATTATGCCCCTTTTTACAAGATCTAAAATAAGTTTCCGATGTCCCTAGAGTACCTATGAAAAGTTTCAGCTCAAAAATACACCCGAAATAATCTTTTATAACTCTTTGAAACTGCCCCTTTTAGGTTTGATCCTAATTGCGTCATTTTGGCGACTGTCACTTTAAATTCAAATGAGCTTGAGCTCCTAGCCCTCTTTTCAAAAAAGGGCGGGGCAACAAATGCCTATGTGTCAGCATAGTGGCAGATTCAAAAACAAGACTAACGTTCTATGTTAATGAGGGAGAGGTCGTCACTAATGGGCGGGGCTTTAAGGAAGAATTTCAATCAAAGATAAAAAATAAAATTAATACATTTTTTGCCATTAGAACCTGTTTATATTCACAGATTATTGCCACACAATTGTGTTCAAACCTTTTATAAAAGTGATTTTTGCATAATAGGCTCTTTAATAGTTAATTAATAGCTATTTCGAACAACATTTCAAAAATATTGCAATTGCTTTGCACAAATTTGTAATGGAAACATGCCTACAGATGTGAGCCTAGCAAAAGTAAAGCAATAAAACGGAGACAGAAGGAAGGAGGAAATATAATCTGCCGAGGAGAACCCAGAAACTGACGAATGTTTAAATCAGTCCTGTCAAAACATGAGATATACGCCGGGGCAAAATATGAAAAAAAATCAAGTCGCACACACATAAAGGCCAGCCGGGGAACAGTAATGTTGTGTAGCTATTGTCAAGTGAAGCTCAGGGGAGCTGTAAGCTGCAGCTGAGAGCCTATTGTACAGCGAGTTTCACCGGCGTCATTAATCAAATACATCGTATGACAGTGAGCTTCAGCTAACCTGCTAACCTCTACCATCCGCAGAGGACACCCAGCCCGTCTAATGGATTCCAGGACAGTTCACAAGTGTCAGCATTAAAGTCCTCCTGGGGAAGGGATTGGAAAACACTTTTTTTTTTTCTTCTGACAACTCGCCTGGTTCCGTAATTCCCATCGGATCGACACTTCGTCTCAGATGTGCTATCCTTCTGTGCGTTCATTATCGAGGCTTGTATTAATGTGCGATAAATCAAAGGCTAGTCGTTTGATGGCAGCATTTAAAGGTCAGAGAGCAGCCAGGGGACTGCTGATGATTATCTGCTAGAAAATTATGCAGATTACCCGGTAATGACTCTCGAAATTGATAAATAAAAATAGACAAAACATACTAAATGAATAACATGGTTAGTTCGCTTAATATAATCAATAAAAATCTGCACGCATAAAGAGTATATACATAAATGCATAATATTTAAATATAAATCGATGCATAATACAAAATCATAAATGTAATGCATAATTAAATCTAATTATATGAATTTTAAGCTTTTAAGCCTCTAAATAAACATTAATGACTGAATAAATGAACAAATAAATATGGTAAAATCAAACAATCATCTGCAAATATAGTTAGCTACATGTTTAAATATAAATGCATAATATATATACATATGCATAACATATAACAATAACATAATATATTTATAGGAAATTCAATATTTCTATATTAGTTAATGCATTAAGGAGTAGTAAATTTAAATAAATAAATAAATAAATAAAGATACAATAATTTCCTCATTTTTAAAGCATGAAAATATACTCAACCCCCCACTGGGAGGTTTTTCTTTACACCTTGAATCTGTAATCAATCGCCTTCAGTTATCAAACACCACAGGCCAGCTACACCTCAAGAGAACCGATAACTTCAATAGTGATAAACGAGAACTGGGCTCTTGGGAGCAAGATAAACACAGTGTGATGCAAATTATGCAAGCAGCTCAACACTATTCAGTCAGAATTTCAATGAAAAACCTTTGCTGGAGAGTTTTCCTAATTATGTTCAGTATCCATGTCAACAATAATTTGAGCAATTACATGTAAAAAGCACTTAAAACCATCAAAAGTCAGGCTACTTCTGATGCAAGCACTTAAAAGTGTGTCCTATCACCGTCGTAACGTACCTTAATGAAAGTTTAAAGCCAACATTAAAAGAAAAAAAAGCCTCATTTACAACTGATGAATTATTCACAACCTATTATAATGACAAAATGAACAAGTGTCTCTCCTCAAATTAACATTGCATTAATCAAAAGACATAACGTTATTGCTTGCCTCAAAGCTGTCAGAAAGGAACTGTGGCTGGGGTTAGTGAAATGTCACAGACGTGTGTATTAAAGCAATAGTTCACGCTTAAATTAAAAATCTCTCATTAACTTACACTGCTGTCAATTTCATTTTCATAAACATCTCATTTTGTGTCCCAAATAACAGTCTTGCAGGTTTCGAGGGGTGAATAAATGTCAGAAAGCTGTCAATTAGCAAAATGTAGCAACAAGCTAACACGTCACCAAGATTTTGATTCACATTACCAATGTTAACAATGCTAAAAACGTTCATTCATCCACATGGTAATTCATGTTAGCAATGAGAAAACCATGCTAGAAAACAAACTAGGCTACAATGTGCTAATAAGCGCTTGCTAATTGTTTATAAATATTAGCAATATTATAGCAACCATTTATCATGTCTTACTGTTAACAATGCTAAAAAGTGATGTGTTAGTATAGTGTTAACAATGTGATAACCATGCTAGAAACATACCATAAATGTGCCAACACACACTTGCAATTTGTTTAAAGGCTATTAGCAATGTTAATTCTTGCTAAACATGCTGCAATATGATAAATCATGTAACCTACTATGCTAACAAGGCGCTAAAGCATGTTACTGATTTGGTACACATGCTAGCTGCATTCAAACACATTACACCATGTTACCAAAACGCTAAATGTAATAACAATATGCTAAATTATGTTAGCAATGTGTTAAATTAATGTTTCTTAGCATACAAATCCTATTCCAGCACTCTGTGAAAGGACATCAGCAAAATTAGCAACGTTAAAACAAGCATGCTAGCAACTTGCTTCAAAATGAAAGATGTAAGAAACGTATTAGCAATGTGTTTAAGCATGCTTTTTAAACTTGTATACAGTATACTTTCAGGCTAGGCTTTCTCAACAACATCAAGTTTTTGGGAGGACTATGCCTTTAAGTCTGTATAAAGTGTGTCATCGTCCCGCAGACACAAAGTGGAGCCATGGAATCTCAGTGGGAGAATCCAGGATGAGTGATACGAGTGATGTTGAGTATTTGCCTGGTCCAGACGGCATCAGCGCACAGGAGAAACACTTAGCTGATGTCCCTCCTGGATGCTGCATGCTCAAATAGCTGATGAATGAGCAGGAATCTGATCCTGGCACTTAACAGAGCCAGTCAGCACCAGGTCTGACAGAAGACCAACAACCGGGGCCAAACTTTTAACCTCTTTTATGGTCTGCTGTTGCGAATGTTTCACCTATTTGCTTTTAATTCATTTAGACAAAGCCAGCAACTCAGCAAAAACACAGTCAGCTAAGGTGAGATTTTCTTATGTTTCACATTCATCAGGTTAAACTGTACAATCTAATGTAATTAACAGTATAACGGATCATTAATTTAGTAGTTGATAACCCTGTAATGTCATTCCAATTTTGAATGCAAAATCAGCATGCAAATATATTAATAATCAATTCATGTGAATTGTGTCAAAGCAGCTTAACATGGAAGTTCTAATAGTGGTCCAGACTTCCGGTTAGGTGAGCTATGGAGTAGGACGTGTTCTCTAGGAGGTCCTGCAGAATTTGCATTTGTTTCTGAATTAATGCACATTTTTACTTATTACCAAGTGCCAGCAGATAATTGTGCCTAACGGAATTCATTTTAAACTAATCCTGTACAACGAAGATGAAAACTAAAGGCAATAAAGGGGCTAACGCACAGCCATCGCAACAGCAGCCTGCAACAGCTAACGCATCTTCGGATGAACTTGACACAACCGCGGGGGGTCATGGATTCAGGCGACATTCAGACTCCTAAAACTGAAATAATTTCAGCACTACGCCAAGATCTGGCAGAAATATTTCGCTCCGAACTACATTCCGTGCTAGCCGATGACTTCAAGCCGTGAAGGCGGAATTCCCTAACACGATGGTATCGATCCAAACTGAAATGTCGACACTGAAAAGTACGGTGAAGGATATGGAACATTCTCTCTCCACATGTTCAGATGATATTACTGTGCTACATAAAAAAGTTGACTCTCTTTCGGCAACTGTGGTAAAGCTAGAAGAAAAGTGTAAGGATTTGGAAGCCAGATCTCGTCGGAATAACGTAAGGATTATTAGTGTTCCGGAAAACCAACTTTCTACTACTGTAGCAGTCTCCAAGCTGATTAAGGACGCACTCAATATGGATAAGGACATTCTAATTGACAGATCGCATCGCACATTGCAGCCAAAACCCAGACCTGGGCAGCGACCATGAGCTGTTGTGGCAAGGCTGCATTATTATACGGACTGTGTTGAAGTATTAAGGCGCGCACGTGAGATGAATCAGGTCAGTGTTGGTGACATGAGAATATCTATCTTTCCAGATCTCACTGCCAAAACAGCACATGCCCAATCAGCCTTTAATGATGTCCGCCAGCAACTTCGCTCTATTCCTGGAGTGAAATTTGGATTTCTTCATCCAGCAAGACTACGCGTCACTTATAACAGGGTGGAGAAACAGTTTAGCTCGCCGGAATTGGCTAGAGAATATGTCAATGCCATCAAGCCTCCACAGAGCTGATCAACTGCTTCATGAGTGACTAGGTTTGACTTTATCATCGGAGTGAACTAATGCTTTAATTTCAGCGATATGCCTTTTATTAGGCAGCGGACATGACAATTTGAAATTAGGTTTGGTTTGCATAATTTCTAATAGTGGTCCAACTATTTTTAAGTCATTACTTAATGACACAGTAGAAATGTGAACATTTTATATTGTCTAATTCTAAAATACACCACAATTCACCTTTTTTTCACTTGAGAAAAGTCAAATAAGTTTGGAATGAATATCAGCAGAACAAAATAACCCAAATTCATGAATTAATCATGTGTTTTGTGAACTGAATCACTATGGAATTTCCTTAGGATAAAAAATGTGCAGCTACTTTCTTCAATCTGATTCAATGGCCATTGATAATGTAATTGAACAAGTAATGCCATTTTTGAGAAGAGTACTTTAGATTAGGGCTGGGCAATATGGCAAAATTGAAATCTCGATAATTATTTTCTATATTAAACGATAACGATACATATTTCGATATAAGTTGTTATTGCTTACACTTTTAAAAGAGTATCCCAACCATGACTGAAGGCGGATACTGCTGGCAAGAAAGAGAACTGCTGGCAGGAAAGCAAAACGAACGTGCTAAACAATACTGGGTGACGCAGCACGATTATATTTTCAGCCGATAATTTTCTGCGACCAAAAATTCTGTGAATCTCTAATATTAACACAATTATAGATTCCTGTTGTTGCATATATCTGCTGTGTGCTTGGCTGATCCTTGGTGATTTGAATCAATGTCCAGAGCTTATCATCGTTATCGACATAAATTCTATTGCGATTCCATATGACATTGTTTATTGGCCCAGGCCTACTGGTATTATTAAAGTATTATTTTAGCAATTTACAGTAACAATACTGAATATTTGCAGCACTCTTTCTACCATTGAATTTGTGATTTGAACGAATTCACTGAAAAGAAACACCTTTTTATCATTCTACTATATTTATAGACCACTTTTATGACACACTTCATTTTTACACGTAAAAAATTCAGGGTTCCACACAAATGATTTGTGTTGAGACAACAAGAAGGAATTAAGAAGGGGTTAACTTGTTAGTTTTTGCTAATTTAAGTAGATTGAACATAACGGCCCATTTCCACTAAGTGGTATGGTACAGTACGGTACAGTATGGTAAGGTACGCTTTTATGGCTGTTTCCAGTGTCAGAAGGTACCTACCACAACCAAAGGGTAAAAGGCCGAGCAAGACACACAATTGAGCGCTATTGGTTTACAGAGAAACGTCACTAGCTCCTGCACAAGCTAGGAGAATGAAAACAAAGGAAGCGCCATTTTTAAATACACAGCCAAGACATTACACCATAATAATATATACATTTTATAGTCATGGTCGACCCGAGCTTAAACAAACCTTGTAGTCGTCTTGACGAACAGCCACAAAGCCAAGAAGAAGAGCAGAATCTTTGCCCCGTAGTTGTTAACAAGGTCATCCAAAGTGCGAGCAGTTTTGCTTTCTCGCTTGCATTCGCCGTGTCTGTATTTGAAATAACGAACTTCTTGAGCTGATAATAATAACGTGTGCATGATTATTGAAGTGCTTCTGACATCCGATCCTGTCAGAAATGGACAAACGCGAGAGTGATGCGTGAAAAAAAACAAAGGAGAAGCCCGATAAAACAAAGGAGTAAATGATTTTTTCAGCAACCTAAAACATGAACAAACTGCCATGTTTGACTATTATCATCACCTTTTGAACTATTATGAACTCGGAATGACGGAATTACTTTCTAACAGAGGTTACACGTGCTGGTGAAGATTAAAGATACAGATGAGAGGTTTGCACTGACTGTGGGCTGTATGTTGCGTGTTGTTTTTAAAGCCAAATAAGGACTAAATGTAGGCTGTGTGCAGTTTTTTCTGTAATTGGTAAGACTGTAAGGGTCTGTATGTGTTTTATATGTTGCATTTATTTATTTTATATAATTGCAGACGTTGCAGTAGGCTATTTCACACTATCATTGATCTGCAACTTTACTTTGACATTTCTTTGAGCAAGAATGACGACGACGGAAACTTTCTATCGTACAACACACCATTGGTACCCTTTTGGCAGTGGAAGTGCAAGCCTGATAAAGGTGACCTGTACTGACCTGTAGCGTACCGTATTGTACCACACAGTGGAAACGGACCATACAACAGTTAAGTAAAACTCAAGAATTGTGTTGTTTCATCTTATTTTACACAAGTAGTTTGAACAAACAGCAAATGAAGAGTTCAGATGCAAAAACCTCTAAGTGCCGTCAGAAATTTCCATCGGAAATGAATATTTTTCTCAGCCTCCTTTGTTTATGTTGAGTTATTTCACTTTAAATACCACAAAAAGGGCTTATTTTATGTCATTAAAGTAATATTACTAAACCTACACACGAGCCAGATAAAAATACTAATTTTACAAGAAAATTTCAGATGGCATTTTGCATCTGAGCTCTTCATATGTAGTTTTTCAAGTGTACTTGAACTGTTGGATTGTAACTGAATCACAGAGTCAGTGAGTTGAACACAAGAACCTGACTAGTCCAATTTAATATAATTAATTATTCAGATTATGTGAACTGTTTATGGCATTTTCAGCATTTATCCTGATATTCTTTATCCATTTATATATTCACTTTCATTATAATGAGAATATCCTTCACTATATTACAATATCGCTCTACAAATGTCATAAACATTTGAAATGATGAGTAAATAAAAATAAATGAATTTATATCTTTGAATGAACTATCACTCACATAAAACCAGTACTGTATATAACTTACAGTACATAACTACATACATTTATAACCATAACTGTGAAATTACTCATAGTCTGCATTAAGATTTTGTTCGTTCCGCCCACAATGTCTGACTACAGCGTCCCCATAAAGCCTTGAATTATCTCTAATATCTCTCTGTCCTCCTCTCTTCTCTCTCCTCTTCTCCCCTGCCTTATAAACAGCACAGTAAGGAAGTCATTGACGGACATTGATAGGTCTCTCATCTGCATTCTGCGCATTTATGACCTTGTCTCGAAGACTGTCTGTAAGATCCCAATTCCGCAATCCCACTGGCATTTACTGGAGCGCCAATCAATACAGTGGAGGTGCCACCTGCCCAAATTAGAACGAGACTACCTCTTCCACACATATCAAATGCCTCTGCTTATTCTAGAATGTCGGACCTGTTTTTCTGTGCCAAAATCTGCATGCATCCCAAGTCTGTTAAAGTCTGTGTGTGTGTGTTATGGGTGTACAGTGGCACACGTACAATACATACAGTATGAATTCATTCCCCAGAGCTGCAAATCTCATACACCATTCATACTGCAGTGCGGAACAGAAGTGATGACACAGATGCTGGCTAACTGCAAACCCTGAATGTTCCTGCGCGCATTAAAAATCTGTCATCACTATAGGTTATTGGACTGGCGGCAGCTTAAATAAACTAAAAGCTCGGTGGTTTTGTTCTAAGGCGCTGAAGAGTGGTTTAGCCGGAAAGCAGCGGATGAGCATCACTGTTGTGCCCTTGAGCGAGACGCTTAACCCCAACCTGCTAAAAAGCGGGATGTCAATCTGGATAAACAACCACCTATAAATCACCAGAGGCACACTAGAGAATGCTAGTGAAACGTCCGCTAAACAGCCCTCCGTATGAACAGAGTGAAAGGAATCGAACAGAACAGGACAGACAACCAATAAAAATACTAAACAAAGTAGAACAGAGAACCTCACATAGAACTGAGGTCTGAATTTGGAACTGCATAATGCTTTAACTGATTTTCCAATATCTTTAAAACTACTATGCTGGTATGTAGTACTGAGTTCAGGGATAGAATAGAATAGAATAGAATAGAATAGAATAGAATAGAATAGAATAGAATAGAATAGAATAGAATGCAGTAAATTAGACAATACAAGAGAATAGAGAAACTAGACTAGTGAATAGAAGAGAAAAAATGACAACAAAACAGTATAGAATAGAATAGAATAGAATAGAATAAATTCTAACAGAATAGAAAAGAACAAACCAGATGTGGTGTAGAACAGAACAAAACAACAAACTAAAACAGCAGACCTACAATAGAATAGAATAGAATAGAATAGAATAGAATAGAATAGAGCAGTTGTGGAATAAATCAGAACAAATAGAAGAGAAAGAAATGGAATGAAATAGAATAGAATACAACAGATGTGGTATATAATAGAACAAGAAAGGAAGAAACATTAATAGAACAAAGCCAAACAGTAGTAGACAAAACAGGACAGAATAGAATAGGGCAGTTGTAGTGTAAAAAAGAACACAATAAAATGGAATGGAATAGAACAGATAGAATAGAATAAAAGGCATATGACAATATATAGTAAATTACACAAAAAAATATAGCATCGAATTAAGAAATAAAATTGAAGTAGAATAGAGATGTGGTGTAAAACAGAACAAACAGAAAAGAACATAAAAAAAAACAAATAGAATAGAATGGAATGGTACAGAATAAAACAGGCAAGAAATGTAACAAAACCAAACAGAATATAGTAGACAGAATAGAATAAAATAGAATAGAATAGAATGCAGTAAATCAGACAATACAAGAGAATAGAGCAGAGAAACTAGACTAGTGAATAGAACAGAAAAAAATGACAACAAAACAGTATATAATAGAATAGACTAGAATAGAATAAATTCTAACAGAATAGAAACAAACAAGAAAGGAAGCAAAATTTATAGAACAAAGCCAAACAGTAGTAGACAAAACAGGACAGAATAGAATAGGGCAGTTGTAATGTAAAAAAGAACACAATAAAATGGAATGGAATAAAATACAGTACAACAGATAGAATAGAATAAAAGGCATATGACAAAATATAGTAAACTACACAAAGAATATAGCATCAAATTAAGTAAAAGTTTTGAAATAGAATAGAGATGTGGTGTAAAACAGAACAAACAGAAAAGAACATAATATAATAAACCACAGAAAGAACAGAATAGAATAGATGTGGTACAGAATAGAACAGGCAAGGATAGTAACAAAATCAAACAGAATATAGTAGACAGAATAGAATAGAATAGAATAGAATAGAATAGAATAGAATAGAATAGAATAGAATATGGCAGTTATGGCGTAAAACAGAACACAACAAAATGGAATGGAATAGAAATCAGTAGAAAAGATAGAATAGAATTCATATGACAATATATAGCAAACTACACAAAGAATATAGCATAGAATTAGGAAATAGAATAGAGCAGATGTGGTGTAAATCATAACAAATAGACCAGAGAAAAAATAGAATAGACCAGAGAAAGAATAGAATAGAAAAGAATAGATGTGGTACAGAATAGAACAGACAAGAAATATAAGAAAACCAAACAGAATATAGCAGACAGAATAGAATAGAATAGAATAGAATAGAATAGAATAGAATATAGCAGTTGTGAAGTAAAACAGAACAAAATGAAATAGAATAGAATATAACAGATGTGGTAAAGAATAGAAGCAAGGAAGAGGAATTAACAGAACAAAACCCAAATAAACATAACAGATAGAACAGAACAAAACAGGACAGAATAGAATAGAATAGAATAGAATAGAATAGAATAGAATAGAATAGAATAGAATAGAATAGAATTGGATAGAATAGAATTGGATAGAATAGAATAGAATAGAATTGGATAGAATAGAATAGAATAGAATAGAATAGAATAGAATAGAATAGAATAGAATAGAATAGAATAGAATAGAATGATGTGGTACAGAATAGAACCGGTAAGGAATTGAACAAATCCAAACAGAATATAGTTGACCATAATAAAACAAAACAAAACAGACCAGAATTCTAGACAAAGTAAAGTAGAGCTGAGACAACTAGAAAGAACATGACCAGCAGTCAATGACAAGAAAAACTTGGAAAGCCCTAGAAAGCGGCTTCTCTGATAGCTGAATCTATTTATCATGCTGAAAGTCTGCAGCCATAAACAGCACCAGAGTGGCATTGGGAGTGAGCAGCAGAGCCAGATGTTATTCCCTCCTCTGCTCGCTGTCCTCATTAACTGCATCTCCTGAATGGGATGACAATTCTTTGATGGGCAAGAACTTGCTGCTCAACACAGGAGTCTGTTTACTCCTGGGATTGATGCACCACTGTTGGGCTGATCCATTTTTCATGAGAGATTAAGTGGGATCTGGAATTATGCCGTTCTAAACCAGCTGTCTGCCTGGCTGTTTCATCGCACCAGATGTTGACAATGGATTCCAGTTCCTCTAAATTGATGAAGCTCTCTGAGAATGCTTTTCTTTCTGGAATGTCAGTTACACTTTAATGCCGAAACAAAGCAAAGAAGCACATGGCGGTTCAATTGAGCTGTGAAACGGGAGTTAATCATACCTTCAAACTGATATGCTCTGCTCTCATTGTGGAATCCCTGGACTTGGGAAACTCCAGCGCTTGATTTCTCAAGGTCGATCTCTTGGAAGATATCCACATGCAAGGCTGGATCAACACCCAAAGCTGACACTACAGGGAACATAAATGATATGCATAATCCTGGAAAATACCATTTACAATCATTATCCAGATTTTACTTAACCTAAAGCATATTCATTTACAACTCACAATGCATTCCTGTTGAACAATAAGTCAATAATTTAAGTAACTAACACTTTAACAACCAAAACAATTGTCATTTAAGATTAAAATGACATCCTGGAAAATATAAATCACAGAACACTGTTTTAATCTTCAGTGTTGCATATTCATACAACTAAAAGCATAATCATTTAGAACTCACTGTTTTGATGACAATTATATAAACATTAATTAATTCTTTTAGCAATATTTAAGTAAACATGAATAATCCTGAAAAATACAACTTACAGTGTTACACCGTTAATTTTTGTTGCTATTTTGCTACATAATAATCAAATACACAACTTTTAAATACCCTACAGCGAAGGATATCTATTTACAACGCACTGTTAAACATAACAATTATTTATATAAAGTAATTAATACTCGAACAGTAAAATAAGAAGCCTAATTCTGGAAATATATAACTTATATAACTTATAATCTTTTTTAATACACCGAATTTTATACATTTCATCAATTTATTGCACTTTTTTTTAAGTAACCTTAAACATATTCATTTGCAACTATTTCAATTTGTAAGTATTTGTTGAACATTACATACATAATTGATGTATTAGATATTATGACTTTCAACTAAAATAAATATGATTTTACAGTAAAAATACATGAATAATCCTGAAAAACACAACTTACAGTGTTACACTATTAATTTTTGTTGTTGTTTTGTTACATAACAATTAAATATACAAGTTTTAAATAACCCACAGTGAAGGATATTTATTTACAACACACTGCTAATCGTAACAATTATTCATATAAAGTAATTAATACTCGAACAGTAAAATAAGAAGCCTAATTTTTTTCAATAAAACTTATAATCTTTTTCAATACTTTAAATTTGATCAATTTATTGCACTTTATACATCTTTTAATAAGGTAACCTAAAACATATTCATTTGCAACTTACAGTGTAGTATTGTTGAACATTACAGAAATAATTCATGTATTAGATATTATGACTTTCAACTAAAATAAATAGGATTTTACAGTAAAAATACATGAATAATCCTGAAAAATACAACTTACAGAGCTACACGGTTTAATTTTGTTGTTGTTTTGTTACATAACAATTAAATATACAACTTTTAAATAACCCACAGTGAAGGATATTTATTTACAACACACTGTTAAACATAACAATTATTTATATAAAGTAATTATTACTCGAGCAATAAAATAGGAAGCCTAATTCTGGAAAGTATAACTTATAATCTTTTTTAATACACCGAATTTTATAAATTTGATCAATTTATTGCACTTTATACATCTTTTAATAAGGTAACCTAAAACATATTCATTTGCAACTTACAGTGTAGTATTGTTAAACATTATATTAATAATTCATGTATTAGATATTATGACTTTCAACTAAAACGAACAGAATTTTACAGTAAAAATACATGAATAATCCTGAAAAACACAACTTACAGTATACTGTTAACTTTTGTTGCTATTTTGTTACATAAAAAATAAATATGCAACTTTTAAATAACCTACAATGAAGGATATTTATTTACAACACACTGTTAAACATAACAATTATTTATATAAATAATTATACTCAAACAATAAAATAAGCCTAATTCTGGAAAATATAACTTAAAATCCTTTTTAATACTTTAAATTTTATAAATGTCTTGCACTTTTTACCTCTTTTAATTAGGTAACATAAAACATATTCATTTGCAACTTACAGTACTATTGTTTAACATTACATAAATATTTGATGTATTAAATATTATGACTTTCAACTAAAATAAATAGGATTTTACAGTAAAAATTCATGAATAATCCTGGAAAATAAAACTAATAAAAGATATTCTTTGTTTTTAAAATGTATTATTATTATTTTTTTTCACAACTTGCAGTGTGTCTTCTTGAATATAAAAGAAATAATTGATTACCCATTTACGTTTTCGGTATCCCCCTCTTTCTGTAGCTAGCAATACGTATCTCAGTTAACAGGTATTCACTGTTGCATTTTCACATAATCCATTGAATATACACCATTTAAAATAGCTTAACCCCCAAAAGAATTTATACAATCTTCCTATTTGAACATATTGATCAACATTCCATCCGTCCATGCGTTAGTTATGACCGTCCATCCCATTAAATAAAATCTAACCACTGGATATAAAGTACGCGTTCCTTTACAGAAATACACTTCAACAGTTACAGATCTAACAAAAAAACTGAGCTTACCATAGAAAAGTCCGACCGTGCAAAGCGCAAAATAAAGTTTGAATAATCCCATTGTGAAGGAGAAGAGAGAAACGCCTATTCCTTCATTCTGCTGTTCTTCTGGCGGAGACGCGCATCAGTGAAACAGTCCTCAAACCCGCATCACTTCGGCTGAACTTCAGCACGTAAACACACTGATAGAAAAGCAGACCGCAAACTCCATCAGGAGACAACCGAGATCGAGGAGATGCAGAGTCCGACTGACAGCGAGCGGTCAGTGGAGAGAAGCAGGTGCGTCTGTCCCTCCTGACGACCAGAGAGACACAGAGAGAGACGGAGAGATACTGAGACTGAAAAAGCGCACCTGCAGACCTGCAATCATGACACCTGCTGGTCAAACACAAGAACAACAGTTCTACACTTTTAGTTGCCTTCGATTTTTAAGTTGAATCCAATTAATCCAGAAGTAATTTGAACTTAATTTACGTTAAACTAAAAGCGGCACAAATATTTTAAAATTTAAGCTGTAGCATGGTTAACTTAGTTTTATAAGTGAAAAGATTTGTCATTGTCATATTTATCACTGGATTTACGAAATGTTTTAAGGTAAATGGTTGCAAACAATTTATAAGGGCTGAATTTAAACAAACAAATTAAGTTGAGAATCTGAATCTGTCAGAATCTGCTGTCATTGTTTGCTATTTCTGCAGAGTATTGTAAAAAATCTGTGGATTTATGCGGAATGATTTTAGAAGTATCATAACTAAAAACTTAATATATGAAATAAAAAACAATACCTTTGTAACTTATATTTAATGTTTACAATGCAAATCCAATTAGATCTACTTATTTGGTAAACAATGCAAGTCTCTCATATAATATATCTACACAAAACAGACAGAAAATATTACTTTACAAACTGTATTGTAAACGAATCATATGAACATTCTAATATTACTGTCATTATATCACAATAATATTAGTGAAATTAATTTAAAAACTGAATAAATATAAATTTACACACATTACACATAGTAAATACATACACAAAAATATTTTTTTTGCTTGTTCAAACCACTTATTTAAAATGAGCCGAAACAACACAATTCTTGAGGGTTTCATTGGGACAACTTAATTTATTATGTATAATCTACATAAATTTGTTAAAAGTGTTAAGTTAACTTAATTGATTTGTGTTGGGACAACATGAATGAACTGTGAGGAACCCTGCATTTTTTACAGTGTAGACTCGATGGGCTAAAAATCTGCGGCAATCACTAAGCTTTACTAAATTTAATTATTTTGTTTACATTCAACCCATAAAAATAATTTGCAACCAATTACATGAAAAAAATGAGTAAATCCAACGATTGTTTTTTTCTGTGTACTTACAAAATGAAGTTTGCAGATACAGTGTAATTTAGAGCACACGTACAGTATCACAATTTAAACGTTTAAATGAAAATAGTCAATTAAATTAAATGTAAAAAAAATAAAATAAAAGTGTGTGGGTAACTTTATGGAATATCTTTAAATGTTTTAATGCTTTTAAATGTATGTTTGTTATATTTAAAACATATTTTGAATTAAGATACAACAGTAAAATCTAGCAATTAGTATTGCCCTACTTTAAGGACAGTCTGGGAGGGGCTTTTTTCCACCTCACTCTTCCCTAATGTATCTTATGTTTATGTATAGGAGAGGAGAGGTTGCAGGTTGGAGAAGACCAATTTCGCTACACGTAACAGTGTATGTGACAAATAAAGGTTTTCATCATCATCATCAATTATATATTTACTTATTTATAATTACAGTATTATCAGGTTCATTTATAACTTAATGTCCTGTTGTTAAATAGCATATAAATAATCTAATAGTCTTTAACAATATTTAGAAAAGATAAAAAATTAACAAATGCGTTACAATGAATTACAGTAAAATTACAGTATACTGTAACTGAACAAATGGTTCATTTTTTTTAAATAAATACATTTTAATTAATTTAATTATTTTTAATATATTTTTTAAATAATAAACTTAATAAATCCAATGAATCCTTTTTTTCAGTGTGCATTCATAGTCCTGGAGAAACAAAACATATGTAGGCTCATAAATCATGACTTTATAACTATATTTATAACATACTACAATATGTAACCTATTCAAAACACACACACACACACACACACACACACACACACCCACCCACCTACCTATATATAGGTGGGTGTTTTGGATATATATTATATTATATTATGTTATATTATATTTTATTATTCATTCCTTCATTTTCTTTACAGCGGAATGAACCGCCAACTTATCCAGCACATGTTTTACACAGCGGATGCCCTTGCAGCCGCAACCCATCTCCGGAATATATTTTATTATATTACATATTATTATATTATTTTATGTTATATTATATTATATTATATTATATTATATTATATTATATTATATTATATTATATTATATTATATCATATCATATTATATTATGTTATGTTATATTATATTATATTATATTATATTATATTATATCATATCATATCATATCATATCATATCATATCATATTATATTATATTTTATTATATTTTATTATATCTTATTATATTATATCATGTCATATTATATTATATTATATTATATTATATTATATTATATTATATTATATTATATTATATTATATTATTATTTTTAAAAGTCCTCAAAGGAAATTGTTTACACTATTTCAAATCAATATATAATTATTTTATTGATGATTTAACACCTCCCCAGCACGACCTAAAGTAACTTATGTAAATCAGTGGAGATTAATTAATTAAATATTCTTCCACTAACGGCATATGGACAGGATTTTGTTGCTTGGATATCCAACATTATGGCACGTAAATAACTAAGACACGTTGCCAAGGCATCCTCAGTGCATTTGCATATGCAGAAGAGTCAAAGAAGAAGGTCACGCGAGGCTCAATTCAAAACTGCAGGACCGACCAAACCAAACAGCATGAATTCAGCAAGCGGTAAAATGTTTAGCTTTCTAAAAAAAAATGCATGCATCAAATTATGTCTATGCAAGGAAAATAAAACAGCGTGCTTGTGCGTGCATGCAATGGCTCATGAATTATTAATGAATCATTTGCATGGTAAACCTATAAATCTGATTACATGATATCACCATAACTTATTTATTAGACTACTATGCATGATATTAAGGAGAGATACTGCAGGAAATAACAGTTTTTTTTTCATGCAACTGTCAATTTTGGGCTTTTTTGGCTTTTCTTAGTGTTTTGTTTTTTAGTCTAATGTAAAAACAAATATACAAAACATCCCCTTTTAATAGGCAATTTTCGTTTTTTCTGATAAAAGCCACAAATATCTACTCCAACAGCTCTTACATACATCAACATTTACAGTTTTATTCACATCTGTATTCTAGAGGTTGTTACAAAGGGATACATTTATATATACACGGAATTTTACAGTATTTTTAAAATTATGGTGTGTCTGTAACCCCCTTTGTAAAAACCTATAAGTAATTATGTCAAAATTAAACAGGAATTTAGATGCTGACTTCGTACAATTGTCAGATTTTGTGGTGCTTTAAATATGCAAATTAGTAGATATTTAACGAAATAATGCCACATATATAAACTTAAACATTTGACACCAAAATATATCTGCAATTATTAATATAATCATTTAACCGAGGAGGTATGATGAAAACTGTTAATAATTTTACCTTGTTCACCTGCAGTGTGTCTTGCTTTGTAATGCAGTAAAAACAGAAATGGCGAGTGAGAAACTGCTGGATGCATCTCTCAGTTTGCTCAGTGTCAGCTGAAGGCATCAGTCAGACAGAAGGCAGCTCATAAAGCAGAGCGCAGGGAGAAAACTGTCCTCTGACTACTGAACAACAAGTGTTTCAGACAGCAGCCTGCCAGCAGGACTGCATTTGTGGCCTCTAATAAAAGCAGCAGTTGGAGACTGTGATGTGAATCTGGAAACTGCAGAGAAGAAGAAGATGAACCACATACAAACTAGAGAAAAAAAAATGCATTGCTATTCTGTATTTTCTTAATCGTTTTCCAGTACAAACAGCAAAAAGGACTTATGAAATCACATTTCCTTTTTAATTAATCATATTGTTCCTAGATTTAAGCGAGTTTATATACTGTAAAAATGTTGGGTTCCACACAATTCACTCATTTTGTCTCAACACAAATCGATTAAGTTAACTTAATTGTTTTTACATAATTTAAGTTGATTGAACAAAAAAACAATTAAGTTATCCCACAAAAACCCTCAAGAATTGGGTTGATTCAGCTTAATACAAATAAGTAGTTTATATTTATATTTAAATAAGCAGCAAAAAACATTTTTTGAGTGTGCGTGAAAACAAAAATTCAAGTTATTATTTTTTTTTGTAACAACTTTACATGTTTAAATTTCATATACAGGTGGGCTAATAACTTTGCCTTCAGCTATTGCTGAATTGCAAAAAATTGTATGACTTGCATTTGTCTTGTATCATACATAAAATTATAATTAAATGTGTTCAAATTAACAAACTACACAAAAATTGGGTGGGTTTTGACTAGTTTGCAATTTGCCCATGCTGCTAAATGGCCAGCTTAAGGCAAGTCAAGGCAAATTTATTTCATACACAATGGTAATTCAATAAACAAGAATAAAAAACAAGTATAAGAAATAAAAACAACAAAGAATAAAAACAATTAGAAACAGATTAAAATGTGTTAAACATGTTTTAAATGAATGAAAAAGAAAAGAAAGACATCATAGTGCGATCTGTCGGATGTAGCACAGTGCTCATTCACAGCTAAACAGATGTGTCAAGTATTGATTTGAACGTGCCTAATGTTGGAGCACATCTGATCATTTAAATCAGGGGCCTCAAACTGCCGGCCCACAGACAATTTACGTCCCCCCTCCCCTCCGCAACTGATGTCAAAAATATAATGCGACTCGGCCCAACAAAACATACAGTTTTGAATCACTATCATTGTTGTGCAGTCGCATATAGACCATTTTGAGGGATGTAAACAAAAACAATGGTCCAAGCGTATTTTTTATTTTACATTTTTAATTTCTATAGCTTCCGAGAATCCAAAGAGTCACATATTGATAAATAATGTTATGATAGCTGTTTTAACATGAAGTGATGATTTAATTGCCTCTTGTTACAGTTAGGAAATAGTTTGATAACATGCAGGAAATGTTCATGGGTGATTAACATCACCACATCGAAATGCTTTATAGCCACTGGTGTTTTTTACCGTCCACCTATTGGACATTTAAAGTACTGTACTACAGTATTCGGGTTACTTTCGGTTTCTCTCAGCGTGCGGTCGAGAATAATGCGCATGCAGATTATTTCTGGGGCTGATTTAAACGTTGAAATATATATCCGTATGTGCTCTATTTTTACTAAAGCTCTATTTTTGTAAATATTCAAGGGTCGTTTGATTACAAACAGTTTTATGCCGCCTGTATTTTGTTGTACAAACACCTCTTCATGGCTTATACGTTATGCTGGTGGTGTAAATTTTGCTAATATTCTATTCAAATGGTCTCGTTAATAGATTTTCCCAATATGCATATTAAGATTTGTATAAATAATGTGCAATAGTAAAATTTTATCTTCTTCAAATCGAAGATGACTGTAGTAAGAAACCCTGGCTCTTTATAGTGAGTCAGGGATCGTCTGATTGGACAATCATGAGTGGTTAACGTGTAACCAGCCGTGTTCAATCATAATCATGTGATCCTCTCGAAATTAGTTTATAACTAAACTCCACTTATGCCTACCATTAAACTGTAGTATTTTCTTAGCAATTTAAACTACCCCTTCAACTGGAAACAAAAAGAAAAAGCCCTTTTACCCTGGGGAAGAATGTCTGAGTGTATAATTACATCAGGTTTCCAAACGACCCTCCTATGAATTGTCAGTCACTGATATGGGCCACCGCCAATTTGAGTTTGAGACCGCTGATTTAAACCTTATGAAACTAGCAGAAATCTGCTTAAACCATCTAAAACCAGTCAGGATTAGTCAGGGCTGGTTTCAATTTATTTATTCTCTAATAGGATACTGGTTGGCACAAGCATATGCACACAGACACCATCTAAACCTGATAAAAAATGACTAAAATACAGTCAAAATCTCAGGTTCACCTTCACATCGGTGTTTATAATGAATCAGCAGAAAGTCATGTTAACCCTCGTGCAGACACTCAAAGACGACAGCAGATCTATTCATCCACATGTCGACTCTTCACTTAAACAACACTCAGTGCTGAAGGAGAGACTCTCTGAAAATCCTCAAGAGCAAAGGAAAAAAACACTTCTGACATGAACAAGAGGATGAGGAGAGTCAAGCTCACATCACACACTGGAGGAGCTGCAGTCTGACACTCAAACAAACAAACACACACACTGTGACTTACGAATGCAAGCTGGTATATAAAGACTATTGCATCTATGTGATCTACTACTTATGAGTTTTGTATTGCATTTATGATTTTGCAGCAATGTGAGTAAATGAGAACATACAAAATCTACAAGATACAACATCTACTTCTACTAATCATGAGATACTGTATGTATCTCAAAAAATAATAACAGTGTTGGCATTGTGTGACAAATGTCAGCTTTTAGATTCATTCCTATGTTATGTGTCCCAAATTACAGAGTTTCTGGGACAAAATATTTCAGATTTTTTCAGATACATTAGACATTCTGATTGAACCAGATCCTATATTAATTATATTTGGAGTTTACGAAGAATTTTTGAGATTAACATGGGTACAACAACAGTTTGTTTTATATGGGTTGATCTCTGCCAAAAAACGTATCCTTTTGTTTTGGAAGTTCCAACACTTAAATTATGGCTGACAGAGTGAACGAGCACATTACATCTGGAAAAAAATCTGGTATACCCTAATAGACAAGGTTTTGTTATTTGAAAAAAAAAAAGTGGTCTCCTTTTATTTCCTTTCTACAAACTTTTGATTAATATGTTTACTATGCCTTTAATACCTACTTTTACCATTGGATAGCACTGGTGGTTGGTTGGTTGGGTGAATGCATGTTTATTTTTTGTTTAATTATTATTTTTATGACTGCTGGTTGTTGTTTTTTAAATGTCTAATTGTTAAAATGTAAGTTTATGTTTATATTTTAAGAACAAGTATATTTACAAGTGAATGTAAAATTTCTAATAATAAAAATACCACTTAAATTTGTAAAAACATGAATAAGTTAACTTATACAAATCAATTGTGTGAAGCTCTGCATTTTTTTACCGTGAACAACTATTATTATAATTATGATTATTATTATTATTATTTTTATAGGTGAATCTCATTCCTGCCACAACATTAACACGCAGCCAAACGACTCTTAAATTATGGTTGACAGAGTTAACAAGTACATTACATCTGGAAAAAATCCGGTATACCCACAAGGTTTTGTTATTTGAAAATTGAAAAATTATGGTCCTCTTTTATTTCCTTTTTTGTGATTAATATGTTTACTATGCCTTTGGTACCTACTTTTACCATTGGATAGCACTGGTGGTTGGTTGGGTGAATGCATGTTTATTTTTTGTTTAATTATTATTTTTATATGACTGTTGGTTGTTTTTTGTAATGTCTAATTGCTAAAATGTAAGTTTCGTGTTTATATTTTAAAAAAGTGTATTTACAAATGAATCACTGCTAAAATTTCCAATAATAAAAATATTTAAACCAAAAATAATAACAACACTCAAAAATGATTTTTGCTGCTTGTTAAAACTACGTATTTAAAATGAGGTGAAACAACACAATTCCTAAGGGTTTTTTGCGACAATTATTTTTTGTTCAATCCACTTAAATTTGTAAAAAATGAAAAAGTTAACCTATACAAATCGATTGTGTGAAACCCAGCATTTTTAACAGTGAACTACTATTATTATTATTATTACTGCTTAATGCAGTAAAGTGAATGTAAAGAGAAGCATTTATGGCGGAATAAAGATGCACAGATACAATGCTGACATCTAGTGGAAAAACAATGCAAACAAATACACAATCTTTTTTTTTTGACAGAAATGAAGGACTGCTCTGGACGCATATTATATACTGAATCTAAATATTAATGATTCAATACTCATGGGTTTAAAAATACGCTATATAGACAATATAAATATGTAATTAATCCTATAACATAATAGATTTTGCCATTTAATTTAGATACATGATATATTTCTATGCATAAGCATAAAATAAAATGTTATGTGTGACTTTACTTTTAAAAAGTGCCTTAAAATTAAAATCTGTTATTAAATTACTGAGTAAATAAACTATTAACTATTAGTAAGTAAAAAAAAAATCATGATCATAATTATAAAAATTATTTATACAGTTAATGCAACTTTACAGTTCCAAGATGCAATGGATTTACTCACTTTTTACAGTGTACAGTATGTGTGTTATCGTTCGATAGAATGGGCGTTATCAGTGGTTATCAGCTGATAGATATGGGCCAGTAGGGGCCTTCTGCGCCTACTGGTAGGCTCAGAACGCTGTTATCATCCATCCATATGGTTAATCAGCTATAGATCACATACGACTGCGGGTGGAAGTTCATTCATTCATTCATTTTCTTTTCAGCTTAGTCCCTTTATTAATCTGAGGTTGCCACAGTGGAATGAACCGCCAACTTATCCAGCACGTTTTACACAGCGGATGCCCTTCCAGCTGCAACCCATCTCTGGGAAACATCCATACACACTCCGGACAATTAAGCCTACCCAATTCAACTGTATACCGCATGTCTTTGGACTGTGGGGGAAACCGGAGCACCCGGAGGAAACCCATGCGAATGCAGGGAGAACATGCAAACTCCACACAGAAACGCCAACTGACCCAGCTGAGGCTCGAACCAGCGACCTTCTTGCTGTGAGGCGACAGCACTACCTACTGCGCCACTGCGTCGCCATGCGGCTGGATTTTAACTAAAATTATTTATGTTATTTATTAAATTTCCCATTAATTGTATTTTATTAACGTCTACCCCCAACCGTCCCAGTAATGTAAAACAGATCTGGATCTAGAGTCTTCTCTATTAGTATAGCTGATTAACCATGTGTGATATGGATGATAACAGGCCCCTACTGGCCCATATCTATCAACTGATAACCACTGAAAGCACCCATTCAATCGAGTGATAACATTCGAAGCAGGTGCGATGTGTGTAAGTGTGTGTAAACACAGAGAGCCAGCTTGCAACTTCTACTGCTGCAACTAATCTAAATCTAATACTACAATGAAAACTAACTTAAAAAGCATCACCAATGCATACAGTCTGTATAATATTTTATGCTGCTTGACAGATAAAACAAAACAAACAGGGAAATAAACAAGCATAAACAGGCAATCAAATCCAAACATGACTCGTTTATCCTTATCCATGATCACTCACCTGGAAATCATCTCGGCTATACAACCTATAGCTATGTATTATGACTACAATCTTCACCTTTTTCTGTCTCTGTTTGCTGACATCAGCCCAGCGTGCGGCATGGCGATCATCCATGTGAGGAGCCAGAGGTGAATCTCATTCCTGCCACAACATTAACATGAACACGCAGCCAAACGTGAAGACCTCTGTCAAGCCACATTAACTAACTGCTTCACTAATATCTAGACTTCTCGCAGACGTCCCCTGCAGGCTGCTTCCGTCTAATATCTGGTTTAATGTAAGATCAGTCTGGCGGTTTCATATGCAGGCAAAAATGTGTGCCAGTCCTGCGCATGTGGTCCATTTCACCCGCAGCCTCTGAAAGGCAGAGTTGTCGAATAAATCTGAACTGAGTGCAAGCGAAAGTTACTGGATTGAAAATGTCAGAGAAAGGCCACACGTGTCTGCTAACCGACGGAGGCCATTCAAGACTATATAGAAAAACTACAGCAAGGGAAAAACCTTATAGAAAATTAACATTTTCATTCACGTTACTGTATCATTTCTGAAATAGTTCTGGCATTTCCATTCACATCACAGTGGTTTTTAAATGTATTTTGGCATTTTAATACACACTGCAGTGTTTTCTGGAAGTATTGGGGAATTCTAACTCACATTGTAATGTTTTTTTGAAAGTATTCTGGCTTTGTCATTCACATTGCAGTGGTTCTGCAAATATTTTGGGGATTTTTATTTACGTTACAGGTTACTGAATATTTTGTGGCACTTTATCTCAGATTACAGTGGTTTATGGAAGTGTTTTGGCATTTTCATTCACCTTGCAGTGGTTTTAAATGTATTTCTACATGCATTTTTAAATTCTCTTTGCTATTTGGGCTTATTGGAACCTAATTAGAATAAAAATCTAAGTATCATCTTTTGATATGATGTACTTTTAGAGAAAAATGATGTCCATATATGTGGACTCGTAGTCCGAATTTACATAAAACACTTTTTCCTGAATGTTAATTAATGCATATATAACATAGATTTTTTTTTTCCTTGCTTTGACTATCAGAGAGTAAAAACAAATTTTTTTCCCCATTTTGGACAGTTAAATTAGGGTTTGGGACATTTCATATGCTGCAAAACAGTTGCAGGATGACACTGTAAAATAAAAAAACATTTAAAGTATTTTAAATAGCCACTTAAGAGCTAAAATGTGCTGTCCACGTATGTGGACACTCAAGCCCTAGGAGGTTAATACATACACAGCAAAAAAAATCAGTGTACATTTAACTCAATTTGAGTTTAACTTAACACTCATTGGGTGTACATATGACTCCCTCCATTTTGGAGTTAAAATAACACTTTCTAAAGTGTGAAATTTGTACATTACTCTCAGAGTTCACTTTAACACAGTAAGAGTTTATTCGTACATCGAACTGGAGTGTGTGTTACCCTTCAAAGTGTTAATATATTACCTTTTTTCCTATAGTATCAATTGGTGTGTGTGTGACAGATAACAGTGATCAAATATGTTGAAAATAGTTTTAATTTATTACATGTTCATTAATCTTTTCAGAAATAATTTCTATACATTCAACTCTTTGCATTTTAAAATGCAACAAGACATGTTTCAAGTTTAAGTAAAACATACTGGTTTGATCACTGTTTGTCTGAAACAACCGGTTCGAGTAAAAAAAAAACTGGACTTCCCATCACTAGTGGGAAATACACTGCATATCGGGTTAAAAGTTTAACACTGAAAAAAAAAAAAACTCTTAAATATACACTCTTTTACACTCACGGATTAAAATGTACTCTGGTTTTAACACTAAACACCACCAAAAAAATCACACTGTATATTTAACACTGAAATTTTTGCTGTGTTCTGCAGTGCTTTCTGGAAGTATATTTTTGACATTTTAATTAACATTGCAGTGGGTTATGAATTTGTTTGGCCATTTCAACTCAAGTTCTGGAAGTATTGTGGCAATTATATTTACAATGCAGTTTTTTAAAACGTATTTTGACATTAAAATTCAGTTTGAAGTGGTTTCTGGAAATATTTTGATGTTTTAATTAACATTCCAGTTGTTTCTGAAAATATGTTGACATGTTTATTCACCTTGGAGTGGTTTTTGAAAGTGTTTTGGCATTTTAATTCACACTGTAGTGATTTTTGAAAGTGTTCTAGCAATTTCCTTCACATTGCAGTGGTTTCTGCAAATATTTTTGGGACTTTTAATTATGTTACAGTGGTATCTGAATATTTTGTGGTATTTTATTTCATGTTCCAGTGGTTTCTGGAAGTGTTTTGACATTGTCATTCACTTTGCAGAGGTTTGTAATTGCATTTTACAATTATAATACACACTGCAATTGTTTTCTGGATATATTTATACATTTAAATTAACATTGCAGTGGTTTCTGAAAGCATTTTTGGAATTTGTTTTCTTTCAAGTTTTGTGCCATTTTTCTTCACATTGCAGTGCTTCATGAAAGTGTTTTGCTATTTCAGTTCAAGTTCTGAAAGCATTATTGCAATTTGGCAGTGGTTACTAAATATTTTGTAGCATTTTATTTCCCATTGCAGTGGTTTATGGAAAAATTTGCCATTTTTATTCACCTTGTGGTTTTTGAAAATATTTTAACATACTAATTCATAATGCAGTATGTTTTGAAAGTATTCTGGCTTTTACATTCACTTTGCAGTGGTTTCTGCAAATATATTGGTGATTTTTTATGTTACAGTTGTTACTGAACAATTTGTGGTATTTTATTTCACATTGCAGATGTTTGTAATTGTATGTTGGCATTTTAATAGACATACTGGGTTTACTGGAAATATTTTTACATTTTAATTAACACTGCAGTGGTTTCTGAAAGCATTTTTGAAGTTTTTATTTATGTTACAGTGGTTTTTCAGATGTTTTGTGCCATTGTAATTCACATTGCAGTGATTTGCATTATAATTCAAGTTCTGAAACAATTCAGGCATTTCCATTAACATTGCAGTGGGTTCTGCAAATATTTTGGGGATTATTATTCATGTTACAGTGTTTTCTGAATATTTTGTGGTATTTTATTTCACATTCCAGTGGTTTATAGAAGTGTTTTGACATTGTCATTCACATTGCAAAGGTTTGTAATTGTGTTTTGCCAATAAAATACACACCGCAAGTGCTTTCTGAAAATGTTTTTACCTTTAAATTAACATTGCAGTGGTTTCTGAAAGCATTTTTGGAATTTTTATTTATGTTACAGTGGTTTTTCAGAAGTATTATAAAAGTGTTTTGCCATTTTAATTCAAGTTCTGAAACTATTCAGGCATTTCCATTCACATTGCAGTGGCTTCTGCGAGTATATTTGGGATTTTTATTCATGTTACAGTGGTTTCTGAATATTTTGTGGTATTTTATTTCACATTCCAGTGGTTTCTGAAAGCATTTTTGGATTTTTTTAATTCATGTTACAGTGGTTTTTCAGAAGTTTTGTGCCATTTTAATTCACATTGCAGGTTTATGAAAGTGTTTTGCTATTTAAATTCAAGTTCTGAAAATATTATGGCAATTTGGCGGAGGTTACTGAATATTTTGTAGCATTTTATTTTCCATTGCAGTGGTTTATGGAAGTATTTTGGCATTTTAAATCACCTTGTAGCGGCTTTAAAATGAATTTTGACATAATACACACCGCACGTTTTCTGGAAATATATTTTTGACATTTTAATTAACATTGCAGTGGTTTCTGAAAGCATTTTTGGCATTTATTGGTGTCACAGTGTTTTCTGAAAGTGAAAGTAGTGGCATTTTAATTGACATTGCATTCATTTCTGAAAGTATTTTGCTATTTTAATTCAAGTTCTGAACGTATTTGGCATTTTGATTTACATTTCTGTGGTTTATGAAAACATTTTGACTTTTTATTATCCATTGCAACTCTAAATTAGTCTTTTCAGGTCCATGCAACTTTATATTGCATAACATGAACAGGTTTTGATATAACACAATTATATCATGCACAGCTCATTGTGACATCAAACGTGATCATTCCTCATGGCTTATGTTAAATATACCTATATTTATTTAGCCTTACTGCCTATAAAAAGCAGATGATGAATTGTAGGTAAGGATGTTGATGAAATCAAATGCACATGAAGCCTTTAAGCACTGTCAAGCAGGCCGGAAATGAGCCACAGCCTTCAGCTTTTTTAAGAGGTCAAAACTCAACAAGTTGTCATTAACCGGACATCTCAACCAAAAACTTTTCCATTTCAGCAATCATTTCAGAAATTGATTTTCTATTGCTCTCATATCTAAAAGGCTCTAGAATATGTTTACCCTATTACTGTATATATACTATGACTAATCTGAGTCAGCAGTATACTTCAGATTGCATTTGTCCATCTTCATGTGTGTTTATGGGTGGAAACTTCGCTCTATGTACCCACTCCATGTATGATTCATCATGACTATTGAAAAGTTAATTTGTTCTTTCTTTGCTGACTGACGGCACAAGTTCCTCTTTAGAGTTTTTTTTTGTATGACAGACTGATTTTGTACATGTATGTATTAAATCGGTTCATGATTGTTATCATTAGGTCATTAGGTGAGCATGTTGATGTAGACTTTGTATGTAATTTACAGTAAATTTATGTCAAGCAATGATTATTGTTTTCAAGATTGCCTTCTTTCAACAGAAAGCTTCTGATTTTTGTTTTAATTGATGTGCTGTCCATGGTGCTGAAACCTCTTAACTTCCTACTTTCATTAGTTTAAACTTGAAAAATTAGCTTTATTTTGTTGCAGCAATCTCACGTATTTAGAAGAGTTTAACAACATCAAAAAATTGGTCATATCAGAGTTCTCAATCAATCATCAATCACTGGATTGCCTTAAAGGTTCCGTGAAATTAAAATAACATGTTTTTTTGTTTGTTTTTTTGTGTCTGCCAGCATCCGTATGTTACATTTACAATTTGATATTTTAATGAATATTGCGGTGGCTTCTGAAAGTGTTTTTGGCATTTTTATTTATGTTACAGTATTTTTTGGAAGTATTGTGTCATTTGAATTAACAATGCAGTGGTTTATAAACATGTTTGCCATTTTAATTAAAGTTCTGAAACTATTCTGACATTTCATTCACATTGTTGTGGTTTCTGCAAATATTTTGGGGATTTTTATTTATGTTACAGTGGTTTATGAATATTTTGAGGCACTTTAACTCCCATTGCAGTGGTATATGGAAGTATTTTGGTGTTTTCATTCACCTTGCAGTGGTTTTTAAAAGTATTTTGGCATTTTAATACACACTGCAGAGTTTTCTGGAAGTATATTTGGCCTTTTTGTCTGTTACAGTGGTTTCCAGATGTATTGTGGCATTTTAATTCACATTGCAGTGGTTTATGAAAGTGTTTTGCCGTTTTGATTTAAGTTCTTAAAGTACTGTGGCAATTTCATAGCCAGTTAAAATTCAACTCAATCAATCAATCAAATTATTTAAAATATTTTATAAAAGATGACAGAATTGCTGTCCGTGGTGCTGAATTGAGCATATTTAGCAGAGCTGCTATCTAAGAAATATTAAGTTTCGCACAAGAAACCAAAACAAAAACTAAACTAAATCTAAGGTATGGTTCTAAAGGTTTATTCTCAAAAACACTTGATCTTAAAGATGTGGAATAAAATGAAATGAAATTAAATATTTTACAAAAGAACAAGGAATTGCTGTCCATGGTGCTGAGACTAACGTACTTAGCAAACCTTTGCAAGCTATAAGCAATGTGTTGTTTTTAATTTTGTCTGAAAAAGCAAGTAGTTGGCGGTTCATTGCGCTGTGGTGACCCCTGACAAACAAGGGATTAAGCTGAAGGAAAATGAAAGAATTTTTTTAAATTTGGCACAAGAAGAATGAATCAAATACTAAGATAAGCTAAAGATTTATTCTCTAAACCATTTAAAACTCACTCATCCTATGGAACAGAACAGAATATGCATTTTATGTCGGTGGTAAATGAATGATTGAATGAAAAAAGGATTTGCAGATCTTTTCTTTTCTCTTGATTATGTTTTAAGGGTTTTAATTAGCATCTTTTTTAATGTCCTTTTACATAATCACATATTAAAAGATTGATACTTACAGAATGGTGGTAGATTTGGGATGTTTGAGACTGGTGGAGATTTTGAATCTCGTCAAAACACATCAATCTGTCATTCTTCAGACACTCGCTGTCAGCTTAAGCAGACGCAGCACTGAGAGAGACAGATATCAGACAATATGAAAGACGTCGCCCTGCGTTAAATAATGTTGTATAACCCAAACCCAACGCATGTTCACCCGCCGGCCGTTTGGTCTATTTTCCTCCACGTTGTCCTGTGTGTGGACAAAGACTTAGTCATTAATTCTACTTAACCTCACGTGTAGCTAAAAGACCTGAAATATACACTCCTCTGACCCCCGTTTCCCCCATACACCTTAGCAAAGTCATTTTAATTTCTCCCCACAGGCAAAAACATTATGTAATACACAGTAATGAAGGCTTTTCATTTGTAATGTTCTTGAACATCATCAAAGAGCTTTTATCATACTAATGTTTGAGGCCAGGAAGTTTTTTTAAGCAAAAAAATATTGTTATTGCATTAAATGATTTTAATTGATCCAAAGAAGACTGAAAAAAAAAAAACGATTTGTTGACTTAAAAAAACATAAACCCGTTGTTATTATTGGACTTCACTTTAAAAATTTAGTAAACATGTTAAAAATATTAAGTAAATGAACAAAAGTAAACTTTTAACAGTTGCCAGTTACAAAAGGTTTACTCACAATTTTAATTTTAGCATGTACTAAAGTAATTGCTTTTTCATTCAACTTTCGAAATGTTGCAACTGATTTATATTTCAAATAAACTATGCTCATTTGAACTTTTATCATCTAAAAATGTAGTTACACACACAAAATAACGCAAAAAGTAATTGTTCTTAATACAAAACTTAACATAATAGAAATAAGTTACATGAGGTCAAAATTTAATGTATTAAAATGTACCATACCATAACAGAACACACTGGAACATAATATAATGTAACGTAATGTAACATAACGTAACGAAACATAACATAACATAACATGCTGGAACATAACATAACATAACATAACGTAACGTAATGTAACATAACGTAACGAAACATAACGTAACATAACATGCTGGAACATAACATAACATAGCAATATAACATAACACGCTGGAGCATAACATAACAAAACATAACATAACACGCTGGAACATAACAACATAAAACAAAAACATAACATAACATAACAACAACACACTGGCACATAATATAACGCAACTTAACGTAATGTAAGAACAACACAACATGCTGGGACATGACATAACATAACATAACAACAGAACACAGTGGAACATAATATAATGTAACGTAACATAATATAACAACATGCTGGAACATAACATAACATAACATAACGCAGCATAGCATAGCATAACATGCTGGAACATAACATAACATTAAACAAAAACATAACATAACAAAACATAACACACTGGCACATAATATAACGCAACTTAATGTAACGTAACAACAACACAACATGCTGGGACATAACATAACATAACAACAGAACACACTGGAGCATAATATAATGTAACGTAACATAATATAACAACATGCTGGAACATAACATAACATAGCATAGCATAGCATAACATAACAAGCTGGAACATAACATAACGTAACGTAACGTAACGTAACGTAACGTAACATAACATAACATAACATAACATAGCATAGCATAGCATAACATAACATAACAAAAACAAAACAACATAACCTAACCTAACCTAACCTAACCTAACCTAACCTAACCTAACATAACATAACAAAAACATAACAACATAACCTAACCTAACCTAACATAACCTAACCTAACCTAACCTAACCTAACCTAACCTAACCTAACCTAACCTAACATAACATAACATAACATAACATAACATAACAAAAACATAACAACATGACATAACATAACATAACAACATGACATAACATAACATAACCTAACAACATAACATAACAAAAACATAACAACATAACATAACATAACATAACATAACATAACAGAACAGAACAGAACAGAACAAAACAAAAAACATAACATAACCTAACCTAACCAAACATAACATAACATAACATAATATTACATAACATAACACGCTGCAACATAACAACATAACATAACAACATAACAACAACGTGCTGGAACATAACATAACATAACATAACAACAACGTGCTAGAATATAGCATAACTTAACTTAATAGAAATAAGTTACATGACGTAAATTTAAATTTTTTATTTAAATTTGTATTAAACTCACTGAAGAAAAGTGGAGTTCTAGTTCCCAGCATGTTTTGCGACATTATAAAGCAAAAAAGCCCTGGAAATATGTGTTATTCTGTGTTTTTGTACTAGTTTAATAGACATTTACATTAGTATTTATTGCTGCAGTGTAGTTGTGAAGAGTAGAGCTTGTAGTTGATTGAGGAAGGGCAGAAACACATTTTAAGGCAGTACTTACTCTATGATTCCCAACTACAGCATATTCATGCAAGTGTTTATTAAATTGCATCTTTGATAATACATTAATTCAAGATTGTGCTACTGTAATGAGTGCCACACCACTTGTCACAAACATCTTGTGGGTCAAAAATAAACGCAAATGTTTTGAGGCATTATTTTTCCACAAATCTGAACTTTTCAGGTTTTACACCCTGTTGAAAAAAAAAGAGGTTTGGACACATGGCTAATAATTTTGACCTTAAAATGGTTTAAAAAAATTAAAACTGCTTTCATTCCAGCCTAAATAAAACAAAAAAGAATTTCTTCAGAAGAAAAAAATATTATCGGAAGTACTGTGAAAAATTCCTTGCTCTGTTACACATCATTAGGGAAATATTTGAAAAAGACAATCACAGGAGGGTGAATAATTTTAACTTCAACTGTATATACAGTATATATACACATTACCCAGCATATATGAGTACACCCTTGAAGGTCTCTCTCTTAAATTACCATTCAATAAAATATGAGTGTATGTATATAAGATTAGTCCATACCAAGGCCAAAAACCTAAACTAACAGACCAAACTAATCTAACAAAATAACTTATGATCATGGTGCAAAAGTTACTACACCCCCCAAAAACACAAAAAATACAATTTTATTGAAGAGTTCAAATCAAAAGACCTATAAAAATATGACATTTTGTTGAAATGTTGTATTATCTTTCTGTTCCTAAAATGTGTTTATGTTAATGAATAAAAAAGTTTCATAAACTGTTTTGCTTACATGCACCAAAATGTATTGTCTATATTCACTGAGAAATGGATAGAAATACAAATTTTGAAAGGGGGTGTACTCATGTGCACTGTATATCTATCTATCTATCTTTTTGGATGGTAGTGTAAATACATCTGCAAGAAACAAAAACTAATCTTACTGGAGTTTTCTCCAGTCACCTCATCATCCCCATCACTTCTGTCGTCTTCTTTCATGCGCATCCTCATGTAAAGTGGCGTTTTTGTCTGCAAACACAGACACAAGAACTATTAATAGCAGCAAAATCTCCCAAACTGTCATAAAACACTGAGTCTTCGCCTTGAATGTCCAAAGATGAAAATATCCCTGGACATTTAAGAGGGAGACTTGGTGTCTTATGACAGATTGTAAGATTTTTTTTTTTGCAACTAATAATAGTCACGGGTGTCAGCGTTTGACCCATATCCCTTCAGCTGACGTCACACTGACATACAGCTGAACGTGGAGCTTCAGGGCTGGGTGGCGAACGATGATCGTCAGAGCCGTGCTGAACATCCGAGTGCATTAAAACACGCGTCTGAGGTCAAGTGCGTCTTACTGAACACATGCTGAATCCACACTCACTGAGATGAAGGAAAAAAAAGTGGGAGACTGTTGTTGTCAGATCAGTGTGTTCAACCTGTCTGAACTGAGACTCAATAAACACAAACAGTGTGCGCCGTGTTCTCTTTAAGAGTGTCACACTGGAATCACACCACGTCCTGTTCTCTCTCTGTGTGTCTCTTACCTCTGTCTGGTCTGCAAGGTGTTTTTGGACCAAATGTACCAAAAGTCAAAGGTAATGACAAAGGTAATGTGTTTTTGAACAAATATAACATAACATAACACAACATAACATAACATAACATAACATAACATAACATAACATAACATAACATAAAATAACATAACATAACATAACATAACATAACAACATAACATAACGTAACACGCTGGAACAACATAACATAACATAACATAACATAACATAACATAACATAACATAACATAACAACATAACATAACATAACATAACATAACATAACATAACATAACATAACATAACAAAACATAACAACATAACATAACATAACATAACAACATAACATAACATAACATAACGTAACACGCTGGAACAACATAACATAACATGGCTTTGCATAGCATAGCATAACATAACACGCTGGAACATAACAGAACAGAACAGAACATAACAAAACATAATACAACACGCTGGAACATAACAACATAACTTAACATAACAAACATAACATAACATAATGTAACATAACAGCATAACAACACACTGAAACATAACATAACAAGCATAACAACATGCTGGAACATAACATAACATCACACAACTTAATTTAACATAACAAACATAACATTACATAAAATCACATAACACCCTGGAACAGCATAACATAACATAGCATAACATATCATAACACGCTGGAACATAAGGGAACATAACAGAACACAACATAACATAACATAACATAACATAACAACAGAATAGAATAAAAAAAAACATAACATAACACAACACACTGGAACATAACATAACACACCATAACATAGCATAGCATAACATAACATAGCATAGCATAGCATAACATAACATAACATAGCATAGCATAGCATACCATAACATAACATAACACACCATAACAACATAACATAACATAACACACTATAACATAACATAACACACTATAACATAGCATAGCATAACATAACATAGCATAGCATAGCATAGCATAGCATAGCATAACATAACAACAGAATAGAATAAGAAACATAACATAACACACTGGAACATAACATAACATAACAACTTAACATTACATAACATGACATGACGTGACATTACATAACACAATACACTGGAACATAACAACACAACACAACACAACACAACACAACACAACATAACATAACATAACATAACATAACATAACATAGCATATCAGAATAAAATAAGGAACATAACATAACACACCATACTGGAACATAACATTCATTCATTCATTTTCTTTTCGGCTTGGTCCCTGGAACATAACATAACATAACATAACATAACATAACATAACATAACATAACATAACATAACATAACATAACAACAGAAGAGAATAAGAAACATAACATAACACCACACACCGGAAGATAACATAACAACATAACATAACACACTATAACATAACATAACATAGCATAGCAGAACACATTACAACATAGCATAGCATAACATAACATAGCATAACATAGCATAACATAGTATAACATAACATAACACACCATAACAACATAACATAGCATACCAACATAACACAACACACCACAACATAACATAACATAACATAACATAACATAACATAACATAACATAACATAACATAACATAACAACAGAATAGTATAAGAAACATAACATAACACAACACACTGGAACAAAAGATAACAAAGCATAACAATTTAATATAACACAACACACTATAACATAACATAACATAACATACCATAACAATTTAATATAGCACAACACACTATAACATATCATAACATAACACACTATAACAACATAACATAGCATATCATAACAACATAGCACAATACACTATAACATAACAACAGAATATAATAAGAAACATAACATAACACAACACACTGGAACATAACATAACATAACATAACATAACATAACATAACATAACATAACATAACATAACATAACATAACATAACATAACATAACATAACACACAATAACAACATAACATAACACACTATAACATAACATAGCATAGCATAACATAACACACAATAACATATCAGCATAGCATAACATAACACAGCATGACATACAGGAACATAACACAACACAACACACTGGAACATAACATAACACAACATAGCATAACATAACATAGCATAACAACATAACATAGCATAGCATAGCATAACACACTATAACATAACATAACAGCATAGCATAGCATAGCATAAAAAAACACACTATAACATAGCATAGCATAATATAACATAGCATAACATAGCATAGCATAACATAGTATAACATAACATAACATAACATAACATAACATAACATAACACAACAACACACTGGAACATAACACAACACACAACTCAACATATAAAAATATATCAGAATAAAATAAGGAACATAACATAACACCATACTGGAACATAACATTCATTCATTCATTTTCTTTTCGGCTTGGTCCCTGGAACATAACATAACATAACATAACATAACATAACATAACATAACATAACATAACATAACATAACATAACATAACATAACATAACATAACATAACATAACATAACATAAAATAACATAACATAACATAACATAACATAACAACAGAATAGAATAGAATAGAATAGAATAGAATAGAATAGAATAGAATAGAATAGAATAGAATAGAATAAGAAACATAACATAACACAACACACTGGAAGATAACATAACATAACAACATAACAAAACACAATAACACAACATAACATAACATAGCAGAGCAGAACACACTATAACATAGCATAGCATAACATAACATAGCATAACACAACACACTATAACATAACATAACATAACAACAGAATATAATAAGAAACATAACATAACACACTGGAACATAACATAACATAACATACCAAAGCACACAATAACAACATAACATAACACACAATAACAACATAACACACTATAACATAACATAACATAACATAGCAAAGCATAACATAACACACTATAACATAAAATAGCATAGCAGAACACACTATAACATAGCATAGCATAACATAGCATAACATAACACAACACAACACACTATAACATAACATAACACACCATAACAACATAACATAGCATAACAACATAACACAACACACTATAACATAACAAAACATAACATAACAACAGAATAGTATAAGAAACATAACATAACACAACACACTGGAACATAACATAACATAACATAACATAACATATATCAGAATAAAATAAGGAACATAACACACAATAACAACATAACATAACACACTATAACATAACATAGCAAAGCATAACATAACACACTACAACATAACATAGCATAGCAGAACACACTATAACATAGCATAGCATAACATAGCATAACATAACATAACACAACACACTATAACATAACATAACACACCATAACAACATAACATAGCATAACAACATAACACAACACACTATAACATAACACAACACACTGGAACAAAAGATAACACACCATAACAATTTAATATAACACAACACACTATAACATAACATAACATAACACACCATAACAACATAACATAACATAGCATAGCATAACAACATAGCACAACACACTATAACAACATAACATAACATAACATAACATAACATAACATAACATAACATAACAACAGAATAGAATAAGAAACATAACATAACGCACTGGAACATAACATAACATAACATGACAAAACACACAATAACAACATAACATAAAACACTATAACATAACATAGCATAGCATAACACACTATAAAATAACATAACATAGCATAACATAGCATAACAACATAACATAGCATAGCATAACATAACACACTATAACATAACATAGCATAGCATAACAAAACACACTATAACATAGCATAGCATAACATAACATAGCATAACATAGTATAACATAACAACACAACACACTGGAACATAACACAACACACAACACAACACATGGAACATAACATAACACACTGGAACATAACAACATAACAACAGAATAGAATAAGAAACATAACATAACACAACACACTATAACATAACATAGCCTAGCATAGCATAACATAACATAACACACCATAAGAACATAACATAGCATAACATAACAACATAACACAACACACTATAACATAACAACAACAGGATATAATAAGAAACATAACATAACACAACACACTGGAACATAACATAACACAAAATAACAACATAACATAACATATTCAAGAGGCTAATAATTCTGACTTCAACTATATATCTTTTTCATATTTAAATGCATTTAATCAAATCCTCCAATGCCTCACTGAGAACTGACAAGCCTGAAGTAATTAAAAACTACAAAAGGCTACTCACATTTATGTCGCTCAACAAGTAATTCCTTCCAATGACCATCTAAAGTGCACGAGTCATTGGCGTTTTGGGTCAAGCTGGATGTCAGAAGGCTGAAGAACAATCATCAGATCACTGCGATGAGCCACATGAGAGACAGACAGACAGAGAGAGGGTAAAAATGACACTGCAAGTGAATAGGGTAAAAACTAATAGTAATCACCAAACATAAGTTGATGACTGATTATATTAAGGGGATAGTTCACGCAGAAATTCTGTCATAATTTAATTTCCTTTTATTTGTTCCAAATGAGCTTGTATTTCAAGTTTTCTAAAATGTTATATTTAAATATGCAAATGAGGCATCATTCATTCAATACGTGACAATTTGCATTCAATTTCTAGAACAAAATCATGGATGAAGCCAATGCATGAAGTCAGGTGAAAATTTCTTATTTACTTTTTTGGACACATTAGAGTTAACGGTTTCTAATTTAACCAACAACAGCCAGAAAAAAATAATAGATGACAACTTTTTGAAGAATAAAATAGTGTATATATTATGTATAACCAGATACCTCAGTAAAAACATTCAGCTGATAGATTTGAAAAAAAAAAATGAAGAAAACTGACTTTAAAAATATGTTTAGTAATCAAAATGCACAACTCTACAACTAAAATTTTGTAAAAAAAAATGTAAATTTCTGGCAGCCGGAGAAATATTGTAAAATAACAAGGATATTAAATTGCAGTCATTTTCCGTGATTATTATTTTTTATTTTGCTATAATTTTACACAAGATTGCCTACATTTTCAATATTAAATAAAGTGAGTTTTTAATATTCAATCAAATAAATGTACATATATATTGTGGAAAGTTATTATAAACACAAAATCAATTTTGCTTTAATTCAAATAATCGCCCATAAATTAAACAATGATTTAAAAATGTATCAAATATAACGATAAAACTTATCAAAACTGTAACAAATTTACAATAATTTGTTTAAGACTCATAAAAGTATAAACATATATTTATAAAAATATTCATATATGAAAATTAACTGTATTTCAAAATAACATAAAATAATACTTTAAAATAACAGTTTCTGTAAAAATAAACAGTTAAAAGTGCATTGTCTGGTGTTTTCTTTACATTGGGAATAAAAGCACTATAAAAACCCAAAAAAGCTTGAAATCTCTCATTGAAACAGCAGAGGTAAGATGGTCAGATGTGAGCGTTCTGCCTGCAGGGATTGGGATGGGGGGGGAAAGAGCATTAGTCACCATCTGATTGAAGGAACGGACACAATGGACTACGACAATCGTGCCATCATCACGCACGCATACTTTTGCTGCCGCCCCCTTGTTCTGTTAAATGGGCAGAGACTCGTCCCTCAGCACCTCCACAACTCCGGACACTTTAAATAGCAGTCCGACCCCTCGCTTTTCCACAACCTCTCCTTCTCCTCTCCTCTCAGAATGTCTAGGAGCCTGAAGCAAGGTATTTCTGAGCTGATTCGAGGAGACTTTGGATCTTTTATTTTGCGCTGAGGAACTTATATTTTCTGTGTCTGTGTCTCTGTGTTTCTCTCAGTGGCTGTGCTGCTTGTGGCACTTCTGTGTCTGGATCCTCATGGCCGTGTCGGATCTGCACCTATCTGCGCACACGGGCCATCAGGATGTCACGTCCCATCTCTGGCAGATCTGTTCGACAGGGTCATCCAGCACTCGGCCCGGATGCACAGCCTCTCCAATGACCTGCACTCAGAGTTTGTGAGTCTACTTTATATCTCTACCTCTGACTGAGCCAGTGCAGCCGGCTCTGTAACTAAATGCTTTAACAGGTCATTTTATAATATCTGTTTAGATGATAAATGACAGATTTATAATTGCCAATTACCAATAAGTTTAGGAAAGTTTATAGTTTTTTTGTAATACAAATGATATTTAGAATTAAACACTTTTAAGATTTGTTTAAAGTGTTTAATAGAATACATTTACAGCAGCAAAATATATAATATAGCAAAATATAATATATAAGTATAATTTACTATAATAATAGACTTTTCAGATTTTTAAAAGTGTGAAATAAAATGCACTAGCAAATCTTTTGCTAATAAAAGGTGTGGATTTAAATAAGATACATTTTTAGATATTAGAAATATTTGATTCTGCACAATAATCAAATGCATTACAGAATACAAAATTTTAAAATGTAAAACAGCATTTAATTTACTCAATACAATGTAATATGTCATTAATTATATTTCATTTGCAAGTTGTACAAATGTGGTGAATAGAAATTTTAGAAATGTAAAAATGCATAAAACATTCATAATAAAATATCATTTGGGGTAAAAAAGACGTCTAAAATCTATATAATAATTTATATATCATATGAAAATGTTCATAAACATTTTACTTATAAATATAAATGGTACATTATATTATCACAGCATTTAAATGAAATGCATACTATACAAAATCTGCAATAATAATTATATAATATTGAAAAACCTAAAAAAATGTGCTGAATAACTATTTTACTCTTGACATTATTCTCTAATATTACTATAATTATAAGATTTTATAAACTAAACAAATCAAATGTCCTTTAAAAAAAAAATTATCCAGGTTTAAGTTCTTTTGCTTTGTTCCTCTTCTTCTTTTTCTCTTCAGGAACAGTATTTCCTGCCCAGCAAAAACCACATTGGAAAGATCTACCGCAAGTGTCACACCTCCAGCATACTGACTCCAAATGGCAAAGAGAATGCACAGAAACTTGCTGTAAGTATTAAATAATAATAATAATAATAATAATAAATAATAATAATAATAGTAAAAAAATCAAAGTTTAGCTCACAGGTGCTTATTGCTTATCATTAATGGCCTGTGCTCTCTGAAGCACTTAACCACGACTCGTCCCAGGAGGACTGTCCCATCAATTAATGCACTTAAAGAGAGTCAATGTAGTTTTTTTTTTAAGTATAATGTAAAGAAAACATCTAAGATACACTTGTTACCTGTTAAAACGGTTCGCAAATCACATTGAACAATTCATTTGTGATAAGAGTTAATCTCTATGTATGACTTACATATTCAAATGATCCATTTTGATCCATTCAAAGCAAGTCTGCGGTTAGAGACTCACTGATTCAAATGATCCATTCAGATCAAGTCTGTGGTTAGAGACTCACTGATTCAAATGATCCATTCAGATCAAGTCTGTAGTTAGAGACTCACTCATTCATTGTATCCGAGACTCAATGATTCAAATTATGATCTATTCAGAGCAAGTTTGTAGTTAGCAACTTACAGATTCAAATGATGTTTTCAAAGTAAATACACCTTTAACAACTCACTGATTCAAATAATCTGTTCAGAACAAGTTTGCAGTTAACAACAAAATGATACAAATGATCTATTCAGAGCGAGTCTGTAGTTAGCGACTCACTTATTCAAATGATCTTTTCAAAGTGAGTCTGCAGTTAGCAACTCATTGAATCAAATGATCCCCACAGAGTGAATCTGCAGTTACCAACTCACTGATTCAAATAATCTGTTCAGAACAAGTTTGCAGTTAACAACAAAATGATACAAATGATCTATTCAGAGCGAGTCTGTAGTTAGCGACTCACTTATTCAAATGTTCTTTTCAAAGTGAGTCTGCAGTTAGCAACTCACTGAATCAAATGATCCGTACAGAGCGAATCTGCAGTTGGTGACTCACTCATTCAAATGATCTGTACAGAGTGAGTCTACAATCAACAACTCACCGATTAAAATGATCATATACAGTATAGTACAGTATATACTAGGCTATAAGGTATATTTAGTTATTTTATATTATTTTATTGACCTTATTCTTCAATGCGGAAATGCGTTCGTTTTTGTGATTGTTTTAGAACTTTCGATTCAGCTCCCTATGGGAGAAATCACTAGGAATAATAATGGTCAAACTACTTGCTCTACAAACAAGTGTTTGCATGATTATACAGACAAAGCAGAATCATCAAATAAGAAAATGTTAGTTTGAAACATCAAGTAGCATAGCGAGCTGTTTTTAACATCTAAAAATGAATGGAAGTGAATGAGACTGGAAGTCTCAAACCAAAATGATTCAAATGGCTGCGCCCGCTCATATGCGAAGAATAAGGTGAATATTGTATCAGTGCATAACAAGTTTCGGTAATAAAATCAATTATAATTTTATTTCTCCATCCACCCGTTTGTTTGCAGTAGGAATACAAATAAATTCCCAAAATCTCCCCATTAAAATACTTTGACACTAATGAATGAACGAACAAGCAAATAAATAAACAAGCATTTTAAACCTGACTTCATCCAATCATCTGACCTTTGTACTAGAGATATGCTCTCAAGTTAGTTTGATTTGATTAAATAATGTCTCATTTGCATATTCAAACAAAACATTTAAGTAAACCTGCAGCACATCCGTTAAAAGAATTCAGGAGCTGTACCAGTATCTTGTATGTGTGAAGTGTGTTCCTCTGCTCATCTGTCAGCGTGAAGAGTTGACGGAGGTGATCCTCAAGCTGCTGTTGGCCTGGAGGGATCCTCTGTTTCAGCTTCACCAGAGTATGGCCCACCAGCAGGACTTCAACAGCTTCAGCAGTAACAAGGCCCTGGAGATGGGAGACATGGCTCATGAGCTTAGGAAAGGCGTGGAGAAAGTGGCCGAAAAGGTGAGTCATAGAGAAGGATATCTGGAACGGAAGTGCTTCAGAAAGTGCTTAAGAAGGTCTCAGGTGACTGAGGGCAATGGGTCTGCGTCTCGTTTTGAAGGCTCTGCCCTCTAGAGGTCGCAATTATACGTCACTAAGAAAGAGCTAGCCTACATACTGTTACTGTAATGCATTCAAATGCAGAAGAGTATGTAAACATTACTTATAGATATATTAATATTCTATTTATGTAATATAACTGGATGTAACTTTAAAAAATGAAATAAGACTTAATTTTTCTTAATTTTCTTTCTTTTTTGTAAGCATATTTAAGTGCTGGGGTCATTTTGCATTTGTGTTTGTTTACAATTATGTGTGAAAATATTTGTAAATTTAGCTTTGAATTTATAGGGGTTCAAATTTAGTTAAAATTTGTACAAATACATTTAGCTTTTTTTTACTCCAACATCGCACACCTTTGCAGGACTGAATATGGTTGATAAATAAGCACTCTAAAATAAGATGGGTGTTTTTGATCAATTATGGATATATTTGATATATATTTTACCTACATTTGGGTTACAAAAACCCATAATTTTCAGAGTGTCTATGAGAATGTTTACAATTTGCTTAATGCATTATGAGGGTGAAGAAAATCAATTTCTTTTCAGGTATAAATTATAATAAATAATAATAATTATTTATAATAAATTATTCATAATATATTTTTTTCTTGCAGTGTATTTTATATATGTAATGTTTTTTTCCTTCTTAAATGAGACAGCCTTGATGTATGCAGACAACAATGTGACCTCTAAAGGGCATTACCTTCGTAATGAGATTTGAAAAAAATTAATTAAATGATAAAAAAATAAACAAAGGTAATGGATTTGCTATGTATACTGTATGAAAACATTTTATATTTTACCATAAAATTAATTTTACTGAAATATTTATTGAAAAACTACAAAACATTTGTATGATTAATTGAAATAACTTTTACAACCTGTTTTTCACCAATTCTACTGTAACAAAACATTAATTTCTTCAAACACTTATCTTTTTTCTAACAATACCAATAATACACAACAATAATTGTGCCAATATATCAACCTAATCTTCAAAATTTCTATAGTAAAGCATGTTAAATATTTCAGATTATTAGGAAATTAAATTAAATTTCCCTTTTATTGTCTTTGTATACACACACACACACTATTAACTAGTTTTCATGTATTTCAAATATTCCTGGGAAAACAAAACAATGACAGTACAGACTGTCTGAATGTTCTGTACCCTGTCTGTGGCTCCTTGACTCAGTGTTTGTGTCCTCTGTCAGATGCGTGTGCTGGGGATGCTTGGGAACTCAGTGACAGGTCTGTCTGCAGCAGAAGCCATGCTTCCGATTTCTGACAGCGGAGAAGCCATGAGTGACTACGATCTCCTCTACTGCTTTCGCCGCGACTCCAACAAAGTCCAGAACTATCTCAAAATCCTCAAGTGCAGAATTGTACCCGAACATGACTGTTAGGGAAAAAAACAAAAAAAAAACATAGGCCTTTCACCTGCACTGAAGGACAGCACAATGGACACAAACTGGTCCACAAGTCATCAAATCCCAGTAAATAAACCTGACTTTTGCATCGCTTCATGTTCTAGTAATCGTTGCTGTAATTATATAAAAACAGAAGAGGGAGAAATTCTGTTTCGCCTCTAAGAGGAAATTCACTACATACTTATTCATTCATATTTTTCTAATTACCATGTGCTTACTATTTATATTTCTGTGAGTTACACTCCTGTTCAAGACATTCTGATGTGTTTGTTTTTAAATTTCCTCAGTTGCCAAGCTTATTTTCACTGAATGAACAGACAATACATTTGAAAAGGACAATAAAACTGTAGATTCTTCAGCAAATATGCAAGGTTTACTGTATTTATTGCTTAATTGTGAAATGGTGCTACTAGAACATTTATGAATACACACTGGACAGTGAAATATTGGTTTATTCCTATTACATGGGTTATTTTGGAAAATCAAGTTCAACTAAATGAAAACTAAGAGTTTTGTCATGGACACCTGCAGTAAGATTTAGGTTCTTTAAATATCTTATTTAAAGTTCAATCCAAAACGAAAATTTACTTTCCATACCTTTATGAGTTTCCTCCTTTCTATTAAACACACAAAAAAAAAAGACATTTTGAAACATGTTAGAAATCTGAAATGTTAGAAACCACTGACTTCCATAGCGGGGGAAAACAAATACTATACTATAGTATACTATAGAAGTCAATGGTTACAGGTTTTAACATTCTGACAATTTTCAAAATAACGTCTTTGATTTTTATCAGAAAAAAAAACTAACTCAAAATAGGTTGGAGTAAATTATGAACAAACCTTTTAATATTTAAAAATAATATTATTTAAAAATAAATAATATTTCTTTACATTTATATTGTAATATTTTTCATGATTTAAAATTTGAACATTTTATAGTTTACTTCATATAGACCATTTAAGTTAATTAACTATTTCATATTATATTTAATATATATTGATATAATATATAATGTTTATATATTCACATGCATTCATGAAAATGACTCAAAATGCTGTATTATGCATGCCAGGCCAGTAGATGTCAATGTCACCTTGTACAAATACCCTATGTGCCACACACGTAGACATAACACGTAATACGCATGCAATTGACGTCACTATTTTCACAAAAGTTTGCGGAAAATCATGTTTTTGTTGAAACGACGACATCATAATTTTCACAAATTTCTATTTTGAAGCCATTTTTCAAAAGTTTGCATTTTTTAGGCCCTTAAAGACATTTATCTTGTAAACAAACAGCCAAAAAGTTCTAGTTGAAAAAGGTGTCAATACTGCATAATCACTCTTTAATTTTAGGCTGGGCAAAATACATGCGGTTTGGGAGGAATAATAATAATAATAATAATAATAATAATAATAATAATAATAATAATAATAATAATATTAATAATCATAATAATAATAATGATGATGATGATGATGAAATAAAATGTGACTTTTATTTGGTATTCCGGATGGGAGTTGTGTGTGTCTCCATCTTGCCCTCTGCACGTAATGACAAGTTTCTCTTCATACAGCAGGACAGAAAGGCCTTCAGTTAAGATAGAGTTCAGTCTCAGCCTGAGGCCAGTGCTTCGGCCTGAACTTTAACATTTTACCAGGAAATGTTTTACAAAATCCGGAGGGCTGTCATCTTCAAGGAGGAAACAGCTTTGAAATGAAATATAGAACACATTAAAGCCCTAGTTTAACCAAATTTTTTAATTTGCTCTTCATTTAATCACCTTCGAGCAATCAAATGTGACTTTTTTTTTTCCTTGGTAGAGCATTAAAATCATTTTGAGCAAAAACTGTATGTAGTATTTGGGGGTTCATAAAATTTAAGTAAAATTCTACCAGCAAGTTGAGAGTCAAAAAATATATATAGGCAAAACTAAATTAATACCCATGGATGTAAGGGGGATACACATGTGCAAGAAACAGGTGTTGTTGAAGTCCTAATCCCTACTTTATGTCCGAATATACAGTAGTAAGGAGTATGGCATTAGGAATATATTATGTAAAAAATGAAAAATAATAATATTAAAAAAGCATGCACAAAGTGACCTATTACTTCTGACAAGATTCTGAATACAGCCCATAATTAACCTTTTAGTGTTCAGTGAGGCCACGGGAGAGGATCTACAACACTGGCCCCATACAGCAATTCATCTGACAATAAGCATTACAATTACAGATGTAACATTTTTAAATACATATCTATAACATACAGGACATACTTCTTAATGATCACAATGGTTGCACAGATCATGTCTCAAATTTTAGTGTATGTATATGACAATCACGATTAATCGCATCCAAAATAAAAGTTTGTTTTGACGTATATGCAGCGGGGGAAATAAGTACAGAGCACGTCACCATTTTTCTTAGAAATCATATTTCTATTTTGGTAACAACCAAAGAAATCCATATGAGCAAAGAAAACTAATTTAATTAGTTTAGAAATTAAGTTATTTGTCATAAAATGAAATGTCACAAGGAAAAAGTATTGAACACATGAAGAAAGGAAGGTGTAGCAAAGCAGTGAAAGCCCAGACAGCAGCTGAAATCTCTCAGTAGTTATTCAGCAACCCTGACAATAATCCAAAACAGAAAAGCTCAAATGCTTTCAGAGAAAGAAAATCAAGCCGTAGAATGGCCCAGCTAATCACCTGACTTGAATCCAATATAGATTACAAATTAAAGGTCAGATTTGACAGACGAAACCCACAGAACTGTCAATTGAACAAATTACACCTGAGCAGGGCATGTGATTTCATTCTCCGTATGAGAGGCTTCGTTAAGCTGCCATAACCAAAAAAGCTATTTATATAAAGTATTAAATACGTTTCAGTAGTTCAGCACTTTCTCCTTGTGTCGTTTCATTGCTATTACACATAACTAAGTTTGAATTTTTTGTTTTATTTTCATGTTTGTATTGTTTGGGTTTTACCAAAATCTGGTTGTCAACAGCTCCATTAGAAATATAATTCCCAGGAAAAAACATGACGCGTTCAATACTTATTTTCCCCGCTGTACATATGAATATGTGTATTTCAAGAATGATTTAAACTGAGGCACGAGTTTGCTGACGTATATGTACGTAAGAGTGATGCAGGAGTGATGCGGGTATTACTACACCATTTTTAACCTAAGAATAGAAAAATGTACATCAGCAAATCTGAATATTGCTGTCTGTCTGAAATCCACAGCTGGAGGGTTTGTGTGTGTGAGTGTTTTGCATTGCTCATAAGTTCCTGGATGACAGATCGCTCAGGTCTCGTCTGACTCTGGAAGTCAGTGACTCAAAGGGCAAAGAACAATTTCCGGTTACATTATATTTTAAGGTGACGTAGTTACGCTGTCATTTAACTACTGAGTAACATTAATTAATTATTATACAATATGGTTGGGGTTAGAGTGCAGATTGGATTTAGTGCTATATCCAATTATGCACAATTCATTGCAAAATTAATTGCATGGATCATGTGTAACTACGTCACCTTAAATTTAAGTGTTTCCCAATTTCCTTTTAAGAGTGAAGCCACTTCATGTCACCAGACTAATGATGCTGGTACATTTTAAGACATTTGGCATTGTGTGCTGTACGTTATAGGACACATATCACTTTGTACTAATGAAATATTTGATATTTAACATTATTTTGAAACCATAATGGCAAGTGATACCAAACGTATCTAGCTACAAAAATATCTAAATTGTAAGGCTTGTAAAACTTTCATTAATTAAAATATGCAACTGTTCCGCTGGGCATTAATAAGAATAAACTAATTATACATTTTTATTCAGAAATAATGCATTCATTTGATCATGACAAAAACAGTATTCATAATGCCAGAAAAGATATCAATCAAATGTTGATTTTAAGCACAAACTTTTTCTACAAAATCTACAAAAAATTATATTTTAATAATAATAATAGTAATAATAATAATAATAATAATAATAATAATAGTAATAATAATAGTAAAAACAATAATATTAATAATAATAGTAATAATCATAATAATAGTAATAGTAATAAATAGTAATAATAATAATAATAATAATAATAATAATAATAATAATAATAATAATCATAATCATAATAATAATAATAATAATAATAATAATAATAATAATAATAATAATAATAATAGTAATAATAATTATTATTATTATTATTATTGTTGTTGTCACACCCTCAGCTCGTTCCTGCTGCTCCAATCACCGGTCTCCAGCACCATCCACCTCTCACCACACCCATGAACAATCACCAAAATACTGATTACCTCCACCTGCACACGCAATTACCCCACACCATAAATCCTCCTTCACTCACTCACCGGCTGGAATCGAAGTTTGATGGTTCACCTCATCTTCTCTCCCTCTTCCTCTCATCTTATTCCGTGGATGACTGTCTTCGCCTGTGGATGCAAATACAAGAGAAGTGACTAAGCTTATCTGGTGTTTGACTGAAGATCTAATGCATGCCCTATGAACTGTGTGCGAAATCACTCTCCCTCTGCAACACCACTTACCTGCTTCATCTCTCTGCATAAGCTGCATTGTTTTAAATAAATACCCTTAAAGATCTTTGTCTTCCTTATTATTATTATTACTACTACTACTACTACTACTATTATTATTATTATTATTATTATTATTATTATTATTATTACTATTATTATTATTATTATTATTATTACTATTATTATTATTATTATTATTATTACTATAATAATAATAATAATAATAATAATAATAATAATAATAATAATAATTATTATTATTATTATTATTATTATTATTACTGTTATTATTATTATTATTATTATTATTATTATTATTATTATTATTATTATTATTATTATTATTATACAACTTAACCTATATAAAACCATTTTAACATAAATAAAACAAAAATAAAAATATATAATAAAAATCTAATATTTCTAAAGATTCTCACATCATAAACAGTTTTGGAACAGATTAACATTACAAGTCATTTCAACTAATATTATATTGAGATGCATGGCATTTAATTAAATCTCATGTTATCTATATGGACACAAAGTAAAAATGACATTAAAAGTTGAAGAAAATGGTTTTGGTAAGTAAATATGTGATTTATCATGACTTAATATGAATATGAATAACTAGCAGAAGCATGCATATCCAGGTTGTTTGACTGTATAACCAGTGTATGAGACAAATCATTAATCAAGGCTGATCAATCAAACATGTTGCAGTAATATACACTTCATCTTTAGTGCATGTCATGTCACAAGCAATACGGTAGTGACAGTCAGAGTATATTCAGCAAGCACAATTATTCATTTCCTGTGCGGATATGACTGATGATGTATGAGCTAATGACCCCGGCGACTTCTAACTATCGAATAATGACCTTTCAGCTCGCTAGGAAAGGTCAGCGTGCTAAGACTAGCCATCTGACTGTCATGCCCAGAATGCTTAGCTCTCAGATGGACTGGTGGCTCAACATAAGCTGAGCATCAGCCATCTTATATGATTTTAGAAGCTGTCCATCAAAGCATAGCTCAGAAAGCCAGAGGACAATGATCCGCTTCTGTGCCATATAAAGGCTCTAAACAATCACACAGAGTAACAGTTTGGACTTGAGGATATTTTTCAGGTCTGCCATTTACTTTATTACACTAAGCAGATTCTCAAAAACATATATGTGCCAATTAAAATGAGAGAAAAGTTTATGAGCATTTGATTTTTTTTCCCCACTGATTTCTCACACCACATCACTAGTCTCTGACAGGCATCACTAGTCTCTCACTGCTCGACTGTGATCTTGTTAAGCTCTTCTAGAGTTTCTTCCACCGTTCAATGTAATGTAGTATGTCAGCCATAACATAACTTTTTAAAACGTTAAATAATTCTAACAATAATATTTAACAATTGACCACAAGCATCTAATTACATCTCATAACCTATAGACAGGTAACAAAGTAGAAAGGACTTTTAAAAGTTGAAGAAAATAAAGAATTAAAAGGGTTTTGGCAAGTAAACATGACTCATCATGACTTCAATTCTAGCCTTCAAGTTAGTGAATATCTAACAAAAGTATGCATATCCAGATTGTTTGATTGTATCCCCAGTATATGAGACAAATCATTAATTCAAAGGAAATTATAGTCTCACACAGGAAAAGACTAGTCTCTGGCTTTACTAGTCTCTTATAGCAGGGGTTCCCAAACTTTTCAGCCCGCGACCCCCAAAATAACAATGCCAGTGACTCGCGACCCCCAATATCCCCTGAGGTTGTTATAAATACAGAAACCTTGCATGCAATGGTGCACACAGACCAATAGACCCAAGTCTATTCTTCGTTTAATTTTTTTTAATGTATGTCAGTGCTGTAAATGTACCAGAAAGTTTAACCTGGTGTTATAAAAATCAATCTGGTGCATCTGATGCTATTGCTGTGTCTTTAATATAATGTAATTACCCCAGGGGTCGCAATCCAATAGAACTAGTAACTATAAGCTACTATATTAACTATATAGTATACAGTAACTATAAACGACAATTTTTTCAATAGGTTATGGATAAAATACTGTATGGTAATTCTTATGGTTTAATAAAAATTAATAGATTTTTGGAAATCACCAGGCGACCCCCTTTCATTGTCCCGCAACCCCTCGAGGGGTCCCGACCCCCACTTTGAGAACCACTGTCTTATAGGACATAATGTCTCTCTCTCTCTCTCTCTCTCTCTCTCTCTCTCTCTCTCTCTCTCTCTCTCTCTCTCTCTGCACATCATTATAGTCACTATCTGCTCTACTTTGACCTTCTACACTGTAAAAAAAATCCTGGTTACCTTACATTTGAGTCCATTGAACTTATATTATGTTAAGCTGACTTAAATCAGCCTATATAACTTATAAAATTAAGTTAGAACATGATTAACTTAGTTGAATAAGTTACAACGACCTAAAAACATATGCTGCCAGGACTAATGATCATATAATTTTTTACAGTGTACAGTTCACTGACTAGTGTTTCTCAGCCATACGTTGCTAAGGATTTTCGAGAGATTTTCTGTCAGGTTTTGATCAGGACTCTGGCCTTTCACTATTTAATTATTTCAGTATTTTCTGCTACAAGGACTGCTCTAACTGTCTTGTCATAAGACATTTTGTTTTGTAAGAATTGCTTGCTGATGGTGTGATAAAAGTAGAGAATGAAGCGCAAGTTGCCACAGAAATTTCAGATAAACACTTGCATTCACTTTTCAATGTAGCTTTATAAGAAGCTAAACACTACAGAAAACACCCCCAAATTATAACACATAATTGTTGCAGGCTCAATCCTCTTAAATTTGTTAACTTAATTGATTTATGTTGGGACAACATTGAGTTGTGCATTTTTTTACAGTGTTCATCTTGACAACCTGCTGTCAGATGGTTTTAGTCACTCTAAAATGGCTCGCCATCTTGCTAAAATCAATGAAAATTCAAAAAATAACACCAATAACTGGAAGAAATCTAAAAGTGTTCTTTTTTGTTCTTCATAATTTTTGTAAGCAAAAGGAGTCAACAGTATGTATGAAAATAAGTTGCTCTCTAATTTTGATCCCTACTGTAGGTTTAAATTTCCATTGCCCCACAGCCCCCTCTAGTGACGCAATACATATTGACAATTCTGCAAAAACTTGTGGCTACTGTAACTAGAGCTGATGCAGAATACGGTATGCATACTACTGCTTGCACTTATGACCAAACTATGTTACTTTCCAATTAAAATGGCACGACAGAATAAATAGAACAGCCCATTTGTATAAATTGCAGTCCACTCAAAAACAAAACAAAAAAAAATGGATGGATGGAATGACAGAAAGAATTGGATGGTACATTTATCAATCGACAGACAGACAGACAGACAGACAGACAGACAGACAGACAGACAGACAGACAGACAGACAGACAGACAGACACAGACAGACGGACAGACGGACAGACGGACAGATAGATAGATAGATAGATAGATAGATAGATAGATAGATAGATAGATAGATAGATAGATAGATAGATAGATAGATAGATAGATAGATAGATAGATAGATAGATAGATAGATAGATAGATAGATAGATAGATAGAATGATAGATACTCATTTAGTATCAGTAAGTCCTCCAAATGATGACAGTACATCCCAGTGGTTTTAGGTTATGATGATTGTACAAAGATTGTGTTTTTGCTAGAGGGCGCTGTTGAGCCATACATTTCTCCTGCATAATGTTTGCTTACTATTCTGAGAGCACCAAAGTTTAGGATCACAACACAAGCAGAGACAAACAGCAGACTACAGAGGAACAACAATATGGCATTCAGGAAATGATGCTATGTCTAGTCGATTTCAAGGAAACGCTAACCAGAGTTTCATTCCTTATTTAAAAAGACATCACGGCACCTGCTCAGTGCATTACACCAGTCAACATCAGCTCAGAGAGTTGTACTTGACAGATATCAAGTAGAGAGAAATATTCCATAGTGCAATAAACGAATAGTTTACCCTAAAATTAAAATTTACTCACCCTCAAGTGATTCCAAAGCTTTGTGACTTTCTTTTTTCTGTTGAACACAAAAGAAGATATTTTGATGGAAGCTGAAAACCTGTAATCATTGACTTCCATAGTAGGAAAAACAAATACTATGAAAGTCATTGGTTGCAGGTTTCCTTTTTAATGTCTTCTTTTGTGTTTAACAAAAGAAGAAAAAAATAAAGGTTTGAAACAAGTAAAATGTTAGGAAATGATGACATAATATTCATTTTCTGTGTCTTTCATGTCTTGTTATTATTACTATTGTTATTATTGTTGTTGTTGTTATTATTATTATTATTAAAAACAAATCAACCAACCAACCAACAAACAAGCAAGCAAATATTTAATGTAATGCATTTTTTTTAAATAAATGTAATGGTTAAATAATAAAACAAACAGTTACACAAATATTTAATTACTGATTCAAATAGTAATTAGAAAAAAATAATAAATGAGTTTAAATGTTACATGAATAAAATTAAGGAAATTTAAATTTATTTAAATAAATAAATTTTTAAAAATAGAAATTTAAATTGATTTAAGTGAATAATATTTACACTTTGGTTTTAATTATTTAAATAAATAATTTGAATTAAATGCTTTCATTTCAAATAAAAAATCTTCTCATTCATTGTCGCATTTATTTATTCATTTACTCTGTTGCATGTTATTGTACCTAACCAGAACAATTTTGTGGCATATGTTTAATATTTTCATATATGTTAATAACTACACCATTGCTGCAAATACCGTATAAGGTATGCACATTTATTGCAACTGGAAATTCTTTAATCCTAAAAAAAAGTAAGTTTAATCTACTCGTCATGCCAATAAAGCGCATTAAACTGAAGAGTACAGTAGTTGAGAGAAAGTGATTAAGGAAAAGCACTGACAAAACCTACCAAAATACAATTAAATGTTCTCCATTACGCCATTATTCCATTAGAGAGAGAGAGAAAGGAGAGTGAGAGACCTGCTCCTATAACTCCGCCTCCGGCTTCATGCATGCTGCATTCTTGATTCCTGTAGCCTTTACTCTGGAGAAAGGGAAGCGGAGGGAGGAGGGACACGCGCCGGCGGTGGGATGGACGGCTGAAGCATGGAGTCGCTCGCGCATATTTGAGCTGCCAGAGGCGAGAAGAGCGCATCCTGACACAGAGCGAATGACTGACGGGTCGCTCTCCTTTCAAACGCATCCCTATAGCTTAATTAACGACTGAACAGTCAGTTCGGGATATTTGGGACTTTATCTAGCGGCTCACCGCCGATTTTAAGATTTACCGAGCATCTCTGAGACCATGGAGACCGAATCGTCCCAGTTGGGGAGTAACGGAGCGAACGAAAGTGATCTTCTACCGGTGGACTTTCCGGGAGGAGAGATGCCAGCCTCTCTCGGTGTGCGGAGAGGGTCCAGCGTCAAGAAACATCACCACAAACACAACCTGAAGCACCGCTACGAGCTGCTCGAGACCCTCGGGAGAGGAACATATGGAAAAGTGAAGAAAGCCATAGAGAGGCACACTGGACGAGTGGTGAGCTGACCATCTTACATTAAAAAAATTCTTAAAATTTGCGTTTTGTGGTTAAAGTAACTATATACAATTATTAAACTGGTATTAATGTTGTTACAGATGTTTTCCCTAACATTTTTTTAAGATAAACAAAGATTACATCAGGAGCTATTATATGCAAACCAGGTCTTTTGGACCATGTCTTTCTTGAAATCTTCAAATCTTCAAAGTCTTGTGATTTCTGAAATTGAATGTTTGTAAAAAATAATTTTATCTCCTAGTATGCATAAAAAATGTGCCAGTGAGAACCAAGAAGGAACTTTGACAGTGATGCCATAAAATAAATTTTTCTGGCTCTGCTAAGAATATTTTAGTGAAAATTACTTAAAACTGTGAAGAACAATTTCATAATCTAAATGATCTTTTTTTCCACTGCATGTAAAGAAACATTTGTGGTGATAAATAGGTTCCATGGATGTTAAAATTTCTTTAAGAAACCATCGAGAACCTTTAATTAAGTATGGAAACTCCATTTAATTTCATTATATAACAATAGAATAAATTTCCCAGAGATGGGTTGCGGCTGCAAGGTCATCCGCTGCGTAAAAACGTGCTGAATAAGTTGGTGGTTCATTCCGCTGTGGCGACCCCGGATTAATAAAGGGACTAAGCCGAAAAAAGATGAATGAATGAATAAACAATAGAATTAAACACACTTAAAATTAAAGGTTTTTTATCAATGGTTTCATAAAGGACTTCTAACATCAATGGAACCTATTTATGCGATGGAAAAGGGTTTCACCCCAAAACTTTTTCATTATTTACTCACTTAAATGCCATTCAAGGTTAATAATTTGCTTATCTTCAGAACATTTTCAGGAACTTCAGAGCAAAACATTTTTTGTATTCCTTCACTGAAAGTTCACCCAAAACTTCTTATGGGTTTAGAACAACATGAGGGTGATTGAATGACATAAGTTTCAAAGAGAATTAGTGATTTGCCTTTCGTATGGGAGATAGGTTCCACTCTTTATCAGTTGACCTGATTAAACATTACTTTGAAATGTTGGTGAAAGTAAATGCGCCGTTAATGGCCATCATTACATGCGCAATTTCACAAGGCAAGTGCTGTCTTCCATCCCTCAGTAACAGGGGTCAGCTCAATTAGGTCATCCAGGAGTTGAGCAGGTCAGAGGTTTCAAAATCACGAGACCTATGTAAAGCTAAGCTCCTTTACAGATCATGCTCAACTCGCCAACATCCCTAAGAAATGCATAACATCTGTAGAGGAAGATAAGTGGGGAAAAAAGTAGGATAAACCACTTCTGCTTTGGAACTAGGTCAGCGCATTAATCCCGAGACAGATCTGCATCTTGAGTGGGACAGAAATGGACCTATAGTGGGTCAGATCTGGGGGCGAGAAATCAAAACGTGGCCTGATGTCAACAGCTGCTCGAGCACAGGATGCGCACAGAGTCACGTCCGGGACCTGGTAACCTAATAAGGAACCACTTATGAGTATTTCCGCAGAATTAACAACGGTTGACTAGGCAGACACATTACATGCGTTTTTTGGAGACCAATGCAGTGGGTTGTTTTTTCATTGTCCGATGGCAAACTCTAAATCTGAAGGGCGCAGATAAACTTAAGTGTTTGTGTGGTGATGATTTTGGCAGCAGCAAAGAATGTTCCAGCAGCACATGCATTTAAAAGCTTTGGCCTCTAACACGTTTGAGGACTTGTGAATGAGATTCTGTTGTTTGCTAATGTGAACTTTCTCTTTAAAATGGGTGCTTGGGGATTTAAAGAGACATTATAGACCGGGGTAGATGATGAAGCATACACAAACTCAAAAACACTTTTGGCAGAGCTGGAGTCGCAGTCTGTCAGAATGAACCAGTGGCTGAATCTTAAGAATGCATGACTCACGCTAGAAGTGAAGGGAAGTATTCATAACATTGCAGTGTGAATTCATTTATTCCCACTCTTTGCTTCTTCATAATCATAGTCTTGGTTCATGCAAACAGATTTCATATACAATTTTATAATAAAGAGGCAGGCATAAGTAACAGAGGCCAGCTAGTAAAGTGCTGTGCATGTAAACCTTACTCCTCTGAACCCGAAAAGGTGCTCCAGCAATGGATGCTAGAGGACATGGTCTTTAGCTTCCATGGTAGAGCAACCGACTCCCATGTGGAAAGTTGCCGGTTCGATCACAGCTCAGAGCGGGTTGGGTGGTGTATGATCAGTGGGGTTACATTGGTGCCATGACCCGGATGGGAGTGAGGTTTATGGGGGTGAGTGTAACAGAGGCCAGCTAGTAAAGTTCTGTGCAGGTAAACTTCAGTCCTCTGAACCCAACGGGTGCTCTAGCGACAGACGCTAGAGGCTAGGTCTTTAGCCTCCTTTGTAGAGCAACCAACTCCCTTGTGGAAAGTTGCTGGTTCGATCCCAGCTCAGAGCGGCTTGGATGATGTAGGACCAGCTGGGTTACATTGGTGCAGTGACCCGTATGGGAGTGAGGTTTATGGGGGTGAGTGTAACAGATGCCAGCTAGTAAATAGCTGTGCAGGTAAACCTCAGTCCTCTGAACCCAACAGGTGCTCTAGCGATAGACGCTAGAGGCTAGGTCTTTAGCCTCATTTGTAGAGCAACCGACTCCCTTGTGGAAAGTCGCTGGTTCGATCCCAGCTCAGAGCCAGTGGGGTGGTGTAGGACCAGCAGGGTTACATCAGTGCCGTGATCCAGATGGGAGTGAGGTTTATGGGGGTGAGTGTAACAGAGGCCAGCTAGTAAAGTGCTGTGCAGGTAAACCTCACTCCTCTGAACCCAAAGAGGTGTTCTAGCGGCAGAGCCTAGAGGCCATGGTCTTTAACCTCTTTGGTAGAGCGACCGACTCCCATGTGGAAAGTCGTTGGTTCGATCCCAGCTCAGAGCGGGTTGGGTGGTGTAGGACCAGTGGGCTTACACATATACATTTAATCCTACAGTATATGCGTAAAAATGGGGTATTGTTGTATAAATAAACAATTTACACAACTAACGACTTGCTTATTACCTGCCTATTATTAATATATTAACTGTTTAACAGTACTTATAAAGTATGATTTTGGTTTACATCCCTAATCCTATCCACTACCTTACTAACTACTACTAAGCAGCTAATAAGTAGTTTAAGCTAATAATCTTAGTTAATGGTTTGTTTATTGCGTCATTTAAAGAAAAAAAAGTGTGACCAAAAATGGATTTAATGCATATTTAAAGAAGAAAATGATGAAACAACAACAAAAAAAAATGTAATTATTTCTTTTAAAATAAATAGTTATGGTCACTTCAGGATTCTATTTTTTTGATGGCATCATGATAATATCAGATAATGGAATATATACGGAAGCATTCCAGACTACAAGAATTTTAACATGCATATTTCTAATGCCTGTACTGTTTCAACAGTGAGTATGTTTATTATAGACTAGCCCTATTTGTTTAAGTTGTCTCCCTATAACCTAAATCTTAGCTTTCTTTTAAGAAAATGAAATTATATGTGATATTAAACATGACACATTCCAAAATATAATTACTTTAATAACACTTTGAGTGTAGATTTTCAGAGAAATAAACCTAAAATAAAGAGGAAGTTGGAAAGAAACAACAAATGCAGTGACAGCCTTTCTATTTGTGCTTGTTAATTGTGTTCAACTTTCTATGACATATTTTTCCAAAACTTTGTTCCACACGGGTGCTCCAGTGAGTAAAGGTGCTCGCTTTTCCCCTTAAATGGCCGACAGGTAAAACAACACAGCTGTTGTGTGAGACTCAGACAATGGGCTGGTCTATGTCTTTGAGACAATGAGAAGGCTTTAGTTTTAGCCAGGGGTTAGAAAAGAGCAAAGCCTACAGCCAGCTGGCATAGGCATCAAACACAGGTTAGCTTAATGATCTGTAGCCACGGGCTGAGTAACAATACCGCTCAACCATGTGCGCTTCCTTCAGCGAGCTCAAAGAATCACCAGCATGTCCGTCTGCTGCAATGCAATTTTAATGAGTTTATGCTTTCACTGTAATTAGGGATAAGTACGAGAGGTCCTAAAGTGACACACAGCAGGTACACATTCACAGTCTTAAGAGTCTCTTTAAAGCCATTCACCATCCTATAGTGACAAACAGCAGATTGAAACCAGACAGATCATACCCAAGTGGCGAGTTCAACACATTTATCACAGGCTCTGCACTCCGAGAGTTACATAAGTGACTGATAAGGCTGTAGCTTGCAATGTATCAGGCGAGAAAACAATACACTGTCTGGACACCCTGTTCAGACATGGCCATTTTGCCCCTAAAAGGCTTGGGTTGGCAGATATCGGTGCCGTGAACAACACTGGGTGGACAGGAAGTCAGCTCTGTCAGCGCCACTTCCTCTTCTGCGTGTTTAATGAGTCAGTGAAGGAACATGCTGCAAACTTCCTGCGACTTTAATCCCTCCTCATGACCACTAAGACTTAGCAAGACACAAATCTTCGCATACGAACATAAAGAATTCAAGATTTCAAGATATCAAGTGAATACAATTAGTTTACCAACTTCTACCAGTGGGCTACAGTTTACCAGACAATCGATCCTCTAGATAATAAAAAAGAGGTTCTTTGAAAGCAGGCCTTTGAGCATTGACACAACTCTCTGATATAGTCTGGTAGGGAGCTTGTAAGTGGGACATTTAAAAATAACTCCTATGGTGCGCCTTCACCCAAAAAAGCCATTCACCTTCACGGAAACCCATTTTTGCTCAAGGTTAGAGTCACTGACTGCGGAGCTAGACTGTCATCTTTGATAAAAACTTTTTAAAAATACTTAAACTAATACCAGACTGGCAGGTTTTTGGGTCAGCTGACTGACAGGAACAACTCATTGAGCCATAAAAGGGTGTAGACTCTTCTGTTTCTATGATCTCTGACCTCCACAACAGGATGCCACTGAAACACTAATATAATCAATCAATGTTTTTTAACCTTTGACCCATGTCTTCATCAATACTGCTCAATCAACCATGAAATTGTCTACTAAACCAGGAATCCAAAAGTACTACTCTTTAAAAATCTTTAATGATTCTTATAATGTGTGTCGGTTCCTTAGGTGGCAATAAAATCCATACGTAAGGAGAAGATAAAAGATGAACAAGACATGGTGCACATCCGCAGAGAAATCGAGATCATGTCTTCTCTCCGCCATCCACACATCATCTCTATATATGAAGGTATGCCTAAGTCTTTTTGTTGTTCAATCTAACTCTCTTTCCAAGAGTTCATTTCATGGTTTCAGTGGGTCCAATGTTCTCAATTTGGCATGGTCCTTAGTGTCTTTAAACCAAGACAAAGACAACAAACTACATTTCAGAAAATGGGGCAGATCTTGGAGTTGCAAAATGTAATTTTGTTAACCCAATCACAAGGGGACGATGCAAAATACAAGTATCTAAAGAGGCTGTCTACTTTTGAACACTTTCAGAGGTAGTCATTTGATCAGAGTGCTTTTCACCCCCAATGTCATTTATTTAGAAAACAGAGCACAGTTTGGGATCACTATTGTTTTTACTGGTCAAAATTCTTCAGAACCCTTGACTTTGATTCTCAGTGTGTGTAAACTGCACACCCTTTGCTGCTGAGTGTGGTTTTTCCTCAACCTCCAATCATCTTCGTATCAGTTACCCTCACATACATTTATACAATCTTACCGCACCCTGCTAGCCCAAGGGTGTTGATCAGTTAACAGCATTGTTGGGGGTGTACACTCTTTAATGGAGGAGAGGCGGGTGCTCTGAGGCTATTACAGTCCTCAATCAGCATGTTTGAAATGTCCCACGCATGTAGCTGTGCCTCTCTGAGCATAAATCAAAACCACATCAAATTAGGCCCAGAGTGCAGTATGCCTTGAGCAGGATACTCAAAAGAAAGACTTGACAAAGCTGCTTTATCTCCACGTTGACAGAGGGAGACGCCACGGCTGTGGACTCACGCCATGCTCTCAGCCAGGGGTCATTATTACTGACCCTGGATTGGTCTGAGAGTCGGTGCCAGAACGTGGTGCGCTCAGTCTCTTGTGTCTAATACGGATTAGCCGAGAGAGGTAATTACTCAGCGCTGGCCTGAGACTGAGTTCAGTGCCTTGAGCGTGAACTTAACTGGTATTCCAACAAGATTGGTTAGTCTTGACCCAAGACAAACAACAGGTGTTCAAGTACACATGTTGTTGAAAGTTACACCAAGAGAGTTAGAGGAAATGCACCTGATCAGCGGGATTCTTCATTGACTATTCGGTCCACTGACCGTCACTGTGACGACAAGCCTCTGGGCATTAAACAATAAAGGGTCACTATGGAGATCCCCAGGCTGTTTCAGCAGATGGTGGAAGAGGAAATGAATGAGCAACACCTTGCAAAATAAGATTTGCATAGTTCCCATTTTACCCATCAAGATCTGCAAGATAAACACTTCTCTGATTGGTTTGAATGATAGCTATTAATCTAAGCACTGCTACTAAGAATAGTGCGTTGTGCAAAACACATACCTTTTCTTAGAACAGGAATGTTTATGCCACCATCTGAGCTCGTGTACACCAAATCTCGCTTCCTCTCTGCACTTAGCACCTGTTAACAGTTGTGGTCTCGCTTGCTAAGACAGCTCCTAATCACTATGACCCTGACTAAAGACAGACTCCCTGGCGATTTTGACTCCTACATGTTGGCAATGACCCAACCAAAGCGCGAGCCAAACTGTTAACAGTCATTGACGAAGAGCTTTAGCTAGTGAGCCAGACATAATAGAAATATGCTGTTTTCATTTCCATGCGCAGTCCCTTTAACACGCAAGTGCCTATAATGCAATGATGTTGAGTAATCTAATCAGCTGCTGTTGTATTTGCTTCTTTTCACAGTCTTTGAGAATAAGGATAAGATTGTGATCGTAATGGAATACGCCAGTAAGGGTGAGCTGTACGATTATATCAGTGAGCGCCGAAGGCTCACCGAAAGGGAGACGAGACATTTCTTCAGACAGATCGTCTCTGCTGTCCATTACTGCCACAAGGTGAGGACAAACCCAAATAACATCATATCCATGAAGTGTTTCTACTGTGGAATGTAAGAGATGATTCTATATTTAAAAAAAAAGTGTTTATTGTCTCTGCAGTGAAAGTAAAAGGGGTTATGTAGAACCACACTGACTTTCACTGTACAGGCCAGGGATGTCTACTCCTTATTCTGGAGGGTCGCTGTCTTGCATATTTTAGCTCCTACCCTAATTATACACAACTGAACCAGCTAATTAAGATCTACTACCAACTTCCTGACAGGTGAGGCAAGTTGGAGGCTAAACTCAACAAGGCAATTTCCATCCATGACCCAATTTGGACATTCCTGGTATAGACAGTTGGTATTCTGTTAAGAAACAAAATAGTCATATAGTTTTGAAATGGCATGAAGGTCAAAACAACATAAGCTAGTTTGCTGGTCTTCCAATCTGTTTAAGCTAGCCTTTTGGTTTTTATTGATTGATTGCTTGATGGATTGATTGAGAATTTTTAGATTATTCTTTATGACTGTCCAACTTGGCCACCCTAGCTAGGTCAGTAGGGGGCTGATTGGAGACCAGCTTCAACTAGCTAAGACTTTAAACTAGCTTCAGTAGGGATATTGCAAACATACTGTATGGTGGGGACGGCATGTCATGGTAATTGTCATGGTAATTGCTTTGCTTACAACATTCAAACTATAGGGTACAGAGTCTCGTACTGTACCTTAAACTAAGCCTCTCAACCTAAACATCTGTGCAGTGTTCATGTGAAACCAACATGAATCGCATGTGCTCTCTATAAGTAAATAATATGATTTACTGTATGAAGGAGGACTTGATATGAGAGGCATAAACTAAACTTCCAAGAATGTCTCGATATGAAAGGTTTTGGAGCCAAAGAGCAGCTGTGTTCTCCTGTCCTAGTGCCAAATCTCTCTTCAGCTCCCTTTTCCCGCTTTCCACGCATGATTCTTCTGATTGAACTTTCACAATGATCCAGCCCATATTTCTTCATTGTTTTCTGTTTTATTTCACATTTTTAGAGCATATTTTTCTAGTTTTATGAAGATTTAAAAGGTAGGCTTAAAGAAGGAGATGCCATTCCTAGATCAGTACAAAGGGTCAGCCGGGACCTAGGGCCATGTCAGCTGGAAAATAGAACGTCCTGTGGGATTTTAGGCTGGGCTTGGCCTTTGTTTCTATACAGCTGGGGTGATGATGTCATCAACTCTGTTGGGGGATTCCAACCCAGCCCTTCTGATCAGGCAGAGTCAGAGGTCGTTATGGAAATGGGGGAGGAGAAACACAGATCGGTCCATTTGACAGTTGGGTTTTTACACCGGATGATAGGAAATGTCACTTGTACTTTTCCTAAAATAACATATTAAACTGATTAAGAGGTGTTACACTTGTTATAGGATATCAGATATTACAAAATTGGTTTGCAAGAATGGTCTTAATAGTCTTATAATGGTAATTTCAGTAAAAGAATGCAAAAAATATATATATTTCTCTAATGGCTGGTTTATCAATTAACTATTTTGATGATGTCTTACAGAAAGGGGTAGTACACAGAGATCTCAAGCTGGAAAACATTCTCTTGGATGACAATGGTAACATTAAGGTATGTTACAATTTTCTTCCAGTAATATTTTGATATACTTAAGTCTTATATTTGTTTTATTATTTAATGCACTTATTAATTTACAATTAATAATGATTATTACATTTGTTACAGCATATTAATATTGTGTATTATGTTGTTATATGTTAGTTTAATAAATAATAAAGTTTTTACTTAATTTTTTTACTTAACTTTTTTTATTAAACTAATTTTTTGTAAGTAAAATAGAAATTTACTGTAAAACATTACATAATTTCCTTTATTTTAGATATTTGTCAGGGAAATATTTTTCATATTCAGTTATATGACATGATACGAGAAAGTAAATGAATGAATGAATAAATAAATAAATAAATATTTGCAAATGTAAACTTTAAGGTGTTACCTTTCCTACAACAATTACTGACTTGATTTCCTTATAGATTGCAGATTTTGGTCTGTCCAACCTCTACCACAAAGACAAGCTTCTTCAAACGTTTTGCGGCAGTCCGCTGTACGCTTCCCCTGAGATTGTGAACGGACGACCATATAGAGGCCCAGAGGTACATCATGAACTAAATTTCCCAGTTATGCAATCTTCCTTTGCCATTTAAGAAGCCTTCATTTTTCACTTCAGAAAAATGTGGGCTAGGTAACACAATCACATATTTCCTGTCTCAAAAGATAACAGAAAGCAAAACACAGATTACAAAGAGAAAGAGAAAGTGTTTTAACTCATATCCAAGGGAGGTGAGACCACCCCTAACCCTCATTCCACATCCAAACTCAGTCACTCCCAAAGCAGTAATCATTTCACGGGCCAAGTCAGTCAGCGTACCAAACATCCTCCATAATCCAATGAGAAACAAAGACCCTGCCAAAAAGAATGAGGACTAATCTCAATGCTATTTTCAGGATATCAACCATTCTTATACCCCCCTCACGATTCCTAATTTTTAACAGCAAAACACTAAGTCTGTCTGGAACACAGGAATATTTCAAAATTCTCATACGTTTTAGTGTTGATGACACATTCAAGCCTCTTGATATTCAATCGTACACATAATGATCCCACTGGTCCCTCAATCTTCCTTACATAACAGACCCCCTCTAAAACCATGGGAAAGGCAGCATTCTTGTCCTCGCTGGTCAGAGATCAGTGGAACGAAGCCAACAATCACAGAGCTCCTCAAATCTACTCAGGGTCAGACAGGTCTAGAGTTAGGGGAGTGGACACTTCCTGCGCTGTAATCAGCCATTGTTTCCCTCGATACCTCCTAATTCCTGGCCTGCACCCCTGGCTAATCAGCAGAGGTGCAGCAGGGATCAGACAAGGCCATGCATGAGGAATGATTAAATAACAAGCAGGAAATATGATGGCATTTACTGTGCAGATATATGTGAGAACACCTATTGTTCTCATACATTTTAGTGTACAATGACAGCTTGATTAAATGTTCATAAATATAGGTGGAGTTAGCTTTATGGCCTTTACAGGAAAATAAAATAACATAACCTTTTAATCTATTGCTGAAAGAGGAGGGTGAATATAGACACATGACTAGTAGCAAGGTTCAGTCAATTTCCAAAACCTTAACTCTCTCTGTTCCAGTATGGTGGAATAAACTCCACGCATACTCCTGAGTGCATCAAATCTTTAAAAAAGTATCTAAATACACCTCTGAAATGCATAAATGTTAGCACTGTTGATTCTTAATGTAAATAGACCTTACATTTTAAATGTTCCATAAACCATTTTCCAAAATGGTATCTCCGACTGGACCTATTTACGAGTGTGGTGTTGTTTTGATAGGTTGACAGCTGGGCGCTGGGTGTATTACTCTACACACTTGTGTACGGAACAATGCCCTTCGACGGAGGAGACCACCAAAGACTTATTCGACAGATCAGCAATGGAGACTACAGAGAACCCCCACAGTCATCAGGTATGTGGGTCTTCCCAGCCCTCGTGGTAAAAATTTAACTATTTTATGTATTGGTGAATTTGTGGCTAATTCATACAAATGTGTATAATTTCATATGCACAAAACTGTATGCATATTCAAAAGTAGGCCTGTCCCAAACACACCCTTAAAAAAAAGTAACTGGGGGCATGAATAAGTTACTGGTAACTGTAAACTTTTTATGTGCTTGCTGTTAGTTTAAATGACAATACTGTTTTGGGGACAAAAAAAATTGGTTGCTATGTGAAAGTTTTTGAAAATGCCGCAATGTAAACAATCTAAAACGAGAGCCTTTTAAAGCAAGGACTTCATGTTCATGCATGGTACATGTTGAGGAAGGTGTAAATGGCAAGCGCAAACAAACCCACAACAATAGTGGAGTACAGGGTTGTGTTGCTACAAAAGGGTTTGCTAACGCTTCATCAGCAATGTATGGATTTACTTTACAACCAACAGTAGAGACGCATCATAAACACATGGCAAATTATACACACTAGTGTCGAATCGCCGACAACACGTCTTCAATTTCTTAGAGGTACTGTTTACGAACAAGGTGACGGTGGTGCCAAATAATGGCCTGGCATAGAGCATTTCAGAGCATTTTCATGGATGTGGAAACACAGATCGTTTTCAAAACATTTTTTTAATGCAAGAGAAGAACGTTTTTCATCTGAATTAGCCACTAAGTTAAAAATGTATAAGATTGCAATGAGATTGCATTGGTCTCACTAATAGACATTACGAGGTTGTCTTACCCTAAGATTTACTAACGTAATCTCTCCATCTTATTCAGATGCTCGTGGCTTGATCCGCTGGATGTTAATGGTTAATCCAGATCGGAGGGCTACAGTTGAGGACATTGCAAATCACTGGTGGGTGAACTGGGGCTGGAAGACCAGTGTATGCGACTGCCAAACGCAAAGGGAAAACAGCTCGCCCATGTTGGCCCGCTTCATTGACTGGCAGAATCGCACTGACGTTCGTCCTGGCAAAGTTCAACGGCCAGAGCCTGGGAATGTCAATAACACAACCTTGACTCCAGCCCGCCGTTTGAGAAAGTCCATGAAGGAGAATGATGCTGGCATGTGGGGTGTTGCAGAGGAGAAGCCAGGCCTCAAGAGACCAAAGAGCATCCTGAAGACTCGAGCAACCAGTGGAGACCAGCGCTCTCAGAGTCTGTGTGAAGTTGAGCTCAGACGGACAATTTGCTACCAAGATGTCGAGTCAGGGTCCAGTCCGGAGAGAGAGGACACCCTGGGTGGATCACCAGCAAAGATGGTGTCCATGTTACCCAAGAAAGGCATTCTGAAAAACAATCAGCAGAGAGAGTCCGGGTATTACTCCTCACCTGAACGCAGCGAGTCCTCTGAATTATTAGGGGGTGCTACTGTGCAACCACCGAACAGCTCACCAACCAAACGGTCTGTCGGGAGGAAGGGTATACTGAAGCGAAATGGGAAATATTCCACACACAGCGCGGTGGGAGTCCATGGGGACGTTCAAGCAGATGCAACCCTCTCGCGGAGCCAGAGCAGACCTTCTAGTATTGTATATGAGGAATCAGGTCTCTCTTGCATTGGCTTGGACTGGCCACCCACCTCTCCGAAACCCAACATTCGAGGGTCGCTATCTGCTGAAGACTTGCTGCAGATGGCTGGGTTCAGGGGTCTACAGACCGTTGCGCCCCTGCACGGTGGAAGAGGCAACCGTAGCCCTCCTGGTTCTCCTGGAGACAATGGCAGCTTCTCCTTGCTGGGTGATATGGATGATGTTACCCAGGTGTACCAGAAAGCCCTGGACATCAGCAGCCAGCTGAGCTAAACTTAGACGTACGAAGAGACAGGAAGAGCGAATGTTTGCCAGCTTGTCCTTCTCATCACAACGCTGCAGGGTACATGTTTACAGGTCGAGAAGCATCAAATCTCCATTCACCAACTCACGTTGATGAGCATTTCTCATGATATTCTCGTTTTGAACTCGACAGTCGAGAGGGAACAGCGGAAGCACTTTAAAGCATCTGAGATGCAGCATACAATGTACATGACAGTTGAGGCTGTGTTAATTAAGTAAGTCGTTTGCATTTTGGCCAATTGAAAACGACAAAGCCATTTCATTGTTTTTGGGAGTGCTTTCATCAATACAGGTCATCCTTTATGAAAAGTGTTAGATAAAGCTCTGTACAATACATTCTCATTGCATAATACCAGCAATTTCAGTAAAGTACATGCACATTAGTACGCCAAATCATGCTAAGAATTAGGAAAGCAATGTTTTTTGAGGATTTGCAAGGATTTATCTTTGAATTTTAATACACTTTCTGACCAACAACAAAGTACCAAATGGTACTATGGTACCACCATGGATTTCTGAACATATACCATGGTACTACCATGCTATTCTTAAAAAATGCTGTTTTTTTATACCGGTTAACTTTGGCAGCCTTACATACATTTACAAAATACTAAATTATCTAAGAAAACCAAACTAAAACCTAAATGTGAAAACAAGTCAAATTAAAAATGCAAATGAGAGTTATAATAATACTACCTTATGATTTCAGTACTAAATCATAGTACCACATCTGATTCCATTACTGTACCATGGTACTAAGTAATTTTATTAGTCATACTTTATTTTGATGGTCCGTTAGTTAAATTTAAGTAACATGGCATCTACATGCCAACTAACTCTCATTAGATTATAAGTAGACTGTTAGGGTTGGGGTTAGGGTTAGGGTAAGTTGACATGTACTTGCAAAGTTTCTTATAGCAAATTCTGTTTAGCAGCAGTATCAACAGATATTAAGCAGGAAGTCTACTAATACTTAAATGGACCATCAAAATAAAGTGTTATCAATTTATTTTATAAGGGAAGTAACAAGACATTACAAAGGGTACCAGAAACACAAAGAGGATATCATGATCCTAAAGCTTATCTTTAGCCTGCTTTGACAGAGACAGGGTCAAGCAAACATCGGCATATCTCGGAGATCAGCCAGACAGCAACTAGTGAAACATAAAGGTCAAAGGGCAAAGGTTGTATCAGTGTTATGATACCGTACATTGTCATTCTCTTTCAAGCATGCACATGCACACACACACACACACTCAAAATTCTAGTACAACCGAGCAATTATATGAGCTCCCTGAGGCATGAAAGTGTGGAAGGACAAGCTTTGACCTATGGTGTATTTTCTGGTCCAGAAATGATCCGCTTTTCAACAACACATGCCATTTAAGACAGGAAAGAGATGCCAAACAAATCTTTTCACAAGACAGGGTGTTAAAAGACACATATTCTGAAGTCAGTAGATCATGCAAACAACGATTAAGAATGAGAATGGGAATCAAAAGGTCACGTATAGAACTGTAAAATCTTCAGGATGTGTATATATTGTGCATGTGCAGTTGTTTTATTGTTCAACACACACAATAACAAGATAAATCGAAGATAGATACTACGTCATTTTGTTCTGTTATATTTTGTTTGCATGAGGCATTTTTACTGTTGGCTAAGCCTGAATTACATTAGTCTAGCTTTAAACGTTTAAGTATGTGCTTAATATTTACAATATATTAAGATAAAAGGCATTTCAGCATCAATTTGGAAGTTTTATATGAAGTACATACCATTTTAAACATATACATGTATAAAATGAACTGGAAAAGATTGTGTTTATTCTATAGGATATCTGTTATAGACCATTGAGAAAACTTGACTGGATATACTACATATTTAAATTGTGTTATTTAATGCGTTGTGTATTATATACTGTCTGTACATTTTCACAGCTGTTTGTTATTCTGTATTTTTTTTATTTACTTTGACTTATGATTGTTTTGATTTGTGCCTTCATTGACATAAGATTGTCCTGATAATGTTATTCTCAGTTACAATAATTAGCAGTATTGCGTAAGAGTTTTTAAATAGACATTGATGGAAAAGAAGCCTGTCTGTAGGGTTTGTTATGAGCACATTTAGGCGGCATATAAAGTGTTGTTTGTGCTCAGTGCAAAACACTGTCGATTCTTTTAATAAATGTCTCCATCTAAATACCACGTCTGTGTATCTCCACTCATTCCATTAAACGCAGAACACAAAAGCACTCATAAAAGTTTAAAGCCTCTTACTCAACAAACCAGCTGTTCCAGGAACAGTGCTATGAATAAATATATAAATCTTTAAACACATTTATTAAAAATTCAATATATATTTCTCCCTGGTCCAGGAACAGGTGCTGGTCTTAATGGGTGTGTGGGTAACTTATACTCTTTGTTCAGATTAAAGTGCTGACTTTTTTTAGTTAGGCCACATACTTTTTTTGTTGTTGTTGATGTTGTTTGTTCCTGAGCCCGCATTATCGCACTGCAATTCAAGCACATATTTTACAAAGTAATGATTTTACTATTTCCAAAACAGTCGAGTCCCACATGTACACGCATGTACAATATTTTTAGCTTATAAACAAAGGAAACTTTAAAGATGCATTACAGTAGCTATTATTCTAAATAAAACATGGTAGTATACATTTTATATACAGTTAAAGTCAGAATTATTAGCCCCCCTTTAAATTTTTTTTCTTTTTTAAATATTTATAAAAGGAAATTCTCACAGTATGTCTGATAATATTTTTTCTTCCGGAGAAAGTCTTATTTCGGCTGGAATAAAAGCAGTTTTAAATTATTTAAAAACGATATTATTAACAATATTATTAGCCCCTTTAAGCTATATATTTTTTCTATAGTCTACAGAACAAACCATCATTATAAAATAACTTGCCTAATTACTCTAACCTGTCTAGTTAACCTAATTAACCTAGTTAAGCCTTTAAATGTCACTTTAAGCTGTATAGAAGTGTTGCGAAAAATATCTAGTCAAATAATATTTTCTGTCATCATGGCAAAGATAAAATAAATCAGTTATTAGAAATGAGTTATTAAAAATATTATGCTTAGAAATGTGTTGAAAAAATCTCAGTTAAACAGAAATTAGGGGAAAAAATAAACAGGAGTGCTAATAATTCTGACTTCAACTATATATATAGTAGTATAGTAATACTGTGAAATATTTCAATATAAAATACAAGTTTTTTAATATACTGTAAGTTTTGAATATATATTTTAAAATGTAATTCTTTTCTGTGGTAGTAAAGTTGAATATTCAGTATTAATAATGTCACATGACCCTTAAAAAATGTTTGTCTGTTTTTTAATTGGCAAAATAAATGCAAGTTTATTGCATTCCTTGCTGAATTATTATTATTATTATTCAGCAAGGAATGCAATAAACTTGCATTATTTATGCTAATTAAATAAACAGATTTTATGCTGAATGATGGGTGAAAATATTCAGAAGAAAAAAAAAAAAGACACATTTTAATTTCCAAAACTAAAAATCATATTACACTTTGAATGTTTTGATATTCGAATACCGTCTTTTGTCCCCTTCTACATAGTAATAAATGTATAAACATAATAATAATTCCATACATTTATATAGCACTTTTCTGGACACTCAAAGTGCTTTATACAATTTTGGGGGGGAATCTCCTCATCCACCACCAGTGTGCAGCATCCACCTGGATGACGCAACGGCAGCCATATTGTGCCAGACCGCACACCAGCTGATTGGTGGAGAGGAGACAGAGTGATGAAGCCAATTATGATATGGGGATGGTTGAGAGGCCAAATTTGGCCAGGATGCCGGGATTAAACCCCTACTCTTTTTTTGAAGGACATCCTGGGATTTTTAATGACCACAGATAGTCAGGACCTCGGTTAAACGTCTCATCCGAAAGATGGCAGTATAGAGTCCCCTTCACTACACCGGGGCATTAGGACCCACACAGACTGCAGGTTGGGCGCACCCTGCTAGCCTCACTAACACTACTTCCAGGAGCAACCTGGCTTTCCCATGTGGTCTCCCATCCAGATACTGACCGGGCGCAGCCCTGCTTTGCTTCAGTGGGCGACCATGTAAGAGTTGCAGAGAGCTAGCTAACGGACATATTACACGCTGATGGAATAATGGGAGATTCTACCAGAAACGTAATAAATTTGAAATAAAAACATAAATACAGTGAATAAAAAGTATTTAATCCCAAAAAAATTCTAAAATGGATTGATGGCTGATTTCTGTGTGTTGTTCTGTAAAGGAATATGTAATTCATTTGTTTCTCAGATTGTTTTTCTTTACAAACACTTTACAAATTTACAAATCCTCTCATTGTCCTTGACCTCAGCCCAATTGAACCTACAGCTTCAATAGTTTTGTTATGCTAAATACTTATAAATACTATAAAAATACTTCAGAAATAGCAAGTTTAAGTTGTTTTCATTGACATCAATTGATTAAAAAAATTATAAATAAATTCTACAAATAAATACTATTTTATAATTGTCCCCATGTTTATGCCAGTCATGTCACATTTGCATTAAATTATTTAAGACTCAAGGATGTGTTCTATCATTGACTTGTATGATTTCATGCTTATTTTTCTATGATTTTTTTGAGGAGGACAAGCTTAAAGGTCAGGCCCTGTCACATTTATTTATGTTTCTGGTAGAATGTCCCTAATAGCAAAATTCTACCAATTATTCGTCAAAAAATATATCAATATATATTATTCTATGCAGAAAAAATATGCAAAGAACTACAGTAAAAATAAACAAACTTGAAAGAAGTCAAAAAGGTGCAGCTAAAATTTTCATGGAGGACTTTCGGATGGAAAAGCAAGCACAATCCTGTGTGTAAAAGCATGGGCCAGGCGAGACTGTCTCTTCATATGGCAGGAAAAACAATCAAGAAACTGTCAGAGCAGAGTTTAAATGTGTGTGTATGCGTGTGTTTGACTGTTTTAGTGGGCACTCGCCTCGATATATGGTGTGAAACTCATTATTTACGTCCTAATGCCTCTCGTCTGTGACTAAGTAGGTGTGTGTGTGTTTATGTTTGTGGGTTTGTGCAAGAATCTGTGAAAAATCTTCCGTGTCGGCACCTCCTCTACATACACAAACACAGATCCCATAAATCTCCACTAATTTTAGCTCAGCGTCTGCCCACAGTTTGCATCAATGCATGAGCTGCTCTGGATGTCTGGGCTTCTTGTCTGTTAGGAATGTCTGGCCTTTGAGCAGCAACCACTACAAAGACCGAGAGAAAACGGAGAAAGGGCATGGAAACAAAAAAAATAAAAGAGGAGGATGAACAGACAAGAAAGGTGAAAGCACTTCCAGTCGGACAGTTGATGTCAAAGACTCTTTCTGAATGCTTGACTCAACATCGTTTTTCAGGGGAGCTCTATTATTTTCTGTTGTCAGACACATTTAACTGCTTGCATGCATTTGTAGAAATAATTTTAGTTTTTAGAGTTTTACAGATTTTTTTGAGCACATTTAGTACTTAACTACAGGTCAGCAAAGAAAAGGCAAACATGTAAAAGATAGTATTTATTGCAAAACTGACAAGAAACATCATTATTATATCAGAAAAAACTTAATGTACAGTATGTTTTCTTCTGAATTCATATAATATCTTTATCTGAAGCATTTTTTTTATTCCAAAGTGGAAATGCTTTCATTCTAAGAAAGAAAGAAAGAAAGAAAGAAAGAAAGAAAGAAAGAAAGAAAGAAAGAAAGAAAGAAAGAAAGAAAGAAAGAAAGAAAGAAAGAAAGAAAGAAAGAAAGAGATTGTGATTTTAACTTGCAATTTTGAGATTATATCAGAATTTTTTTTCTTATAATCCAGAAAAAAAAAATCAGAACCAGTGAAATGCAGCATTGTCACAAAAAAGAAAATAAGTTAAGCTGCATACGAAATCGCATACTTCCATACTATATAGTACACTAAAAACAGAGTGCGAGTCGAGCAGAGTATTATGTGTGAATTCATAAGCTGTCTCTTTTCAGAAGCTGCACCCTCTAAGGATGCATTCAAAGTGCGCTGCGTCATCACAGCACAACCAAGGCTTTATCATTTAAAAAAAAAAACTTGAAGGCTCCTTCAAATGCAGTCTCCAAATGCGTCCTTCGTTTCCCAGGTAATGAAGGATACAACCGGTGGATCCTTCACGGCCTTAAACATCCCAGGATTCATTGCGAGCTGATAACGGCAGGACGTTTTTAAAAGAAAACTCTGGATTAAATGTATGAATTGGGTATTTTTTTATTTGGATATCTAAACACATGTTAAAAAACAAAAAGAGTATGACATGTCTTACTAAAAAGTGATTATATAGACAATTTACATTTTTATGTCTACATGTATGAATCAAAGGAAATATATTTCTAGCTTCTGTAAACCTTGCTTTGCCTTCAGATCGCTTAAAACAGTTTTTTAAATCACTTTGAGAGAAAAGTCATTACAAACTTTAGCACCGCTTACTAAAGGCAGCTGTTACGGTTGCCTGTGATGAGATCTGTCCTCTGTAGGCTAGATTGTCTCATTTCAAAACGCTTGGTTCGGCCTGCGTAGACTTCGAAGGATTCACCTTTGAAGTTGCATCCTTCGGAGGATGCAGCCTCTGAAATGAGACACAGCTATAGAATTCAAAAAAACAGTATGTGAGAAGTCCCGGATGACCTACTACTTCTGGCGAGATTCGCTATGCTATCCCATGATGCACCATGAGAGACTTTATGAATGGGAGTGAAGCAATGCAACTAACGCGGGTAGATGGCAAAATGGCAGATGTAGTACGTTCGAGTTCCATTCATACTACTGACATTCATACTGTATAGAAGGTACTTTTCAAATGCAGTACCTACTGAGTAGTAGACGATTTTGGACGCAGCCTTAGTGTTGGACTTAAAACTACAAGATGCATATATAAAGTAGCTATTCAATGAAAAAAAAATTACAATTGCGAGTTAAAAACCTCTGAGGAAAAAAAATCAAAACTCACAAATTTACAGCTGCAATTTGTACACGGGTACCAATTTTTTCAAATAACACAGTATTTAACTTTAATAAAACCTGTATTTTACTGTATGGTACTGTATCTTAAAGTTGCATTGTAAAAATTATTGTATATTTTACAGTAAATATATACAATACTGAACATCCATATACAGCAAGATAAATGGTGGTGTTAATGTACTGTAAATACGGCATTTTTGTTGTAATTGATTTACAGTAAGTTACTGGTGAACTGCTGCCAGAAAGTTACTGTAGATTTTACAGCAAATTGGTAACAGTGTACAGTAAACCTTCTGAGAAAAAGTCCTAATCATGAGCCTAATTTGAGATAAAAAGTCCTAATTGGCTTTTTCACGACACGATTGGTCAAAAATATTCAATTCAATTCCATTCATCTTTATTTCAATAGCAAGTGCCAATCACATTTCACAGTCAAACTTGCAGAAACACTTATTCAGACTCCAAATGTATACATTTTTGCATTCAAATCCATCTTTCCTTTAAAGACTATAAGTTATGCTTTATATTGACAAATCTGTGTTTCCTATTCACAAATGGTTGTGTTTGGATGCTCAAAAAAGTCAAAACAGTGTGATAGTGTGAATATAATAACAGTATTATACATCTGTGTATTGACACCTACGGATTCTCATTGAAATCAATGAACTTTGTTGAAAAGTGACACCAAAGGGGCACCCAGTGTCCAAAAAAGTAACACCAATGGGTACTGACTGAGTCAAAATGTGACACGTTGGGAGTGAGAACATGTTGTTCTGACCACATAAAAACTACAACTACTGACAGAACAGAATGACACAAAACAAAGGCCAAGAACAGCAGATTCCCCTCCTTCACTTTTCTTTTTTTCTTGCTTTCAGTGTTTTAATTCATGATGCTTGCTGTTTAGGTTTGTGTGTGGTCCATCTAAACAAAACGTCTAAATCCAAATAGGACGTAACGGGATAGCTTTCTCTTTCCTCAAGAAAAAAAAAGAAGCTTTTTCTGTCATTCCAGCGTTCAACCCATCTGGACTTGATTGAAAACAACCCCCTTTTGTTTTGCAGGAGTTTCCTTCAATCACTGCAATGGCATCAAAGATAGACGTGTTTTATTGCTGAATTAAGATGAGATTACTATTCTGACTCCATCCTGAACCATGAAAAAAAACTGCTCTCAGATTAGACTGTAACTGTGAAGCTTCATCAATATATATAAAGTACTGTGCAATAGTCTTACGCCACTAGTATTTAGGCCACCACACATTTGCTCCATTTGATCTGATCTGATCATCATTCAGTCTGTCTGGGATAACATGGAGAAACTAAAAGATAAACTAAATCTAGAAGAACTTGGGCAGCATCTTGAAGAATGCTTCAAAAACGTACCCGCAAAGCTACCTGAAAAACTATGGGCAAGTATACGAAGTGTTTTAAAAGTAAACTGTGGTCAAACCAAATGCTGATTTGATTTGGGCAAAGTTTTTAAACTAATTTTGAGAAAAACATGTGATATGACTGATCGTGGCTGGTCTCTCATCTGTAATCAGTAATAAGCCAATCAGATTGATCCAAGCCTACTATAAATAGGCTGATTTCACCCTACTGTCTTATCTTCGTTTTGAAAGAATCCCCCCTTCCACTCCATCTCCTCCTTTTCCTTCTTTACTAGGGGGAGCTCTTGAGACCTAACTAATCTCGAACCCCCTTAACATGCTAAAAGACCTGGAGCGAACCCTGGGTTCAATTATCTCCGAGCACAGGGTTCCCTCCCAGGACAGCATGCCAAACCTGCCAATAGCGTCAAGCAATATCTAAGTGTGAACTCTAGAATTAATATTCTTAAGTAAATTGATAAATAAAATGTATTTATGCATTATTTTTTTTAAAGCATCCTAATTCATTCACTTTTCTTCGGCTTAGTCCCTTATTTATCAGGGGTCGCCACAGTGGAATAGCCACCAACTCTTCCGGCATATGTTTTACGCAGCAGATGCCCATCCAGCTGCAAACCAGCTGGGAAACACCCATACACTCTCACATTCCCCCCCACACACACACACACACACACACTACGGTCAATTTAGTTTATTCAATTCAACATCCTCATTTCACAGCATTTTTATACAAGTGATAATTAGAAATATAGACTTTGAACAGTACTGTAGCTTTCCAGGTAAGTTTTTTGAAGCATCATAAAGATGTTGCCAAAGTTCTTGTGGATTTAGTTTGTCTCAGTTTCTTAATGTCATTCCAGACAGACTGGATGATGATCCGATTTCTGGCTGTTGTCAGACTCCTTGTGCAGACAAGAATCTCACTGCATAATTACAATTAATGACAAAAATAATGTTTGAAAATGTAAGTTAATATTTCAAACTGATATGCTACAATCTCAGAAATAATGGTACGAGAGTTATCACTGGGGTGGTACCCTTTCAAATGGTACACATTTGTACTTAAAGGGTCCATATTGGTACCTCAAAAGTATATATTAGTTCCTAAAAATTTCAAGAGGTACACTTTTGTACTTTTTAGGTACTAATATGTACCTATGAGGTATTAATAAGGACCCTTTAGTTACAAATGCGTACCTTTTGAAAAGGTCCCACCCCAGTGATAACTCTCGTACCATTATTTCTAACAGTGTACAGAAAAATATAGAAATACTTGACTTTAAAACTTTTTTTTTTTAATTTTTGGTGAAAATACTAGTGGCCTACAACTTTTGCACAGTACTGTAAATTTCTAAAATCAACAATAAACTTAATTTCAATCTTTATTCAAACAAAATATTTTGGAAAATGTATTTCAGAGTCGAAAAGATAAATTTTAAACCTTCGATTGTGTTATCGATTGTGTTATATGGTGTTAAAGTAGTTTAGAGTAACCTAAATATTTATGTACAGCTACAAATACAGTGATATTTGTCTGTTATTATGGCAGTTGAGAAGAGTCGTTCATTCATTTTTTCATTTATTGATTTATCGTTTTAAAGAAAGAAGGAAAGAAAGAAAGAAAGAAAGAAAGAAAGAAAGAAAGAAAGAAAGAAAGAAAAAGAAAAAAGAAAGAATAGGTGTTGCTTTAGACCTCCTGTATATGAAAAGAAAGAAAGAAAGAAAGAAGAATATATATATTATATATATTTTTGGGTATACTGTATATCTCCTATGAGGTGAGATGAATAATGGGGGTTGTCCTAAATACTTCCATCCTCACCCTTATCCCATAATCCCCTCTGCCTCTGTTTGCTTTCACACCCGTATCAAAGCCTTCCAAATATTTTCCTCAAGTTCCTCTCTTTCTGAATTCCTCCTGGACGACCGTTTGCATTCTGTGGATGTTTTCACCGGTGAAAGGAAAGAAAAGCTGGTGAAAGTTCAGCTAATCTTAAATATGTAAAACCGGCCACACATTCAGTCTGAGATTTGTGTAGGTATTGGCTGTATTGTGGGTTCTATCGTATCTGATGTCCTGATCTCTGTTGTTTTGACTGCTGAAAATGTTCCTATACTGTAGGTGTAGACTGTACATGTTGTACTCACTCACATACACGCTTATCTCCATACACACACACACACACATTTAGCCACTGAATTTAATGAATGAATAATTTATTAAAAATAGAGAAAGTTCTTTTAAAATATCAAAAAATAAAAACATTCACACATTTATTTTCCTTTGGCTTAGTCCAGGGGGGTCCAAACTCAGTCCTGGAGGGCCGGTGTCCTACATATTTTAGTTCCAACCCCGATTAAACACACCTGAACCAGCTAATCAAGCCCTTTCTAGGTATACTAGAAATTTCCAGGCAGGTGCGTTGAAGCAAGTTGGAGCTAAACTATTCAGGACACCAGCCCTGTTTGGACATCCCTGGTTTAGTCCCTTTATTCATCAGGGATCGCCACAGCGGAATGAATCGCCAATTTATCCAGCATATGTTTTACACAGCGGATGCCCTTACAGCTGCAACCCAGTACTGGGAAACATCCATACACTCTCACATTCACACACATACACTACGGCCAATTTAGTTTATTCAATTCACCTATAGCGCATGTCTTTGGACTGTGGAGGGAAACCGGAGCACCCGGAGGAAACCCACGCCAACACGGGGAGAACATGCAAACTCCACACAGAAATGCCAACTGGCCCAGCCGGGACTTAAACCAGCGACCTTCTTGCTGTGAGGTGACAGTGCTAACCACTGAGCCACTGTGTCACCCGAAAATAAAAACAGAAGAGTTTAAAAGAAAAACTTCTTAAAATAGTTACTACCCCAGCATTTGTACCATTATTTTTGAGAGCGTATAGGTTTCTTTTTTACATAACGTTGTTACAGTAAATAGAGATGGAACATTATTTGACCCATTTTTTTTACATTGTATTGTTTACAAAATTATTTTAAATATTAAAGTAAAAACTTTTGTAAATATAGTTTTATTCAGACACCAAAATGAGACATGTTGTTCTTAAATTGCATATACAGTATGCAGTTTGATTAAAATAATAATAATAATAATAATGATGATGATTATTATTATTATTATTATTATTATTATTAATATTATTATTATAATTATTATTATCAATAAATATATACTGCACATATTTCATTGTGTCTGTAACTCATTAGAACTCACGGTACATTACTTTTGCGTCATCTAACACACTTTAATCTTTTAGTTCACTTTAATTATAACAATTATTTTCATAAATGTATTTTATTTAATTTAATACAAAATTGTTACAGATAATACCTTGGCAAATATTAAAATCAATATACATTTTTCGAACCATGCGTTATCATTTATTTTATTTATCCTTTATTTTACCAGGATTTTCCCATTATATGCACCTCTTCTACAACGGGGTCCTGGCCAAAATGGCAGCACAAAAAGTTTCAGATACAAAATTAGACATACATAAAATATCAGTTATTAAAATTTACACAAAACATTCACATAATAATAACATGATAAAAACTAACATTTAACTTTTTATATATATATTTTTTTTATGTTTAAATGTATAAGTTGGCAAATTTATGCATTTTATGGTCATCCGATGTTAAAATAATTATTATGGTTTAACTTAAAAAAATGGTGCATGCCTTACATAATCTTAAAAATAATATATATATATATAAATATATATATATAAATATATATATGTATATATATATATATATATATATATATATATATATATATATATATATATATATATATAAATATATATATATATATATATATATATATATATATATATATATATATATATATATATATATATATATATATATATATATATATATATATATATATATATATAATTTTTAAGATTATGTAAGGCATGCACCATTTTTATTATTATGGTATATATATATATATATATATATATATATATATATATATATATATATATATATATATATATATATATATATATATATATATATATATATATATATATATATAATTATGGTATATTTATACAGTATATATCATATATATCATATATACATTATACATTATATATAACAGTTACACATTTAATGGTTTATTTTTTTGAAGTATAAAATTTTAAATTGTATTTTTTTGCAAAACATACTCCAATAATCTTAAAACCACAAATAAAAAAAATGTATATTTCCAGCCTGATCTGACAAGGAATAGTAACTATTTTAAGTTTTGTCAGTTTAGTGGCTATAATTTGTACAAATTCATACAAGTTCAGTCGATTCAGTATGTTCAGTATGATTTTTAAAAGGAGTCATGGCACCAAAACCCACCCCTAAACCCAACCGTCATTGGGGGATACGCAAATCGTACTAAACTGTATGAATGAGATTATACAATTAGCCACTAAATCAAACAATTACGAATTTCCGTGAGATAGCGCTGATATTTTATATGCAAAGAAATGCACATTTTGCCTCTATTCATTTCTTGGTCCTTGATTTGTCTCTAAGATTGAGTATACACTAGTGTAATACTAAAGCCAGTATGTGCATTTTTTATTCTATTATGGGAAATACTCCACATACACCACATTCCTGCTGATGAAGACGTCTCATATTAAAAAGAGGACAGATTGGTGAGTAAAGCATCAGACTGGCTGAAAAAGATCTAGCAGAGCTGAAGTAAACTGCTGCAATACAGACAAACACACACATAGCCTGGAGAGAAATGAGCTGGCACTGTGTATGGGAATGATAAACGCCACCAATAATTGTGCAAACACGTAAGTCTAATTTAGTTCTGAGCTGTCTGGAATATATTGAGCATTGGATCTGCACCACCTCAAACTATAGACAAAAGCTACAAACACAAGGCATCATGAGAATATGCACACCCTGTTTTTAGTCATTTGGACTTGAGCACATGTGGTTTATAAAGCTTTACATGACAAATGTAAAGTAAAAATGCTTTGCTTTTGCATTTTTGGAAAGTTTTGAATATGGCAGGAAGCTTTATCAAAGCAATCTCCCTAATCAAAACCAGAGCGGGGTAAGAAAAATACACTATTCAATATGGAAATGTAATCAAAACGCACTTAATTTTTTATCTTTTTCCAGACAATTTCATGTCATCTTCATTCTTAAAGTTGATTTAAGATTTTATTTGTAAAAAAAATACAACAACAAGAAGACAAACTTGTTTTTTTAGGGAATTTAATATGTCCCTTCCTACATGTTTATCACTAATGAACATGAATTAATTACCTCTAATATGTGCAAACAGAATTCAAATTGTAATTAAGTTACAGTTCAAGACAGCTTAAAACATTTTTGGCCGCACTTTATTTATTAAGGTAAAATTATTAAAAAAGAACTTGCATAAACCATTAACTATGACTTTTAAAGGTGCAGTAGGTGATCGTCTTCAGAAACATTTTTTGTTGTGCTGGTTGAAAGTCTCTTCACATTCCAATAGTACTGATTATAGTAAATTATCTAAATGTATTTATGTATTTTTATATTCTGGGTAAGGCATAAGGCCAATAAAAATTTGTCAGTCCGACAATTCCCATCATTCTGAAAAGTAGCCCAAACTGTCTGTCAACAAATGTAGATTTGTACATTAGCGCAGCCATGTTTATGCAGATCCGCTATTTGTGCGTGCATGCTCACCACATTCACATACACAAAAGAGAGAAAGAGTGACCGGTAAAAACAAATGCTGAATCAATATTGGAGTTACTTTTGCATGCTGTAGGAAGGACGACATCATGGCTGAAGTATTTCTTTAAGACAGGTAATGTTCCGTTTTAAAACTATTTTAGTCACGCAAAGCTTTTGTAGATTTTGTTGTTTTACAAATGGGTTATATGCACAGAAGTGTTGTTCAGCCACTGAAATCTTCTGCCGAAAGATCGATGTGACTATTTTCAGTTTCATAAGGGACCTTTTACAGCATTGAAAATGTAGATTTTTATTTAGTTTAGCAACAAAACAGAAGTAAATAGCACTATTCTGCCTAGCCTGCTTTACTGAGGTGAGGTTTTATATTCACATTGGTTCAATTTTGAACAAAGACAACCTGTGATGTGCTTTTTTACCATGCTACTCTGAATATTCGGTCTGAAATAGCATGCAAGTATGGCTTAGTAATAAGTGTATTTCCTGCACGCCGGCGACCAACCACTAAGCGTACAGCAGTTGCTTTAGGACAATGCGCATGAGTGAGTGAGACCAGCGATCCTTGCATGCATGAAATATTGCACATTATGACAAGTTTTGCTTGCTACACAACTGAAAACGTGCTAGATATAATACAGATTTTTGTTCGGAATTGTTGTATTGTAAAGTACTATAAAGTTTTCTAACTGGCAAATGACATGATCTAACAAAGTGTGTTGTCTATTGTCATCTTTGAGGTGCACATTTGTGATATCCGGAGGCTTTGGACGACATGGGTGAAACTTTGTATCAAAGATATTATGCTAACCGGTTAGCATTTTAGCAGATCACCTACTGCAACTTTAACTCAATGACTTATTAGCTGCTTATTAATAGCACATAAAGTTAGTAGTTTAGGTATTCTACACATGGATTAGAATAAGAATATATACTTTAAGTACAAATAAACAACCAATTTCCTAATAATAGGCAAGTAATAAGCCACTGATTAATAGTGAACATTTTTACTTAAAGTGAAGTTTTATAACGCAAACTTAAAAAAAAAAAAAACAGGTTTTTAAAAGTAAAAATTATACATTTACTCATTTAGCAGACGCTTTGGATACTGTAAACTTAATCGTGAAGTTAAAAGTAACACTTCAAATCATCAGAAAGTAGCAGTACATAAATGCTATGACAAGTCTATTTTTACTGTTATTTAAACTCCTTTTTTGTGACATTTCAAGCATATCACGTGTTTAGACTGGGTTTATTCTAGTATTTTTTCAACCAAAACAACAATGATGGACTACAGGACTAAATGTGCGCAGATATGTGTTTCGTTACAAAGTAACATCACCACCTACTGGCCTGGCATGCAGAATACAGCATATGTAGTCCTTTTTTTTGGCAGATCTGTGTGAACAGGAAGCATTTCGACAATGTAACTTTGCAAGAGCACAATGTAAAGCTTTTTCTGTCTTTAGGCCAATGCCGCATATCAGACCGATTACTTTCACTCAACAGCACTGGATGATAACAATCTCCTCCTGTTTAACCACAGAAGTGAATAGAACTATGCAGGAAGGGAAATTCATTCATGTCCACACTCCTAATGAAGGTGCATACCGAGACTGACTGAGCGATGCAAGAATGTCATGGAAAGGAAATAGTTTGTCCTTATAGTTCTGGTCACCAGCACGACGTTCCTTCATTCCCGCATAGACCAACACTGCCAAAACAAGCAACCAGGAAAGGGGGGGAAAACTCCCTGCCCAAAACTCTTTCATACAACACTCGTCTGTTCCCTTATTTTGTTTTCTTGGATTGGCAAACTGTTCATTGGTGTGTTCCAGGCCATGCCATGAATAATGGACATTTCAGCTCCGCGTCGGCCAAAGAAAAGACATTCTTGCCACTTGACATCAAAGACACAAATAATCATACACTTCTCAGAAATGACGGAACAAAATCTACATAATACACAAAGACACTTCATTAAACATACAGTATATACACATAGACATCACCTATATGCTATAAAACCGCAGGTTAAATGTTTATATATAATAACTTATATTCGATTGTTACTTATAAGTTATAACTTAATTTGATTGCAATGCAATAATATGCACCTTTTGTAAAGCTGCTTTGAAACAATAATATATTGTAAAAACGTTATCCAAATAAGCTTGAATTGAATTGAATGACTATTTATGAACATGTTTTGCCATATGCCACTTTAAATGATGAAGCTCATTAAAGCAGGCTGGATTCAGATTGGCTGTTCAAGTGTCAATCATACATGAGCTGGAAAACAAAATCTGTCAGAAAGTGACTCCAGTAATTCAACTTAAACAACTTTGTTGTTGCTATAATTAGAGGGATGACTTTATTATTATTACTATTATTATTTATGAATTTAGAACTCTTTTTAAAACTGTATATTTAACATTATATTGTTATATAAACAGATCCTACTTACGTTTCAGCACAAATAAATAAATTCTTAAATCAAAATGCATTTGAACTAAATATCTGGTAACACTATAGAATAATGGTCCATTAGTAAATGTATTTACTAACTTTAAGTAGGTATAATCTTGTAAAGCATTTATTAATTATAGTTATATATAACTAATGCATTATTAAAAAACAAAGTTGTGCTTGTTAACATTAGTTAATGGACTGTCGTGGAATGGAGTGGAGATAACATGAATTAACATAAATTAACGTCATTAAACTTAAATAACATTAACTGACGTTAACAAACATGAATAAATACCATAATAAACGCATTACTAATCATTTGTTCATGTTAGTAAATCCATTAACTACTATTAACTAATGAAATATTATTTTAAAGTGTTATCAAATATCCTAGGCGGTTCATTCCGCTGTGGCGACCCCAGATTAATAAAAGGACTAAGGTAAAAAGAAAATGAATAAATGAATGAATGAATGAATAAATGAATGAATGAATGAATGGATAAATGAATATCCTATAAGACATTAAGTCTCAAAGCAATAAAATAAAATAAAATAAAATAAAATAAAATAAAATAAAATAAAATAAAATAAAATAAAATAAAATAAAATAAAATAAAATAAAATAAAATAAAATAAAAATTCAATTCAATTCAATTCAATTCAATTCAATTCAATAAAATAAAATAAAGTTAATTAACAAAAACAAAACTCAATTCAATAAAAAATAAAAAACATAATTAAAATAAAGAAAATAAAACAAAACAAAACTCAATTTAATTCAACTCAATTCAATAAAAATAAAACACAACATTCAACTAAATTCAATAAAACAAAACAAAATAAAATACAAAATTTAATTCAATTCAATAAAACAAAACAAAACAAAACAAAACAAAACAAAACAAAACAAAAAACAAATGAAAACAAAACCAAATTTTTTTTTGTTTTGAATTGAGTTTTATTTTATTTTATTTAATATTTTATGTTATTTTATTGAATTAAATTAAATTAAATTAAATTAAATTAAATTTAATTTAATTTAATTTAATTTAATTTAATTTAATTTAATTTAATTTAATTTAATTTAAATTTAATTTAATTTAAATTTAATTTAATTAAATTTTTATTTAATTAAATTACATTTTTTATATTTTTATGTATTTACTTTAATTTAATTTCTGATTTTAATTGCAATGTAATGTAATAAAATAGGCCTTTAGCAAAGCTGCTTTGCGATGACAATTATTGTGGAAAACACTATACAAATAAACTTTAATTCTTTATCTTTCCTTTCTTTTTCAGTACATATACACATACACAAGTATCGCCTGTATCTGCCAGTCATGCAGAAGCAAAGTGTCTTTGATTAGCATCAGCAGAGTCAGATTAAGAAGTGAAGACTCTGTCAGAGTTTAGCCACTGTGGGCTGTTCGACTGACCCACTGATTGCTCACAGAGGAATGTCAGGAATGTATGTTTTCTCTAATCGCTGCGGGGCAATATATTGGCTTGGGGAATCTTAAGTCAACTCCCATACATCCTGAGCTATCTTTAAACGTCTTGGAATTTGGCCCCCCCTCTACGTGTACTCAGACCTATTTGGATTGTTCTCCTGGTAGAGTTCAGTATCCATATGTGGACTCTATAAACTCTCCGAAATAAAGGGACAATAGCTACTAGAGTGGCACCTTTTTAAAATGATGCACTTTTGTACTTTTTAGGTGCTAATATTATGTACGTATGACTGTCTGAGGAAATCATAAAAATTAAGTGAGTTTCTAATTTTTTTTTTTTTTTTATAATACCCCAAATATGTCATATACCCTAAAAGTACAATGCAAAGTTTTTATTTATTTTGTTCTGTGTTTTGTTTTGTGCTTGTTTTGTGGTTTTTGTTTTTTGTTTTGTTTTGTGTTTTGTTTAGTATTTTTTGTTTGTTTTGTTTTGTGTTTTTGTGTTTGCTTTTTTGTGTTGTTTTGTGTTTTTTGTTTTGTGTTTTTGTGTTTGCTTTTTTGTGTTGTTTTGTGTTTTTTGTTTTGTGTTTTTGTGTTTGCTTTTTTGTGTTTTGTTTTGTGTTTTTTTTTGTGTTTTGTTTTGTATTTTATTTTATTTTTTGTTTTGTTTTGCTTTGTGTTTTGCTTTGTGTTTTGCTTTGTGTTTTGGTTTTGTGTTTTGTTTTGTGTCTTGGTTTTGTGTTTTTTGTTTTGTTTTTTTTGTGTTGTGTTTTGTTTTATGTTTTGTTTTGTGTTTTTTTTGTTTTGCTTTGTTTTGTTTTGCTTTTTGTTTTTTGTGTTTTGGTGTTTTGTTTTGCTTTGTGTTTTGGTTTTGTGTTTTTTGTTTTGTTTTGCTTTGTGTTTTGTTTTGTGTTTTGTTTTGCTTTGTGTTTTGTTTTGTGTTTTGTGTTTTTTTGTTTTGTTTTGTTTTGTTTTGCTTTGTGTTTTGTTTTGTGTTTTGTTTTTTTGTTTTGTTTTGTTTTGTGCTTTGTTTTGTTTGTTGTTTTTTTTGTTTTTTGTTTTGTTTTGCTTTGTGTTTTGTTTTGTTTTGTGTTTTTTTGTTTTGCTTTGTGTTTTGCTTTGTTTTGTGTTTTGTCTTGTGTTTTGTTTTTTTTGTTTTGTGTTGTGTTTTGTTTTTGTTTTATTGAATTGAATTTTGTTTACTAGTATGTTTTTGAATGCTATCATTGTTAAGTAACCATTTGTAAAATTTTATTGTTTTAATGTTTTAGGTTTAAGTTAAAGTAAATGAAAAACATTTATTTGGCAACCAGCTGAAATAAAACTCATACATACGTATGCCTGTGTGTGTGTGTGTTTGTATATGTACTTAAAAGAAAACTATGCAGCTAAACAGGAAAATACATCCAAACCACAGAATGTTTATGTAACGTTATACGCGTTTAAACAGCAGCGTTCCACATTGTTGTCCTATAACCTCATTATATCCTCATCATGATGCATGCTTTACATTTTAGCTCAATTTCCAGTTTACTTCTTTGAAACAAAATAGCCTTGTTTCTTCTTTCCAGCTCAGTTTGTGTAAAAAAATGCTATAATCAGTCAAGACTTCTGACAAATGAAGATCTGACGTCACCTCAGCAGTTCTCCCGTAAGTTACAAAACTATAAAGTATAAAAATAGAATCAAAGCAACTAAAAACTAAGCGAGTACACAGCTGACATCAAAGGCCATCAGGTGCACCATCAGAAATACAACATTTTTTACAAATCAGGCTTCAGGAAGGATCTGGCTGATTATGTTATGCTCGCATGAAAATGTAAAACAAATAAAGCCTGCTGTTTTCAGGCCTGCGCATTCATCTCCGGTTGCTTTATCGGTATTTCTTTATCTCCTGACCATCATGCCTGCATAACCGCAGTTCCACTAACAGGGCGAAAGTCAAAACATAGGAATGTGGTTGTTCTGCGTGTGCTATTTTTATTCGGCTGTTAAGCTAACACTTCCACCGTCTGTGCCCACTGACTTGGCCATTAAAGGAGAAGCCAAATAGATGTTTTTGCGCAAAAAAACAAAAAATTACAGACAGGTCATAGTTTGTTCATGCCTGCCAACTCTGCCGGACCATCACACAGAATTCTAGCATACCATCTCATGTTAACATAAATACTCTGAGGGCTTCAGGGGAAATCATGAGTGTTTTTTTCCCCTATCGAAACACTCTATTTGTTTGGAGTGTTGGATAATTATATCACAAGTGCAGCGCTGTGTTGATAATTGGTTCATACACAGAATGACAGAACATTGGAAACCGTGAGCGCACGCATAATTTGTTATTGCACGGCATGAATGAGATTTCAGGAACTGCAACAAAATTAAATATTTTGGAAAGGGAGACAGAGAGGAAACGTGATGAGGCTGAAAACAAGACAATTTCTCAAGTGAGAGTACTCTGTTTACTCATTTTGAATTCTAGAATTTTCAGCGCTACTATGTATTATTAATTGTGTTTAGACAAAGTTCGCTATTGTTATTCATCAAATTTACTGTCTAATTCTGTGGCTTACCTTGTTGTGTAGATTTTTCCCAAACTGATATCTCAGATTGCATGGCTTGTCATTGTTCCTGGTGAGTACTTATCTATAGCTAACAGAAATGCTCTCATAACATTCCAGGAACGTTTATGGAACATTGGTTAAACGTTTTGCTATTTAAGACTGAAAACAGCAGCACAACAGTACACTGTAAAACCCAACAATCAACTCTATCAAATAAAATGAGTGTAGTTAACTCAAAATTGACTGAAGGTTAATTCTACTCATTTGAAAAGAGTTTTGAACTCAGTGTTGAAGATAATGAATTAATTAAATAAATAAATACCTCATTACTTACAACTTAAATAGAGTAAGTTCACAGTACTCATATATATTAGTTTAACTCAAATGGTTTGTACTGTAGCAATCGGTTTCCTCAAACATGCTCAAATTGCTTCGTTTACTCAATGGATTAGGTTTGCAGTACTCATTAGGATTAGTTTTTGAACTTAAATGGTTTGTTGCAATCGGTTTCCTCAAATGGTTTGAGTTACCCTAACTTTTTGGGTTTTACAGTGTACTGAAATGTTATGTTACAAACATCATGATTTAAATGCAGTGTTTCATCAACAGTACACTGTGAAAATGCTGCACACAATTGATTTGTGTTGGGACAACATGAAGGAACTAAGTTAACTTATACATTTTTAAGAATTTAAGTGGATTGGACATAAAACAATTAAGTTGTCCCCCAAAATAACTCAATAATTGTGTTGTTTTCGCTCATTTTAAATTAGTTTGAACAAACAGCAAACGTCATTTTTTTAAGTGTATGTGTATACACTCAAAAAATTATTTATTGCTTGTTCAAACTACATAAACGAGCTGAATCAACACAATTCTTGAGTTTTTTAAGGACAGCTTAATTGTTTTATGTTTTATCTACTTATATTTGTAAAAACAACTAAGTTAACTTGTAAGGTAACAATTTGTGTGAAGGAATAGTGTGGAACCCAGCATTTGTTTTATAGTGTACAGTACAGTAATTTTTTTAGTTTTCTTTAACTCAATTTGTTTAAGGTATTTGTTTGCAAACAATTTATTTGGTCCAGATTGAAACAAACTAATTTAGTAAACTTAATTTATTTTTATCTTAATAGAAATAATTAAAAAATTAAGCAAATTTACCCCAACTTATTTATGTTACTTCTGCTTAATTTATATATTAACATTTCTTCTGTGTGTGTGTGTGTGTGTGTGTGTGTGTGTGTGTGTGCGTGCATGCGTGCGTGCATGCGTAAAACTGTTGAAGCAACTTGTGCGACCGGGTTTAATGTTTTAAATTCACCTTTAGTGACTTTGCCATTAAATATATAAACATATTCAAAAATATTCAGTTTATTTCCCAATATTCAGGGCCATAGACAGCCTGGTGAAAGGGCTGGTTCTTTTTTCTTTTTTCTATTTTATTTTCTATTTAATTATGACATGTAAATACATGCAAATGACATTTTAAGCACTATTTTTAGCTGGATTAGCTTGTTGGATGGTCTTCATAATCACACTTTTTGATGTATGGTAAAAAACTTCCTAAACATTAAAAATTAAAGAAATATTTAAAAAACATGTATTTATAAAATACAAATTACATCATGTATAATTAGAAAATAATTAGGAATCTGTTTTAAATTAAAAATTGAGTCTATTGTCACTTCACTTATGTCAGATTGTATGTTTTCTTGCACAGCTGGATGTTGAACTCATGAAAAATAATTGTTTGCATTGGGCAAAACTGATTAGCTGAAGTCACACCGAAGTGACAGCCAACAGAGGATTCCGCTTGTGTCTTTAAGCCTTTTTCGATGGGTTATTTTCACTATTTATCATGGTATAGCAGACAAAATATGAAAGATGAGCTCATGTATGGGACAAATTTTAAACCATTGTCAGCAAGGGGTGGGTCTTTAGAACCACCCAAACCCCCTGGCTACGGGCCTGATATTAATGCCAATACTGTTACCATTTACTCACCTTCACTGTTCAAAACCTGCATAAATATGAATATTTGTAGTGTTCAAAATGCCATGGGATATCAACTGCATGGTAACCACCTAAAACCCCCTAGTTACAGCATTGCAACATGCCAAACTGATTCTAAACATGCAAGCAACCACACAGCAAAGTCCTAGAAACTATTACGGTGACAAGTTCTACAGTATAAAGAATCTATATCAATAAATCATAAGTGATTATGTTAACTTATTAACATAAGCTAACCTCATTTCAGTCAAATTTTAGTCACATAAGCTTTTCAATGCACGTTAAAATAACGAGTAAAGTTAATTTGATTGAACTTAAAAATTAAAACAAAAAAATGTTAACATTTATGGGGAAAAAATCCAAATATGTGCTTTTGTGTCCTACATTAGAAAGAAAGGGGTGCATAAATAGGTTTGAAATGACATACGAGTCAATAAATTTTGCGTATATTGTGTACTGTCTCTTTAAGAAAGACTAAAATTGGGTTACAGTGTCTCTATAATGCTAATGGAGCATGAAAAGTCTACAGTCAATGACAAAGTGCTGAAAGTTTCAGTCAGACCTGCGATTAGAGTTATGAACATCAGTCTGGGTGAACATTTGGACAAGAATCATACTGTATTCACAAGTTAAGAGTCCATTTACATTGTTTGACTGTCGATAAGAGGCTATTGCGGTAAAAAGCAACACATACCATTCAAGACAGCAAGCAGTTTACCCAATGAAGTCATGTGATTTGTCATGTGAAGACAGATGTAATAGGGTCATGTTGAGAGCTTTATGAAATGGCATTCGAATGACAGAAAAAAAAAAAAAAAGCCAGTGACTCTCAGTGAAGAAACAGCATCAGCTTCAAAAGAGAAGCCTGCTAAATACATTACTTCAGAAGATATTTGAGGTATTAATGCACACTCTTGCAACATAATAAAACTTACACAACACAAACTGCTCGTGTACAGCGTAACTACAACCAAGAAGATATTAATATTGCTTTGAAAGACAAAGGAAGCTCCTATGTAAACTATGTCTTGGAGATATGACTTCTACTTTACATTTGGAGTGAATAAGGTATGCCGTTATAAGGGAAATCTTGAGCAATTTGACAAAATCTGGCATGCTTTTATCTGTTACGTTGATGAAAACCCTATGGACTAATGCATCATTTGTATTTGTATTATCTCCATCATAATATGGGGTTTAAACAGGTTTCTGTAAACAGGTTTTGTAAGAGATGGTTTGTACTGTGGGTGATTTATGGAATTCTTTTCATATATAATATGGACAAAACATGTAAAATGTGAATCCTTGTCTTCAATAAAACTTATTTAACAATAACAAACTCATCACTTGTTCACATTAAGTGATTCTAAACCTAAGTAGGTATCTAAAGTTTTTTTTTTCTTCTGTTAAACGAAAAAGAAGATATTTTGAAGAATGTTGGAAACCAGCAGAAATTTAAATGCATACAGTAATATAAGGAAACAAATATTATGGAAGCCAATCGGTAGAGGTTTCCAATTTTTTCCCAAATATCTTCATCTGTGTTCAACCGAAGGAAGGAACCCAAGCAGGTTTAAAACTAGTGGAAAGTGAGTAAATTACGACATATTTTTTGCTTTTGAGTGAACTATTCCTTTAAAGTACAACCCAGGGGTCTCGCTTTGAGGCACATCAAGGATTTTTTTTTGTTTTGTTTTTCCAGGAAAGTTTGCACAATTAGGTCATCAAATATACACAGGTGCCCTCTATTGGCAGCTTGATGTTTATGCAGGGACGTTTGATGAATCGCAGAGCCCACGAGGTCCCATGTCTAGCAAAAATAAATGATTATGAAAACAGAAGTTTTAAGAAAAGGCCGCAGAGGAGGAAGTGTTTGTTTTTGTTAGTAATGAGCTGAAATGTTTTTGGACCTAGAGCAGTTTGCCACCTGGTCTTGAGTAATAAAGAATGATTGTGTGTGTGGAGGAGAAAGGGAAAGAGAGAGAGAGAAGGTGAAAGGGACGCGTGTATGTGTGTGTGTGTACAGTATGCAAGATTTTGAACATTTGCATGCAAACAGCCAAGAATAAGTCCTGATCCTCATACATTTCCTTCATGTTAATATATACAAACCCATTGGGGTTGTTGGTCACGTTTTGACCAGTTCCTGAGGAACATTTTGGACTTTGTCTGTTTGTATGTTTCAAAGAAAATTTGCCTCATTTACTGACCCTCAAGGTGTTCCAAAACGTAAAGGACTATTTACACAATCAACGATGAAGATAACTACAATATCTATATTAACTTTCACTTGCTTTTGTTTGTATAATAAAAAGATTTTTCAAAAAACATAAAATAAACAATAATTAAAAAAGAATAATTACAAACAATAATATTACAGTATTTCAAATTGTCATGTTTAGTAGTAATTTTAATAGTAATATCAAATTTATCTGTAATCTTTTTGAGTGAAACATTAAAGAAAAAAGCATCAATGCATTCAAATTCCAAATGTAAGTTTTTTTAATGCAATATTTATATTTTGATTTTATTTAAGTTATATTGAAGTTTATGAAATAATTTTTAAGATTTCAATATACTTTGTTAATTATTGACCTTGTTTTAAAATAAAAATAAATCAATATATTTCTGAGTAAAAATATGTATTATTATTTATTACTCATTATGTAGAGGTATGGAATGACAAAGACAAAAATATAACAATGGTGGCTTCAGACTTTGCCATATCAGTACAATTTGGTCATTATCCATTTAACATGGGGCGTTTGTGGTGATTCGAAAAAAGTAACAGCAATGATCATTGAAATACAAGTAACAGACACACATGTTGTGTAATCTGAACCCACTATAACATGATTTACATTTCCAGTGGAACTATCCCTTTAATACTTGGCAGACCATTCGATTAGTATGCCTGCAACTGCAAGACTTCTTCTATTTTTTATGTGTGAAATATTTGGCCCATCTTCCATTTCCATCTTCAAAAAAATTGCATAAGACTCAAAACAAATGCAGCTAACACCACACAGTGTTTTAAAGTGCTATAATCACTTCCAGGTATGCAAACACATGCAAGCATTCTTTGCATTCGCAAAAAGCTTTGCCAAACTCCACCAGGTTCCAAACAACCAGAATTTTCCTTTGAAATGTTAATACTTTAAAATGTTTTAAATCCTTGCTTTAACACAAATTGGGGTTATAATGCACAAACCCAGTTGATTGTCCATATTTGACCCAATATCGGGTAAAAAATCATCGTCCCGAAGCCTCGCTTAAGGGACTGATAGAATCTGGAACTCAGGGTCACATTCAGGGTTTTCCCCTCATTAGAGCCAGTGAAGGGCTTTATTCAAAGCTCAGTGTCCTGCTGAGACTGAGCCTGGCTGGACTGTAATTGGCTTTGTGTTTAGGTTTAATGAACTATGAGCTTCGGGCCGTCCCACACACACACAGTTCCTGGTCCAACTTGCGTCAAAGGCCAGTCTGGATCAGTCATGACAGGGCTTGTTCAGGCCCAGAGATCAGAAAGCATGTGCTGGAGAAATATCATAAAGCTATTGCAAAATGTGCGACAAACTGTGTTTTGACTATAGAATCGAAATGGGAGAGTCATATTTAACTAAATAAAACGTCACACTTTATTTTAATGGTCCATTTGTTGAATTTAAGTTACATTGCAGCTACATGCTAACAAACTCTCATTAGATTATAAGTAGAGTAGGTTGGGGTTAGGGTTAGTGTAAGTTGACATGTACTTGCAAAGTTTCTTATAGTCAGTTAAATGTCTGTTGAAGCAGCAGTATCAAGAGATAATAAGCAGACAGTCTACTAATACTTAAATGGACCATCAAAATACTGTTACCAAATAAAATTACTGTAACACCTTCTCTAAATGATCACAAATACAAATCTCAGCAGGAAACAACTGAAGAATTTCCATTGATTCCATGATAAATGGATTCACACCATATAATTAATTGGGAATTTCTCAGCTAAATTAGTATATGCGTGTAATTTATAATGTATAACTCAAGAGACGGGAATTTATACTGTAAAAGTTGACCTAATTGGACAATATTGCAGACAGGTGACCTGAAAAATTGACATAATAAATCCAAAAATGTTCTAATTAAGATATTTAATGATTATTTAGTTTGGTTAAAGCAATAAACCCTTCATTTAAATTGGCTTTAGCATAGGTTTTAATCCACATGTTTTTAGATTTATGTTTATTATGATTTTATATTGGTGGCGCAGTGGGTAGCGCTGTCGCCTCACAGCAAGAAGGTCGCTGGTTTGAGCCCGGCATGGTCAGTTGGCATTTCTGTGTGGAGATTGCATGTTCACCCCGTGTTCGTGTGGGTTTCCTCCGGGTTTCCCCCACAGTCCAAAGACATGTGCTGTAAGTGAATTGAGTAAGCTACATTGGCAATAGTGTATGCATGTCTGTCCTTGTCCACCATGTTGGGGGTTTAGCGTTGGGCTAACAACCCACCTCATAAAAATTAGGTGTTACGAAACTCCTACATGGTGCGGCTAAATATCAACTTCGATATAAACAGCCCTGGGAGTAAGTAAGTATGTTTTTATGTTACATAAAATCATTATATATTAGATCTCTAAGTATATAATTAATTTTTATAAAATTTAAGAACATTAAAACAACTAAAACTAAAAAAAAACCTATAAAACTGTATACACGTTAAAAACATGATCAATTGCAACACACACAATGTCTATAACCGAAAATAATATAATCAAATATTTAAAAAAAACTAATTCAAACTATTCAAAACTAATGTCAAAATGCACATATGCTGTGTAAGGAGATTTCTAAAGTTTTAAACATTTGCCCATAACATTTTCACATTGCATTGTTTTCCACTTTAAACCTTTGCAATCAAGTGGCTAGTGCAACAAAACGGATCATAACCATGATCTGGAGTGTTAAACATTACTTAACCTCAAGGTTTTACCCTTTTACTTAGGGTTAAGGATAGCGCTAAAAGCCCTTAAGAGTCTCCTGTCATTCACCAGCAGTGAGTCAATCATCCAACTATCCATCCGGGAATCACTAGACAACACCGAGCCGAAACAACCCCCCATTCCATCTTAGCCTCAATTGTTTTTTACAGGCCCACTGGAATGTCAGGTATGTCACACCCACCACACCCAGAGACCAGAGAAAGGCACAAGCCAGGGCAAGTAGGTAGGGTTTTATCTCAGTTTGTGACAGGCCGTGGTGTCTGTTTCCTCACTTCTTTACCAACCCCCTGCCTTACATCTGCCGGCCTGCCGAAGTCAGGCTGGGAAAATTCCCTTGAGTGGAACAAGGAGGAGGAAGTAGAAGGTTGATTTCAGGACAGCCGAACTGCAGGAGCTCGCAACTGCTCAGGTATCGGCTGAACGAAATGAATAGCAAGTATCTGTGTGTGTGTGAGACGGCAAACATGTATATGTGTTACTGAGATGGAGACAGCGAGAATAATGCAAGTGAATGGCCATGTGAAAGACACCGTCTGTCTAGGCAGCCAGAGAGCAGAAGTCTTCAGCTGAACAGGGCAAACTTGAGACTGCATTTGGAGTCATGTGGAAAAATGTGTTCCTGGTCTTCCACCTGCTGTCTGCTTTCCAAACATTCATCTATGCAAGTGTGAAAAAGCTCATGTTTCTGGCACAATTGAACATGAAATACCAACGTCTCAGGCAAGTAAACTAGATAAGGCCAAGTGATGAATACCGTTACTGCAGTAAAACTAACTAGATTTGGTATGTAGGCATTGTTAATTGAAACCCTATGTTTCTACTCACACCTCTGTGAATGGGATACGAAGTAGTGTCTAGGGCATGGGAGACAGACACATTTAGGCCCTATTCAAAAGGCAACAAAAATAGGTCAGAAGTTGAATATCTTTGCATATCTCTAACACCAGCACTGTCAGTGCCCTGAAATGAACTTTCTGGATAACCGTTTATAGAGCAGGAAAATCTCAAAACACCACCCAGCACAAATTTGTGAGGAAATGCAAACGCAACTTTTTGGAAACTAAGTCAGCTTTGTGAATGTTTTATTTCATGTGTCTTTAATGAGCTTTTAAACATTTTATTCTATTCAAAGCCGCAATCACGAATACAAATTTAGCCTCGAAAACATCGGAGGATGGTGTTGCACGTGTTGGATGATAGTTTTTTCCCTGCAATCAATTCCCGATCCCTTGCATAATGTTTTCAATCAATTAACTATCAATTCATTCGATTTTAGCCTATTCATAACGCGCTTAATTGATCTGGAACTTTTAATAAGATTTTTTTTCTTGTAAATTATAAAAATGCCATCAGTAAGGTGTCTCCTTTGTCCACTTGTGATCAGATCGACATAAACACATCTGAAAACCAGTGTCAATAGGCCCTAAATGACTTTATGACTTCATGACTTTATGAAATATATATATATATATATATATATATATATATATATATATATATATATATATATATATATATATATATATATATATATATATATATATATATATATATATATATATATATATATATATACAGTATATGAAGAGTTCAGATGCAAAACCCTCTAAATCCATCAGACCTTTTTTTTTTGTAAATGAGCATTTTCTATCAGGCTCCTCTGGTTAGGTTTAGAAGTTTCATTTTACATGTAATGAAAAGGTTATGAGCTAGTAAATAAAATACCTTTTTTTTCAAAAATGTCACTAGACAATTCTTTGTATTTTAACAAGGTAAATTTTCTTTTGCGTCAAAACCAGCTAAATCCATCAGTGCTTTTTATGCAAAACCCTATAAATCACCTATTGGAACAAGACAGTGTATTTAGTTGAAAATCACTAAAGATGCGATTAGAAATTATTTTACCAAACATAAAACACATTACACAAACCACCTAAAATTTAAAATATATACATCTGTCAAGTAAGTGGCGGTTTATTCCGCTGTGATAAACCAGGGAAAAAGCAGAAGGAAAATGAAAGAATGAAATCTGTCAAGTAAGTGCATTAATCAATAACTAATATTGACATAATTAAATCTTAATCTGTTTCTGATATTTGTGATTTAGATTTAATGTAAGTAGAACAATGTAAACATTGTAAACTAAGCTTGGTAGATTCAAATAATGTAGTGTAAAACATTATGAAACATCAATATCTGTGCATTGTCCATTAATATAAAAAGCTTATCAGACATAGGTATTATGAAGTAATATAAATAATGTGTAGTTTCATACATTATATTTATCTTTTAAAAAATAGCTTAAATTAGCAAATAAAACTCAAGGTCTACTTGGCAAAAAGGGGATGTCTCTCAGACAATTTTAGAAGCTGTCATTCATTCATTCTCACCATATAAGGTCTTGGTCTCTTGTTTATTGTCATTGCATCCATGTGGGATAAAAGAACGGCATCTTAACTCTGTTATTAGTGAAACGCAGTTGCTGTTTAATGTATAGTAAATCAGACTCATTCAAAGTAACATCACTGCTCAAAAAAAAAAAAAAAAAAAATCCCTATGAATGCATGTTACACTTCTGACTGTACATTGTGTTTTCTTTTTCTTATAATGCACTGAGTTTTGAGGTAAGGGACATTTTCATTTGCCATTCACTGACAGTCGGACAGCCTCATCCAGTTTATCAAACTCCGTCTTTTAAAATTGAAATCGAAAGCAGAATAAAACAGTCTCCTCATAAAGCCGACGTATCAGTGCACTGCTACATTGAACACATATGATTTGATTCGCCCCTACTGATTGCTTCTTGGGATATAGTGGCTTTTACTGTCAAATGCAAGTGGCGTTTAGCCGCTTTGGCCAACAAACTGTTACTTCTGAATGCATTGACGCTGAGATTTAGATGATTAGAAGCAAATCTATTTGTTGATGGTGTAGTACGTGCTTAAAGGATTCACTCAATGCGGCTTTTGCATCTGAACTCTTCATGCATACATCAATAAGAATCAAAATCAATAAGCGGAATCGAAATTGGAATCAATAAAATTCTAATAACAGCCAACCCTATTCCTGACACCAGAAGAAGGAGGTTTATTCACTATTCTATTCTATTAACCTCCTTAAATATCAATCCCATCTGGATCACGGCACCAACGTAAACCCTCCCCTTAAATATTACTCACATCTGAGTCGGCCACTCATCCCAGTCAAACCTCCATTTTCGGCATTGAGGCGGACTCAATAGGACATTAAAGACCACAGCCTCTAACATAAGTCACTAGCGTGTCCCTTGAACCAGAAGAATGGCTTAATCACTGTACCCCTACAAGCTGGCCTCCATACACTCACCCACTAAACCTCACACCAATCCGGGTCACAGTACAAACAGTAATCCTTCAGTTTGTACATGACTCATTCTGAGCGGGGGTCAAAATGGCATTTCCTGCAATGGGAGGTGGCACATTAACGAGGGGAGTGAGGTTTAGGTGCACGGTTTATCTTCTCGGGATACAATGCTGTATGTAAAGTTTAAAAACGTAATACGTACTGTTCTAAAACTTCTAAACAGTAAATAAAATTTTATACATTTAGTCCTAACGATTTAAGCATCTTTGAAGTTTGTAAAGAGCAGTGATTTTGTCCTTTATCAGTTTTTTTTCGTAATGTCCCTACAGACAATCTGCAAGTAAAAAAAAAGGTGAAGCAAAGGCAGTAGATGCACTTGTCTTAACAAGCATCAATAAAGCAGATCTAACAAACCCAGAAATAATGAGAGATGGTAACCTAGCAATCAAAGATCTGCGCTGTGAATTAAAATGCTGAGGTTTGATTCCATAGTCACTAAGGAGCAGCAGTGAGCAATTGGTACGTTGCTGACATCATCCGTCTTTGTCGATAAAATGTCAAGCAACACATTTGAGTTCCACTTGCTCCCCTTAAAAAATCTTCTAAGCACCAACAACAACAACAAACAGATACTGGAAAGTCTCTGTAAGAGTAAATAAATGAAAACAGAATTTGAAGCTTACATGGACAGACGAGATGCTATTGAACATTACGTGGTTGGAAAATAAAAGCCTTCCCAGAAGATCCCTCAATCATTGTTATTGTAAGCAGTACAGAAAGTTCTAACCACAGCGATAAATTATGAGCGATACAATTGTTTAGTGATTTAAATCACAAAAATCAGTATCTGTGCTTTGATTAAGCATGAAAAAATGTACAGAAAGTTTAGTACAAAGCCAGCTGCTGAAAACCGTGACACATGCAAGCTCATGAAGGACTATGACTGATATGTGTGTCAGAGAGACTCCCAGACGGTCTGAACTCTCTGTGATTGTGTGAATGCGTGTTTGTTTGAGGAGGACAGTGAGGCCCGTTCCTTCAATGCTGGGTTTCTCTTCATGGGTGGCAATCGCTAGCGAGAGAAATGCACTTAATGATGAGCATTGTCGGTAAGAATCCACTCTAGGCAGACGGAGACTAATACAACAACCATGTACGCTCGCTGTACAAAGATAAACATCTCACGGCGACAAATTCACACACAAGCACTCATGCACTGATTGAATGCCTCCAGTTTGTTCAGGTGGCTTAAATCGCAGACCGCTCTTAGTGAAAAATTGCCTGTACCAGTATAAAACACTAAAAAGCCCCGGAGGTCAGATGTGGATGCGGTAAGTCAGCGCTGCACTGAGAGAATGCACTTTAACAGTCATCAGTTACACAAGCCAGCAATGGCCAGACAGAGAAACTAAACTGGAAAACACCAGAACGCCTGAGAAAAGCTCTTGTCTGAATGTGTTGTGTCACATGCATGATAAAATCGCTGTGTCACATGACTAATAGCCATTTAGTGAGTATGTATACATACACACGTTACTTTGTAAAGTTACCTATGAAATATCCATACACATAGCAAAAGAAATGAGGTCGGGGAGCACTATGGTGTTTGGGAATCGGCTGTCCCCATTTTCCACGGAAAAACCCAGGTTTTGCTGTCTAGATTTAGATATACTGCAAAATAGAGTGACCAATCTGTAATTTTGAGAACAAAACTCCTCAGAGAGAGCGAATTATTGTGTATGCCCCCAATTTTAAAAATAGAGGATCAATTCAGAGATACCACAAGAACATTTCCAAATGTGATTAAAAAATTGTAATAGCCAAAATGCCTGAGCTGCACACACACACAAACACACACATATGAGAGGACACAGCAGCTGTCAGCTCCTAAAACAATACCTTTAAAGCCTCGACCCACTTATTACACAAGGCGCATTTGGTTCAAAAGTGCAGAAGCTCTGACAATGAGGTTTCGGTGTCAGCATGAGTTTACAGTAGAAGTCACAGCATAGAAGTGCATCAAATAAGATCAAAGCAACTTGGCTCATCCTCGAGGTCAAATTAACATCTGAGTCCAGAGTGTGGGTAGGGAGAGCAAAGTTTGTTTGGAGCTACTCATAAAGTGGGTCAGGCCAGGCAAGTCTTGAATGAAGTGAACAGTAGTTCAAAAGTGGAGACCCTGAAATGCACGAAAGTAATAAAGGCTAGAGGCTAATTAGATTTTACGTAACGTGGATCTAATTTCAGCTCTTTGGAATTGCAGGATTCATTCAGCTATTTTAAATAAAGAAATAACATGTGTGTCATAGTGTCATGAGTCACTTCTGGGTGTTATGGAGACTAAATAGTAGGATTTGCTCAAGTAAAACTCACTGCTTGTTAGTAGACCTGGTTATATTGGTGTTGTCACCAGAATGAGGGTGAGGTTTATGGTGGTGAAGGTAAGACAGCTAGTTGGAGACTAAACTGCACTCACCTGGCTTTCAAAAGGCCCAATAAAACTAAACCTAGATCATGCACTCTTTAGGCCCAGTCCCAATTCTATTTTCGTACCCCTTGGTTTCGAGTGTGGTCTTAAAAAAAATCTCTGTTTCAAGGGCTATCTAACCCTTCCCCTTAGCCCTACACCTTCAAGATAAAGAGAATTGGGACACCCTTACCCCTTCACGTGAACGCGCAAAATGAGGGGTAGGGGTAAGGGGAAGGGCTAAGGGGTAGAATTGGGATTGGGACTTAGTCTTTACACATCTACCCTTATAGAAGGGCTTATTCAAATTCCATTTGGAGTGGGGTGAGCAGACCCACAGGGGTTACAATCGAAATATACAAATATATAAATGCACTAAAGCTTAACTTGCAGAAATTCATACAATTCATTAGCGTGAAGTCAAATTAAAGTCTATCCACACTTTCAGCTGATGAATTTAAGAGGGTTGGAAGCTTTAATAAGCTTAAGTTGAAATCAGCTAAGTCACAGAGGGCCTTACGTAAGTACCAAAAAATTCACCAACTACTTGGAATCTGAAACAAGAAACGCTCTTTAGCTTTAATTCTTGTCAAAACTACTGAAAACTATTGAACAAGCTTAAAATAACAATGAGGTGAAACTGACATTTTCCTCCCTGCGAGCATGAGAGACTGTCTCTGTGTGTGTGTGTAAACTGATCTCTGACAATGGCCACCCAGAGAAAACGGAACTCCACTAGCCTGAAGGGTCGCAGATATACCTCTGTTTGTTCAGGGTTTAGCACCTTTCTTTAGGCCGGAAAGATCAGGCCCATGGAACTAAATTTAGGGCTTTTCAAATGGATAAAGAACTCAAGCCAGCATATTCTGACAGTGATGCTGAACATGTTTAGAGTTTTGCAATTGTTCTGCAGCCATTTTTATAGGATCTTGTCCAAAGTAGCCCATGAAATCTTATTTGAATAACTATATAACTGAATAGACCCTAAGGAGAAGCTTGCTAGGCAGATCTGTGCAAGTAAAGGTCACTATCGTTGTCTCAGAAAGTACGGTTGAAATCAGTTGCTTGAGTTTTTAGCATCCTTGTTAGTGATCCTGCATCTTATGCATAAGATACTAATTCAGATCACACTTTGAGTGGTGCAGGCAGAACTGAAGGAGTTAGATTGGTGCCATGACATGGATGGGAGTAAGGTTCAAGGGGCTGAGTATAATGGAAGCCAGCAACCCGGAGCTTTTCTAATGCCAACCTCCCATAGCGAAAATGCTGAGTTGAATTCTTTCCAGAGGGGTTCAAGAAGAATCATTGGTGTTTCATTGATGCCATGACCCAGATGAAAGAAATCAATTCAAGTAATTGTCACTTTATTGGCCTCAAATTGCAAGTAGAAGCTGCAGTCTTTAACGTCCTTGTTAGCAGACCTAGCTTCTATTTGGGATGTTTAAGGGCAGGGGTGCTCAATCCTGTTCCTGGAGATCTACCTTCCTGCAGATTTCTGTTGCATCCCATATCAAACACACCTGCCCTGTAATTATCAAGTGCTGTTCAGGTCCTAATTAATTGGTTCAGGTGTGTTTGATCAGGGTTGGAGCTGAACTATGCAGGAAGGTAGATCTCCAGGAACAGGATTGAGCACCCCTGTTTAAGGGGGTGATTAGAATAGAGGCTAGCTACTAGAAGCTTCATTGACGCTCCTCTCTCATACTGAATACATATATTCAAATCTTTCCTCCAGGAGTGCAAGTAGAACCACTGGGCTTAACTTGGTGCCATGACCCGGATGGGAGTGAGATTTGAGGTAGGTGAGCATAATGGAGGTCAAATAACAGGAACTTCTTTGGTACCCATCACCTCTAATCAGCTTAGAGGCATGCACAAAAACAGTGGAGTTATTCTGATGATATTATTCAGATGTTCCCTAGGTGAACTAGCAGCTGACACTAGAGACTACAGTCTTTAGCTTGTTAGTGCCCCAATCTAACATGTCTGAAACAATACATTATAATATAAAACAATCAGGGTAGATCCAAATGTGTTACAATAGTGCTGTGGATGGGAGTGAACTTTGGAAGCCACCTGGTAAAAGTTTTGCAAGTAAACCTTTGTTTCAGGCTACAAAATGTTTATTAGCGACTGATCAAAGAGGCTGCAGTTGTACTATACTTGTTAGCGTTTCCACCTTCCATGCTAACGCGCTGATTTGATTGCTGCTTTGGTGGTGCATATGCAACCAGAAGGGTTACGCTCGCTCATACCTTTCATGCAAAGTCACTGTGGATTTAAGTATGTCATAAATATACATGTGGTATAAAAATATACAATAACATGCTAACAAATGGCTTCTTTCAGGTATTATAAACCACTTAAACTTGACTCTGCCTATTTGAGTATCACACACAACCTAAAAACACAACGTCCTTCTTGCTTCCTTCCATTAGCTCACATTAGCCTCATGTGCTTCAATCTGCAGTGAGTAAAGCCTCCATCCACCCGTGACCATCCAGTACACGAGGCAGTGAAGGCAGGCATCCCAGACCTCCCAGGAAGCCAAATCAGCAGCAGCAAGCCTGCGGGCCACGGACCCCCACAGAGAAGCGAAACTACCCGACTCAGAATCCTGTCCAGCAGAGCAAACCTAAAATATGGCTTTTCCACTTTAATTCGTTACTTATTATTGCTCACTTTTCCTATTAGTTTTTGACATTGATAGAGGGCAACTGGTGGTTTTTATGAATTTAATACAGTAATGCGAGGAATGTTAACGTGACTGGTTAATATCATTAGGAAGATTGAGCCAAACACTTGGCTGCAGCTTCAATTCATAGACATTCAATGAATTACAGTTAATCATGACAGTATAAACAAACTAAATGTTGGGCTACACATATGATCTGTGATATATTTAAACGTTCTTTAAACATGAATTAACTGCAATTTTAAAGAGCCCCTATTATGGGTTTTTGAAAATGACCTTCCATGTAGTGTAACACAGCTCTAAGTGAAGTGAAATATCTAGCTAAGGCTTAAATCTGAAAGTGCACAGTGAAATTACGAGAGTTTTCCGGGATAAATAACAAAACGG